>CM067494.1:18106313-18161478 GCA_034552555.1 Semaprochilodus insignis | reverse complement strand
ATTTTCTGCATAGGTGCATTAGACAATAAAGATTTTTTACACATCATACTTCAATGGTGAAAACATCTCCCCACCATCATGTTTCCATGAGAACTCGCATCACATATAATAATGACAAGCCCTGGTTTAATGCCAAACTGAAGCAGCTGCACTGGTCTATTGAGGTAGCATATAAAAGTGGGGATCGGGGACTGTATAATCAGGCAAGCAACACTCTTAACAAAAAAAAAATCAGATCTGCAAAGAAGAACTACTCCAGCAAGCTCGATCTTAACACATTGTACTGCCTCACATTCTAAAGCTTAGCACCACACAAGCTTCTGACACTCAGCCACCCATTCAACCTGCCCTGAAGATCTCGGAGAAAGACGTGCACCGACTCTTCAAAAAACAAAAAGTGAAAAAGCACCAGGCCCAGATGGAGTATCACCCTCCTGCCTGAGGAACTGCGAACACCAGCTTGCATCTCAGGAGAGATTTTAGGTTGCTTGTAACCCATGGCTTGTTGTTTGAAAAGCAACGGATAGTCACAAAAGTCTTCAACAAATCACGGGAGCTGTGTGCTGTACCATCGTGCTTCAAACGCTCCACAATAATACCAGTCCCACACCTTGGGTGGGTTGTCAGCCTTAGATTTACATGGGCCGAAGCAATGGAACAAGAGCATGGCGCGAGCATGTGACAATTTTAGCCTGGAAACACGGATACTTGTGTAACCCTTGTTAAGATAACGCTCTGTTGCTGCACCCTACTGAGCGTGCGCATCTTTATTTTTATTATTTTATTTCATAGCATCTACATTTGAAGTTAAAATTTAAGTTCATTACTTAAATAAATCCAGATATTTTCATTTATAACATTTTTGCGTTCTGTCTTGTTGCATCTCTGTCCTAGCCCTCCTCCTCGTGCCTGGAGAAGGGCTGATACTGGTCCATGCGACTTTGCAGAAGTATTCACAAATCTTTAGGTTGTCTGTGATTCATGCCTACTCAGATTTTTGGTCATGGTAACTGAAATCCTGCCATTACTGCTGATACTTAGAGCTGTTACAAGCTGGGTGTTACACTTGGACAGCCATAAGCCAACAAAATCGTTCTGACAAAAGAAATTTCGTTGTCTCATTGAAACCGTATTTCTCTCTCTTAGTGAGTTTCCTTGCTGGCCATTCTGCATAATCAAAGATTTGAACATTTTCATGCTTTTAGACATAGTTACTTACTGTAAAATGTTGTTGCAGCACTGCTTGGCTCAGAGGAAACCACGCAACAGTCTAGGACCAGACTGTAAAAAATTGCAAACAATTTTTAAACTCCTCTAATAACATCAGCGGTCTCATAGATTCAGTCGGTAACGTTGCTTTATCAAACATAGTTGATACATGAGTTTTCTAGCGGGTTTTTAAGCCGTAATATACACCTCAATATTTCACTACGGCGTTTAAGACACTGAGAAAGGATAAAAGACGCTGCATTTTTGACTGAGATTTTTGCGCAATGTTACGGTGTCTTTTACGCCGCAGAGCGTAAAAACTGTTAAAAGTGGTGTTTTGTAATATGGTTATGAGCTCCACCTGCCAGCTTACAGAGCCAATAGATTTAGACTCCTTCCACCCAATCCCTGACTGAGAGAGTCAGACCACACTAGTTCATCGCAGATCTGACCTACTTATAATCCTGCAGCTCTCTGGCTACAGTTTATTATTCCAACCTTAAATTTCTGCGGGGCTCGTGCCTTTCATGTAGCTAACCTTTATGTTGTTTTAGATAAAAATTCCAACTTTACTCGTTTGAGTGGTAAATGGCAAGTGTCTCACACAGCAGACTACTCCATTCTGGGTCTGGGTTTCCTTCGGCAGATCCGCGTAACAATCACGTCCTTTCTATGAATTTGGCCCGGCTCCACAGTGGGTTCAGGTCATGACTCAAAACTCGTCTGCATCCGTTGTACCTCTGGTAAAGCCGCATAACAGTCGCCCTCATTCCACGCCTTCAGTATAATTTCGGGACAGAGTCATATACCATACGTACAGTGGCGTATTGCTGCCAAGCAGAATAAAAAACAAACCTCACAGGATCTTGTAATTATGAGATAAAATGTTGTAAAAACGACATAATATGTGTCAATAAGATGTCAAAGGTCTGTGTTCTGTGAAACGCATTAAAGCCGTATCCCTGCTGCCTAGTGAAAAGGCTAGTAGCTGTGTTTGGCTCTGTGGTTCAGTGTGTTACTGTGATATAATGTTACTGTATGTTCGGATTAAACTACAACAGAATATTCAGACCCATAACTACATACTCCTGTAACTACATGCTCCTTGGTGCTGAAGCAGCTCTCAGGGACTGTTTTTTTCAGAGTCCACTGAATGTGTAGTGTATTGCAGGAGTCGTGTGGGGAGGACAGTGAGGGGATTACACACTGCATGACGGACTACATGAACTTTTGCATGGACATTGTTGTTCATGTGAAAACTGTGCGGTGCTTTGCTAACAACAAGCCCTGGATAACCAGCAACGGTAAAGACTTTCTGAACAAGAAGAAGAGGGCCTTTAAAGACAACAACCAGGAGGAGCTTAGGAGCGCACAGAGGGAGCTCAAAGTCCACTTGTGAGAGGCCAAGGAGTCCTACAGGAAGAAGGTGGAGCAGAAGGTAAGGGAGAATAACATGAGGGTGGTATGGAATGGTATGAAGACCATCACAGGCTGCAAGCATAGGACGGTCAGTGCTACAGATGGTGATGTAGAGAGAGCCAATGAGTTCAACATCTTCTACAATTGGTTTGACTGCCCTGGTCATGTCTCTACAGCTCCAACCGTCACCTCCTTCACAACCCCCCCTGTCTCAGCTCCTGATACTTCAGCCTCTGCCTGCCTGGACATTAACACCTCACCTTCTTCCTTCGTTATTCATGCACCCCTCCCACAGGCTGACAGCACAGACAACACAGCACCCGCTCCCCCCTTTTCACACCTTATCTCATCAGACCTGATCTGCAGTACCACTGAAGCCGACCATTCTCCATCCCTGCACACCTTCACTGCAGACCAGGTTAGAGGTGAGCTGAGGAGACTCCACACAAGGAAGGCAGCTGGCCCGGACAGAGTGTGACCCAGACTACTGAAGTCCAGTGGCGCCGACCCCTACAGCACAATTTCAACCTGAGTCTGTGCTTGAGGAGGGTTCCCACACTGTGGAAAACATCATGCCTTGTACCTAAGAAGGGGCGACCCAGTGAGCTCAATGACTTCAGGCTGGTCGCTCTAACATCGCATGTCATGAAGACACTGGAAAGCCTGCTTCTACACCTTCTCAGACCCCAGGTTCAACACGCAATGGACCCCCTGCAGTTCACCTACAGGGACAAAGTGGGAGTAGAGGATGCCATGTTATACCTTCTTCATCAGGCCCACTGTCATCTGGACAAGGGGGGCAGAGCTGTGAGACTCCAGTTTTCCAGTGCCTTTAACACCATTCAGCCCCTCCAACTGAGAGATAAACTGGCAAGGATGCAAGTCAATCTGCACCCGGTCTCCTGGATCACTGACTACCTCACTGGCAGACCTCAGTATGTCAGGCTAAAGGACTGTACATCAGAGACTGTGGTCAGCAGCACAGGAGCACCATAGGGGACTGTACTTTCCCCTTTCCTCTTCACACCGTACACCTCAGACTTCAAGTACTCTGAGACGTGTGTAAGGGGAGGGCAGGAGGCGGAGTACAGAAACCTGGTGTATGACTTTGTGGCATGGTGCCGTAGGAACAAATTGCTACTGAACACTTCCAAGACCAAAGAGATGGTGGTGGACTTTCGCAGGGCCAGACCACTCACACAGCCAGTCTCTATTGAGGGGGTTGAAATAGAGATGCTTAAGACCTACAGGTATACCTGCCTGCACCTGGATGATAGGTTGGACTGGTCAGCCAACACAGACTTCCTGTACAGAAAGGGGCAGAGCCGGGTCTACTTTCTGAGGAGGCTGGGGTCCTTTAACATCTGTAGGAAGCTCCTGCAGATGTTCTATCAAACTGTGGTGTCCAGCTGTCTCTTCTATGCTATGGTGTGCTGGGGAGGAAGCATTAAAAAGAGAGACAAGATGCGACTGGACAAGCTGGTCAGACGAGCGGGGTCTGTTGGTGTGGAGCTGGACTCTGTGGTGAAGGTGGCAGAGAGAAGGACACTGCACAAACTGCTGTCCATTATGGATTATGATGGTCACCTACAGTTTCAGTTGTTTCTGGTGAGTAACAGCCTGTACTTTTACTTCTGTATATGACATGTGGATAACAGTATGGCCAATACTGTCTAAAACTTTTGTGTTTCTTAGAAAATTGTGTTTTCGGACAGTTCATTTTTAGGTAAGGTTAGCCAGATAACTTGGGTAACCGGCCACAATTATATCTACAATAATGCATAATTATTTCTATTAGCTATATGGTATAGTAATGTGATAACCTGCTCCCACACTGTCAGCCATCCATTTACTTTTAAGACAACAAGGATAGTTAGCTAGATATCAAAATGACTAATAAACATTAAGTAGTTTTGCTGCCTCATTATTGTGAGCTCATGACAGCGTATTATTTAGATGCACTTTAGTGTGAGAATGTAACGCAAGACTTAAGGTAAGCCTAATGTAGCCTTGCACACGACATGTCAGTTTGTGGCGTTTGTGTTACATCCAGCAACTGATTATCTTCAGAAGCAGTCATTTTACATAATTCGGTTGTTTGTGATGGTTTTAATATCCTAATAGTAATTGGCAGGTGTTTTTGCAAGGAAGGGTGTTACACATAATGCTGGGCACCAAAGAGGATTAAAATTCAGGAAATGCGTTTCATTTAGGGATGCGCCAATTTGTGGCCTGGTAATAACTGCAAATTCGCAAGCATATCTATCATTCTGACTGCTAATTTCATATTCTATTGTTAACTTGATGACTTGGTGAGTTATTATACTAAATATAGAATTAGCGAAACCAGTTAAATAGCCTTCTGTTTCTTTGTCTTTGTCCTGCAGTTCTTTGGCTGTATTTGTTTCAACATCGTTTGCAATATCATTCACTACCCTATCTTGTCTCAGTGTTTTAACTCAACATCAGGTTTTCATGGGGGCAGGGTAGAGCCTTTGTCAACTGTTATGTTGATGAGAAATTTTATAGCCCACTATCACATCATTACATGTCTTCCCACTCAGGCCTGAGCTGTTTTGATTTTTAGCTCTGGTTTTGTGTTTATATGAAAGAGATGGCAAACACCTTTCAAATTTGTAATTGCCATTTTAACAAATTCTAAAAGCGAATCCACAAGATCATTATAGATTTCTGTTGGGTCCTAAATGGCTTTCAAATGCTAAACAGAAAAACAAATAACACAAATACAAAAACACAGAAAATAACAAATGCTTGAGTTACACACCAATCAGCGATAACGTTAAAACAACCTCCTTATATCTACACTCACTGTCCATTTTATTAGCTCCACTGACCATATAGGAGCACTCTGTAGTTCTACAGTTACAGACTGTAGTCCATCTGCTTCTCTGTACTTTATTACCCTGTTCTTCAGTGGTCAGGACCCCCACAAGACCACAGACTGCAGAGATTGGACTGTCTCTCTATTTGATCCACAGACCTGAACTTAATTTTATAGCTTCAAAATAAACATTTTTCTTTGACAGTATAGAAAATGTTGGGATGAAACTGCAAAGCTAAGCTTTAAAAAAAAAAATAAAAAAAAAATTTAACCCTACACTAATTCTTACACATTCTACACAGACCATCTGTAGTGGTAGGATTTTCTTCTCCTTACATTTACAAACATAGTCCCAATGAGGATTTTTATATGGTGAATTACACTTCATGAACTGTGTGACATATCATCGTTTTACATCGCTAAACATTGGTATATGCACAGTCACCTACAAATTCCAATGGATCAATTTAAATTAATAAAATTGTATTCTGCCAGTCTAAATACTGGAAAATGGCTCAGAAAAGAGGTGTAGTTTAGGTATATTTGCAGTCTAAAACAGCGGTTCCTAGATCCGGTCCTGGAATACCCCCTGCCTTTAACATTGTAGCATTTTCCCATTTTCCCAACATCTGATCCAACCAATTATCTCATTAACAATCCCTTAAAATGGGTGTGTGAGGAGATGTTAGGGAAAATGTTAAAATGTGCAAGGCAGGGATATTCAGGACCATGGTTGGGAACCTGTGATGACAGTTCATGAGTACAGTTTGTATACAAAACCACCAATGTTTTAGTCTGTCCCCTACAGACTTAAAAAGGTAGTAATATCCCTGATGTAATTTTATTTTTTCCTATTTGTCCAACCAAAAATCACCTCACCATCCACGCAGTCTGTGTCCACCCAGAACACCTCACCATCCTCGCACTCTGTGTCCACCCAGAACTCCTCACCATCCACGCACTGTGTCCACCCAGAACACTGCACCATCCACGCACTCTGTGTCCACCCAGTGGTGATTGAAGGATTGTGAACCCTTTATCATTTTGCATATTTCCACATAAATATCACCTAAAATCTAATCAGTCCTGTAGATAAAGAGAATGGATTGCATATTTATTAAGGAAATGTATCCAATATTACATATCTGTGAGTGAACCTTTGCCTTCTATATCTGTTGTCACCACCTTGTGCAGCAATAACTGCGACTAAATGTTTCCGGTAACTGTTGATCAGTCCTGCACACCGGCTTGGAGAAATTTTAGCCTGTTCCTCTGTATAAAGCAGCTTCAACTCTGGGATGTTGGTGGGGTTCCTCCCATGAACTGCTCACTTCAAGTAGCAGAAATATTATGTACATTATGTACATCAGCCATAACATTTAAACCACCTCCTTGTATCTACACTCACTGCCCACTGTAGTTCTACAATTACAGACTGTAGTCCATCTGTTTCTCTGTATACTTTATTACCCTGTTCTTCAATGGTCAGGACCCCCACAGGCCCACCACAGAGCAGGTATTATGTGGTGGTGAATCACCCTCAGCACTGCAGTGACACCGACGTGGTGGCGGTGTGTTAGTGTGCGTTGTGCTGGTGTGAGTGGATCAGACACAGCAGTGCTGCTGGAGTGTTTAAACACTGTCCACTCACTGTCCACTCTATTAGATTTTCCTACCTTGATGGTCCACCTTGTAGATGTACAGTCAGAGATGATGGCTCATCTGCTGCTGCACAGTGCAGTGTTGGTCAGTCCAGCGCTGACACTGAGGTGTATAAAAACTCAAGCAGCATTGTTGTCTCTGATGCACTTTGTTCATGTCTTGATACACTTCCATGAACATGTATTATGAAGATCTGACTCTGATAGATCCCTGTTATTTACATGTAACAGAGTGCCCATGGGTATCTGATCAATGTGACTGATCAACACATTGAAAGCTCCTGATTCTAATTGCAGCTTCAAATTAACTACTAATCCTAGAGGTTCACATACCTTTACGATTCACAGACATGAAATACTGAATCATTTTCCTCAATAAATAAATCACAAACTATAATGTTTTATCATTTATATCATTATCAACGTATTTGATAATGAAATATGAACACAAGCCGGTTAAGCACCAAATTTTTTATATATATGTATATATGTGTGTGTATATATATATATATATATATATATATATATATATATATATATATATGAATAGAGCTGTGGCAAAATGTAATCACTACATTTTAAGAAGTGTTCACAAAACACGAAAGGTCACAATATACATTTCTTCGGATCTCTGAAATGTTGGAAAAGACCAAATAATGCCATGTATAAATATACTTTTGCAGCACTTTAGTACCCGTCAGGAAAACTTAACCATATGGGTGGCACGTAGTAACTTCATAAGATTGCATTTGCTGCACAATCTGTCTCCCCTCTGAACCTTCAAGAAATGGAAGACAGATCAGGAAGACAGTATGGTTAACATACTTCAGTACAAATACGCATCAGTTGTTTTTTTTTTTTTGTTTTTTTTTGTTGTTGTTGTTGTTGAATGTAGTACTTTGGAAAAAACTTTGGGCTGTGCACAACTCTTTTTTTTTTTTTTTTTTACTGGTGTTAATGTAAGTTACCTAAAACGCTAACGGCTGAAGAAGCATACACTGGTTTTAGAGAATGTAATACCCAATGAGATAACCAGTTTCAAACTGATGCTGTTTGCATTGTTACTGACAGAGTTAAATAAATATGAAATATTGCAGAACCTTCATCATACTGTGATACCACAGTATATCTGACAATATCATATATAGTGCTATTTCCTAATCTAGTTATCAGGGTAATCACTGCTAATAACTGGTAATCACAGTCATATGTTTGCTGTATCCGAGGTGTTTATATATGTATATACACGTGATATATACAGTGATATATGTACACGTCAGTATGGTGAGTTTAAGGTAATGTTGGTCAGGTAATTACTTTGAATGTAATTAATGAACAACACGCTTCGTCAATACATCAATATGTTATATAATTTCCTATTTTAATATTTAGGGGAACTATGTAGACTAGGTTATATGGATCAATAAACCTTGTATGGGTCTTATTGAAACCCAGCTCGTGGTGAAGAGTGCTGTTCTGTTCCGTTTATAAAGAAGGTCATGCATAGAATTTAATTTGGCATTAAGAACATTTTTTATTACTTAATATGTGGGTAGCCATATTTATCTTGATCACAAAACTACCAGTTAATTGACGAAGGGTCTGTTCCTAGTGTTACATGTAGCCAAGCCTATATTTATCACTCACTGTCTATTTTATGAGCAACACTAACCATGTAGGAGCACTTTGTAGGTCTACAGTTACAGACTGTAGTCCATCCGTTTCTCTGTATACTTTATTACCCTGTACCCTGTTCCTGGTCAGGACCCCCCACAGGACCACCACAAAGCCGCCATTGTTTGGATGATGGGTCATTCCCAGCACTGCAGTGATGCCTACGTGGTATGTTGCAAGTGGATGGTGTATAGTAGTGCTACAGAGTCAGAAATATCCAGCTGGCAGGGTCCTATGACCACTGATGAAGGACTACATTATGGCCAACACAAACAGCAGCAGTGATCCAATAAAAGCCGAAACTAATTACTGTGGTATAATTCTTTCCTCAGTTTAAATGCTGATAAGTCCATAAAAGAGGGTAGGGAACAGAGGAAACTACTCAGTTTAGTTCTATCAAATTTAAACATGCTTTATAGAGGTGTTCCTCAACCCTGGTCCTGGAGGCTGAGTCCTCAGTGCTTTCCCTGCTTAACACACCCCCTTTAACTTAGAAAGGGCTTGTTAATAAGGTGATTACAGGGATCATGTGTGTTGGCAGAAAAGAAACACTATAAAGTACAGTAGGCCTCCATAACAAAGGTTGGGAAATACTGGATTATAGAACACAACATGCCAGGACATCAACCATAAGTATGTCATTAAGAAACACTGTTGAAGACAGGCCACCCTTCTTGTTGTCAAGCATGCACCGTTTACACTGATCACCCATAACAACAAAACTGCTTCAATGTATCTACACTCACTGTCTTTTTATGAGCTCCACTGACCATATAGGAGCACTTTGTAGATCTACAATTAGAGACTGTAGTACATCTGATTCTCTGCATACTTTATCCCCCATCACATGTTTTTCAATGGTCAGGACCACCACAGAGATACCTGGGTGGTGGATCATTCTCAGCACTGCAGTGACACTGACATGTGTTAATGTGTGTTGTACTGGTGTGAGCAGTGCTGCTGAACACCTCTGTGTCACTGCTGGACTGAGAATCGTCCACCAACCAAAACTATCCAGCCATCAACGTCCTGTGACCAGCGTCCTGTGACCACTGATGAAGGACTAGAGGATGACCAACGCAAACTCTTCAGCAGCAGATGAGCTATTGTCTCTGACTGTACATCTACAAGGTGGACCAGCAAGGTAGGAGTGTCTAATAGAGTGGACTTTGAGTGGACACAGTGTTTAAGCACTCCAGCAGCACGGCTGTGTCTGATCCATTCACACCAGCACAACACACACTAACACACTACGTCAGTGTCACTGCAGCGCTGAGAATGATCTACCACCCACATAATACATACTCTGTGGGGGTCCTGGCCATTGAAGAACAGAGTAAAAAAGTATACAGAGAAACAGATGGACTACAGTCTGTAACTGTAGAACTACATAGTGCTCCTATATGGTCAGTGGAGCTGATAAAGTGGACACTGAGTGTAGATAAATGGAGGTGGTTTTAATGTTATGGCTGATGGGTGTATGTACAATGGCTGCAAGAGGTACTTCTGCACAGACCAGAATACTAGTAGAAGAACACAACTCAGAAGAGTTGATTTACATTTCATGAAATTAGTAAGTATATCTATAATTACATTTCATGATATGAAGCTCATTTGTGTTTTTTTCTGCCTATTATGTTTAAATGTTTTTTTGGGTGCAAATCCATTGGTCAACGACTGCCTGAAGTCTGGAACCCATAAACATCACCAAATGCTGAGTTTCCTCCCTTGAGATTTTGTGCCAGGCCCTTACTGCAGTTGCTGTTTGTTTGTGGGTCTTTTTGCTTCCAGTTTTGTCCAGTGAAAAACATGCTCATTTAGTTCAAGTGACTGACTCTGCCATCAAAGAACACTGCATGGCTTTGCCTTTAGAAGCTCTTGTACCACTTTTGTGGTATGTTTGAGATTAAGCACTATCCTACCAGTTTTGAAGCATTTGACAGAATCAGAGTTGAAAGTTGAGCTCTATACAGTTCAGAATTCATCATTCTATCAGCAGCCACATCAACAATAAATACCAGTGATCCAGTTCAATTAGCAGCCATACATCATGCCATTATCATGCTTCACAGACAGCGCTGTGTGCTTCAGATCACAAGCCCTTACTTTCCTTTTTCATACTCTTCTCTTCCAATCAACTTCAGCGTTATATATCTATATTTCATGAAATAATGAGGGAACAGGCCACAACTGGCCATGAAACTGCTTATCAGTCAACTAATTACTTTGAAGCCTGAGAAAAAATAGAGGGACTATGTTTAAATGTCACTTCTAAACAGTTTTTAGAAACATGTATTGCTTGTGTGAAACCCTTTAATTTGACAGTTTATACTTAAATCACTTAAATTATAAGTTGACAGTTTATACTTAAATCACTTAAATTATAAGTTGACAGTTTATACTTAAATGATGTTTTACCTACACTTCAAATGAATTGTGGTGGTATACAGAGGCAAAATACAAAAACACTGGTTATATGGACTGTGCTGTTTGCATAACTTTTCATGTCTACTCACACTTGTGTTTTTGTTCTGGAATGTTCTATCATTTAAAAGAATGCTTTCTTTTTATCAATGACTTTCAGTTTTAGTCTGACTTGGGACTGAGGAGGATAGAACATCACATATGCCTGGATGTCAATCAACTCTATACTGTATTTTAACAAAACCGATAGTAAACAAGTAGTATAGTAATGTGCCGACATGTTACGACCTACTTAGGCCTTCAGTATACGTTGCATTTCACATGTACTGACGAAGGCATTAGGAGGCCACAATACATCATCACATTCTTTGAAATATGAAGCCTGTCAGCAAGCAAAGTAATTTTGCTCTGGGAGTAATTGTTTATATTTTTAGATGCTCACTGATTAATTTTTCTTTACTCCTATAAGAGTGAAGAGTCCTTTCTTTGAGTCTGCATCAACCATGCCCAAGTACCACCTGTCATATTTTTTCCTGACCCCCTGCAGCACCGTTTGTTGTTTTCTCACCTACAGATTAAACTCAGGTAATTAACATATACAAAACATCACACTTTGCCATTTCATATTTATTGTGCACAGTGGCTTTTAATGTTGTAATACAAATATTTAACACTGTTGTATGTTTTGCCCAATGACTATTATTATTATTAAGAACATGCTTAAGTATTAATACTACATTCATACTAAAGAGTTCTAAATGCATTTTACAGCAGCTGTGAACTCCGAATGTATAAAAATAAATCCAAATTTCATTTGTACAGTACTTTTTAAAACAAGGAGCCAAAAAAAAAGGTTTCTGCATACATACAGCTACTTAGCGATTATAGCAGTGTTTATCCTGTACATGTGGACTGCCCTAAACAGTATCAACATACCCTGCTGCAACATATCTGATCCAGAGAATAGTTAAAATGGCACTGGACAACGAATCTCTAAAAGCAGGATTACGTAAAACTAGATTTAAATATTGATAATATTAGAATATCCGCAGCCTAATTCACACAAAAATGTTAAGGCAGAAGAATATGTATCAATAGAATATGTAACTGTTGCTCATAAAAAGAAACTGGTTCAGAAAAACTAATTGAGAATTGGTTCAGTGCTTTGTTCCAAAGAAGTATTTAAGAAAATGGCAATTATGGTGCTCTTGCTGCTTTTAAAATTCATCCTCACTCTCTTCAGATTCTACACTTTCCTCTTCATGCTCCAGCACCGCCTCCTCTTCTTCAGCAAACACACTGGAGTCTCCTGCAACAATCTGGCTGTATGCTTGTTTGACTTCCACTTGCCAGGACTCTACCTTATCCAGCTTGCATAAAAGAGAAGCAAGTAGCCCTTGACATCCTTCCTTTATCCTTCCACATGGAAAGCCTTTAGGATCCTGCCATGTGTCTATATTTTTTGGTCTCACTTTCATCATTTGTAATTCCCTCCTCTAAACGTCTTGGAGAATGAGCAGATACACATACTCAAGCTCTTTGCTCATATTATTCTGATATGATCATTACTGGATGATGATGATGGTGATGATGATGATGTTGATAATGAGGACAACAAGTTTAGTTTTTCCAACATGCTTAATAATAAAAAAGTGTAAATGGGACAAAAATACCATATTTAATATTATTCATAAATTAAAAAAATAAATTAAAACGTTTGCATATGACTGTTGGTGTACAATTTCAATATTTGTGCACAGTTTAGTTATCCTATACCCTCCCCAGATTCCAACTACAGGACCACTTGCAATTTGCCAGTGACAGATGTAGATAGTGACAGATATAATGATACTGTTGCAACACCAACAATGTCAGTGATACTGCTGTATTGTCACCCAAACAACATAGGGTTAACAATGTTGCAGCTTATCATGTATTAAAGTATTTCCATCAAGTATTAGTACACACACACACACACACACACACACACCATTTGGTGACATCTCCCAAGGCCAGACCAAATTATCATCTGGATCACTTGCTGCAAGGGCATCAATTTTTTGGTCATCAGAAACTGTGGAATTGTACTGGTGTATTGCCTCCAACAGCTTTGCCTTCATTTTGGAAAGCTGCTTTCTCCTTCTTTGTCTTTGTTTGTTGCTATCTAAAGAATTGATAGACAGACACGAGCCATAGCATTAATGTTGCAATATATAATTGATAAGTGGTATGCTGTTACTCATCACAGGTACTTAGTGTATTCAGTTCAAAAAGCTGACCGACACAAAACTGTTTGAATTTGAACTTAAATTCCTACATTAGTAAAATTCTACAGAAAGATCAACAGGAGTTACAATCAAGTACTGTACCTGTGCTTGCACAAGGATGCGCAAAAATGTATTGGCTGGAACTACCATGCAAATGTTTTCATCAATCTGTTCAAACACATTTCGAAAGTGTGAAATTCACAAATATCAAGATAAGCTCCATGGACAAAAAATAGTCTTGCGTGTTTAAGTCGGTAGTAACTTAAGGCTCCTGCAGCATGAAAAGGCTCTGGCTATAAATACCTGCAGGTGTGTAACATGATTCATAGATTGAAAAGAGGTGGAAAATGGCTCCAAAGAAGATGTTAATGATTGGCTAGAAGGAGGGACTGCATTTGGGTGTGCCAAAGGCCATAGTGTGAAGGAAGTAGCTGAATTTGCAGGTGTATGGAAGCGTACGGTCATTCGGGTCTATTAGCAGTAGTATAAATCCCAGTCTACAGGGAATTCTCCTTGGAATTGCAGCCAAAAGTTGAAACCGACAGACAGGGACCACCAGCATGTTTAACAGCTTGTGAATACAAATTGCTGCGCTTCCAGGGAGGAATTGCTTCTAGACAGCAACACAGGTCTTTCACAACCAGTTTCTGAAAGAACACTCAGCAGAGCACTCAAAACATCCATCAACTTATAGAGCAAAGTGGCACGCAAAAGGACTTTGCTCACTTCTGCTTACAAAGTTGCCCAGTTACAGTGAGTGAAGAGGCACAATAATTGGACTGTTCATTACTAGGAATGGGTTATCTGGTAAGATGAATGTCATTTCTGCTTGCATGTGAATGATGCTAGGCGATCATCATCTTACTGTGGAACATAACATTCCTATGCCTGCATTCCAAGATGATAGTTCTCGTGTTCACAGGGCTGCAAATGTGACAGATTGGCATGGTGAACATTCAGGAGCATTGACACATCTGGACTGGCCTAAAAAATCTCCAAATATGAATCCTCTTTAAAAATCTGTGGTACTGCCTGTAACAACGAGAAAACAGCATCCACAAAATCTGGTCGACCTGTGCAGTTCGTTGATGCAAGAGTGGCCTGCATTGAGAAATTTCACCAGTCCATGCAAATCAATTCTCAGCTGTTATTTATGCTCATGAAGGTATTACACGCTATTAGGTACGTTTCAGTCACAGGTGACTATTTTTTTTTGTCCGGTGAGCTTGTAATATGTAGTGAAAGGTTCAACATGTCCTGCAATGTATCCTTTGAAAAAAACTATTAACTTTGATTCACTGCCAAATTGCCAATGGCAAGACTTACAACAATATGTAACTTAAAGTATATCCATAAAGCAGTGGTCCACACCTCCGGTTCTGGAGGGCTAGCACACTTTGGTGGTTCCAAAGCTCAAACACACCCACTAAACCTATAAACATAGTTTAATCAGGAGTTTATGGACAGGTAAATAACCACACTATGCTGGACATTGCCCCTCAAGGACCAGAGTTGTGCACCCCTGCCATAAATTATGTGTGAAGCCCACCGTTTGACATCTGCAACCCACTGATCCTGTAGTTCTGGACTACAGTTGAGGTCCATCATAAGAGACTGCAAACTGTCTGCCTCAGCCTTTGGTCTCTGCCTAGTCTAGAATTCACAGCCATAAAAAGATAAGCTTGTAGAAACAAGATCAATGACCAGACTTAATATCGTCACTGTCCAAAGAAAAACATGTATCTCCATTTTTGTTGATTTTTACTTTTATGCCTCATTTGATCACATGAGCTGCTGTTTACACTGTGTGGAAATTTCATGACGAATGGACCAACAGAAAAGGCCCAAAACTGCTGGGAAAGATGTCTGATTCCATTGACTTCCATTCGAATTAAATGAGGTTTTTGGCCTCTCCTGTAAAGTTGCCATTTTGGAGATACCTGTTTTTCTTTGGACAGTGACGATATGCAGGTTGTTTTTTTTAAAAATACCTTTCTGTATCTCTGAGACAATGTCTTGTGCAAGCTCTCAACTTTCCTGGAATTCCAGCCCATTGCTTGCAGTGTAATCATGTCAGCGCAATCAAGTTATCATATCATTCCTTGCTGGAACAACAAAACTTTATTCAATGTGCTGTTTGCGAATCACACTTTCAAAATTCAAAATGACTTAAATGTCAGTTATTGCCAGTACATTTACTATGACTACAACGTGCATGAATACCTGTTTTTGTCATATACTTGGTAGTGAGAGCAACACTGGACAAAAAGCTGTTGACTTGTTCAAACTCCTCTCCGATGGTGATTCCAGACCCTTCTTGATTTCTTCCACCCCACGTAATCTAAATCATGGAGCAAAACTAATAATTAGAATTTTGTATTTAGAAATATACAGTACATGCACATATTTTAACAAGAAAAAAAACAATACACACATTTATAACTGTATACAAACCTCACATTTCCAGTCATGAGCCTTTGCATGCAGGACAGATAGGAATGGTTTCATCTGAGTAAGTGAACTCAGCTCAGGAAAATGTCTTGCAACACGCTGGAGATTACACATGACATCTGTGCAAAATAAAGCTAACTTTTCTAGATGATGCTAGCTCCTTCTGCAGAAACATAGGCAAATATCTCTCCCCCGAACATGTTGAGGCCTTTCAGAAGCACACCACGTCTACAGACCGCCACCTCTTTGCCTTCTTGATCCAATTTTGAGCTTGACTGCTGAGAACATTATTTTGCTGCAGTCCAATTTGCTGTGCCACAAATGGCACTACCTTGTGTCTAAAACAAATAAGAATTAGGATTAGCTAGAAATGCATTGATTATTCCAATGAAAACAAGCCAAAATTAAAAACAAAGTATAGATTAAGTATAGTTACATGTGTCATTTGGGTTCTAATTAAGTCCACAAAAACAGACACATCCCCATCCTTCGCCAGGAAAACTCCTACATCCTTCGCCAGGAAGACTCCTACAGACTCCTACATTGCCACTTCGTCAATACTAAGAGAAAAAGGAAAAGTAATAAGTACGAGTGATAAATCACCAAAGAAAACCTATAAAACAAACATCACACAAACCCTTTGGATTAACGGAAATGATAATGTTTCCGGTTGCCATCAATGGAGACAGCCATGTCTGCAGTGCATGTGGGACAAACAAAGTGTTCTTCTGCACACATTTGTCCTTTTCATGCTGAGTATATGAATACTCTAGGAAGCTTCTCTGAAAAGTATCAGGGCATATCATTCCAACCTGAAAACAAAACAAAACAAAAACAAACAAAAAAACACATAAGGCATTTTGAAATGAACAGGATGGCAACCAACCACTTGCGTAAAACATAAATAATTAGAAGTCGTAACAATGTAACGTCTTTACTCGCCCATAGTACAAGGATCTTTGTTTCAACGTTCTCACATATGCCAGCCTAGACAATGCTGGAGCTGCCATCTTCATTTCCTCATAAGAAGAAATACATCTAGGGTATATACTGTTTGAAAATTGACAGTGGCTGGCCAGTATCTGCGCAAGAGAAGATCCCTCACTTCTGGTACCCAGCAGTGTTTGCAAAAGCTGTAACTCATGCATGGAAGTGAAAGATCACACCCCCCCGCAAACAAGTATAGATCACAATTCTCATTCTGTAAAATGATGCTGTACATGGTATTTGAAAAATGTGTATAACACATTATAAGAATGGTGATCAAGATGATTGATCATCCTGCACTGACTATGATCTGTGAATCTTCACAGGAGCAAAAACGGTGTGGCAGAGGTATCGGCAACAGACATGCTGCAGAAGAGAGTTGTACCATTTATAAACCATATGGTCCTTTCACCAAATGGTCCTTTAATGGAGTTCCTTTCCCGGGACAGAACTTACATTTTACAACACTGAGGCATTTACGACAGGATCTAAGTCTGGAAAAGTGTTATCAGCAGTGGTATATCTGAGGACTACTCTGGACTACATTCTGGACTGCGTCCTGGACAGCATGCTGGAACCAGAGCTCAATAAACTAACATCATATCCAGAGTGGTCTCGTCTCTTCAATTGACTACAAAAGAAAAAATTACAACAGTGGTGTTTCTGCCCGGTTCTGGTGGCTTCAAGTCTTCAGGACAATGTTCAAGTTGTGCTGCAGGTCAACCAGAAGCAGAATCTCCTCCCTAAATCCGGATGGGGTGGTGATTCTCTCTCTGACAACAATAAACCAAGATGCACCCGGGGAGTCCACCAGAACTTACAAACAAAAGTAAGGGCAAAGAAAGCTGTCAAGAGAAGAGAGTCAGTTTATGTTTGTTTGTCTTGTTAGACGTCTTAGCTAGGCTTTAGGTGAGCTCACAAGAGCATTTATTGTGAGTGAGTGTCACGTCAACCTGTGAACTGTGTTTTTCCAGGTCCAAACCGGTGTTTTCAGGAGAACTCATGAGACCATATTAAAATCTGATGTGAGTCTGTCTCCACGATCTGTGAACTGTGTTTTTCCAGATCAAAACTGCGTATTCATGAGACCAGGAATTTCAGGAGTTGGGAGCTGCAAGCAAGGTAGAAAAACCGTATCCATGTCTCAAAGAATTCAAGCATAGACCTGAAGAGCAGTCTGTCAGCTCAGGGTCTAGTGACAGCAGTGATGAGGAAGGATACGACCCAACAATGTTAGAAGCTGCTCCTGTTATGGCAAAACAGATCAAATATAAACCCAAACCCAGATCAGAGGGGGAGCAATTTTCAACTTCAGGATTTGAAACTTCCAGTAACAGTGGAGACAGTGGCAGTAGAGACAATTTTGATTGAGCTTGTCTTGATCAAACTGCTTTAAAAACAGCTACAGTCGTAGTCAAGGAAGAAAAGACAGAAGGAGAAATGACAGTAATCACCAAGCATGAGCCTCTGAATCCAGAGCAAACAGATTGACTGACAGATGAAATCAAACCTTGCCATCAGAATGGACCAGTTAGTCATCGTACTCAGCTCGTCGCTGAAACAGTTTTACTGCATAGGGGTCATTCTGATTGTGTGGCTGAGAATGTGTGTGCTGAGGGTGAGTCTTCACAAGTTGAGGTGTCCCAAAGTCTACTAGCTGTGCAGCTGCATGTTGCTGCTGTATCACAGAAAGCATCCCATGAAACAGGGAGTCAGCAAAGCCACGGAATACATGATAATGCATGCAACTATTGCAGTAAAATGGGTCCTTACAAATGCCAAAAGAAGACTTTGGGGCAAGGAGTAGAGTGAGTTTAGGTAAAACTCAATCTATGTCAGTGGGTGGGATTACCATCCCCAAGGTGGCTGGTAAACTGTTAAAGCTAATCAAGAGAGCAGCTCAGTTTTCTGCCACTCCCACAGAGGTGAATAGAGTAAAATAACAATGGCTACTGTGAGAGTGTATTGTAGCCAGTTACACACAAGTAGTACAATAAGGCGTAAGCCAAATCTATACTGAACCTTCATACCAAACCAGCAATTTAATAACTTCAGCCTAAAGTAAAGATGTTTACTCTTCAGTTGTTAAATCTTAAGTCTGCTGCAAGATGTGTCTCTGCACTATGTTTGGAGACACGTCTGGGGGTGCCTTGATGGTTTTATGGGTGGCTTGATGGTTTTATGGTCCCCTGCAGGCCTATTGGTTCAACTCATTTAAGTGTAATTAATGTTCGAGAAGGGGGCAATTGGCTCTGCTCTCACAGTTTCCTAAAGTTAAGGTTTGAATTCAAAGGAGTTTGGCTGTCTAATCCTTATCATTAATGATGACTTTAATGTCTGATGCTCAAGATGGGATTATTCAGTAACATTAATTAGTAAATGCAATAAACTGGTCCACCAAATCAGCTGTATGCAAAGCAGTTGATGCTGTGGAAAACAATTTTGAGCAAATATCATCTGTTGAGATTATGTTCGGACATGACTTAAGTCTGTGTTGTTTGGACGTAAGTTCAGGACAGCAGAAGCAAATTGCTAACTGAATTTACAGTGGAGCTTACGAACAAGCTCATGACAAAACTGTAGAGATTATGGTAATGAAAGAGAATGTGTAATTGCCTAATCATTAGTTTGGGAAGACTAACAGATGATTCTCACATTTTAATTCTGACAATAACACTAGCTTGTTGTTGTCAACATCTGAAAAACAGACAAAGATGGCTATGGCCCATAGTTGGTCTGGGAATGAAACAAAAGAGTAACAATAATGCCTTGCAAGAGCAGGAGGTATTTATCCTAATAAGGATGTAAAGAATGAGGTGTGCATTAACAACATCACATCTTATATAGCTACTGTTTCTAAATTGTGTGTAATACATTTTACACATGAACTGAACTGAAATTAGTAGTGCACTACTTTAAGGTTTAGTTTAATTCAAGAATTTGGAAATCTCCATAAAGGGAGAATTAGGATTTTGGTTATATCTGGCAAGAGTTGCGTTATAGCTGTTTAGGGTGATATGTTTTTGTGTCTGGCCACATCTCAGAGTGTGTGTCCAGATTGTTTAGAGGTTGTTAAGGTAAAATGCATGAAGTCATGCTAAAAAGACCTCAGGGAAGTTACCTTTTTTTGCATACAAAGACTATCACTGAACCCTAGGGCTGATTAACCTGACTGTGTTACAGTCTTTGCTGAGGTGAGCAATATGCAAATGTGCCAGATCAATAGGTGATACCAGAATTCACAGATCTAGACCACTGGAAGCTATGTGAAAAGGCTCACTCCATATACTTAAAGTTACAGACACAGCAGTACTGGGTCAAAGTCTGCAAAATTAGACAGATTTCAAATTGCAAAGTGGTGTTGCCACCTTAAATAGAGGAAAGTACGACTGAGTGAGAGGAGAGCTCTGGGAGGAACTGTTAGTATTATGTACTAGAATGGGTTAAACCCCAGAGTGAAGATTTCCCTTTCCCCCATCACGTGGCTAGCATTCCACCCTCCTATTAATCAACTAGGACCCATGGGTTAGGTAGAAAAAGACGTGGCACCACATGAACTATGTCATCAGTGAGAAGTCAGAATAATTTAATTCTGTATTCATCTGTATAATTGCTATCATATACTGCTGCTGGTGTTTGTTCGGTTATGTGTGTTACAGGAAAGCTAAGGCAGAGTGTGAGGAACTTATGAGGTGAAAATGGATGGAACAAGAGGGAGGTGCAGCAGGTTTCTTCAAAGGCCCATTCAACTGGACGTCACCTGATCTAAAGAGATGCAGCTGCAGTGAGAGACAACTGAATGTCCTATGTTAGAGCATCTATCCATCCTTGTCACCAAGTTATCAAGGACTAAGATGACATCATGTTGAGATGGACTCTAGAATTTACAAAATGTCTGCATGCCTCACCCAGTCAACCTATCCGCTGGTATAGCCTGGACCGCACATGCCATGTCTGACTGTGATACATGTGCCTTGCTTCTTATGCCCCAAACAAAGGGAAGCAGGCATTGTTCCGTAACAATCAAACATTAATATCTGAGATGTTGTCTTTGATTATTCCAATCTTGGATATTGATTCACCTTCACCTTTGTAGTGAAAGAAATTCATTGTCCAATCTGATATTCAAACATACCTACACAAAAAGTCACCCACTTAGTCTACTAAATATTTCATTTTCCCTCGTGCCAAACCCATGTACACAGCATTCTATATATATATATACTCAATTGTTTGTAGTAGATTTTTAGATGCACTGATTCCAAACTATGGTATTACGTCAGCCTTGGATTAGATTTGTGTTCTAGCACAAAAGTGTAAAGTGAAAGTGTAAAGTGGCCAATGATGCTGTCCAAACCTTAGGCATTATTTCCACTACACTACAATTACATCGCCTCATGGTTTGCAAAAACAGAGTTGCGAGGTAGCAACTGTATAATCATTGGTACAATCATTGGTGCAGTCGGGTTCACTAAGGAAAGGAAATGATAACACGTGGCAGAAACTGAAACTGAATCAATCTGATTACAAACCATGCTAAACCCCACAAAGCCTATTCCACACAGAATATGAAACACCATCAGGTATTCTGTGGTTTACGTAAAATGTATGCGTGTGTTTAAATTTTTGTGTGTTTGTGTGTACGGTTCCATGTACAACTGTTGTATATTTTCTTGTGACTTCCATTAGGTACCATTTATAAACCATATGGTCCTTTCATCAAATGGTCCTTTACCAGAGCTTGCATTTTCCGACAATAAGGCATTTACGACAGGATCTAAGTCTGGAAAAGTGTTATCAGCAGTGGTATATCTGGGGATTGCTCGGGACTACATTCTGGACTTCGCTCTGGACTGCGTTCTGGACAGCATGCTGGAACCAGAGCTCAATAAACTAAAATCATATCCAGAGTGATCTCCTCTCTTCACTTGACACCAAAAGAAGAAATTACAACAACTGTTAATATAAACCATTTAACAAAAGCCATTCATAAAAACAGCCTAAAAGCAATAATTGAGATTATTTATACAAGAGGTTTCTGTTTATAGGTAACATATCAAACTAAATGGGTCTTTCAAGTATAAAACATTATTACATATTTTAACATACCTATATGTGTGCAATTTAGTAAAAATTTGTCAAGACAAAAAAAGTAACATCATGAAGTTTTCACAATTCAAGATATCATATTTTTCCGATATCTGATATGTTGGAATAGACTAGGTAGCTATCAAAATGCTATCAAATGCTATCAAAAAATATGAACAAATCGATTTGTATTCAACATTTCACAAAGTGAGCTGAATTAAATACAATTAAACAGTACTAATTACGCTCTTTTTGTAATCACTTACCTAGAAAAAGTCTGCATACTGACAATATTCATAAGCATATTGTGACATATTGATATAATTTAAAACAATAACAGTCAATATTGTCTGTTTTTCTACACATTTTCTTTGTTACAGAGAGAAGAGTACTGAGAAACTGCCTTTATAAAGAAAATGATACATATGATTCTTTCTAATTTGCATTTGTAACACCACCTCAGGCACATTGATCATGGGATCAACTGGTCAATTACAATGAGTTAAACAAGGATAAGACCTCACGTTTGTCATGGTTTTATAAATTCCAGTACCAGACAAATATCTAAGCTATAAGCAATATAAAAAGAGAACAATAATTCTGAAATGAAATGAAAGTTCTTACCTTGGTCATGCACAATAATGCTGAGGAACGGCCTTGTAAAAGCCTCTGACCTTCACTTCTCAGTTGTGCAGGATGTACAGTTTGTGGACTGCAAGGTCACAGTCAGGACAAAAGAAATACTTTGGTAAACAGTCAGCACAAGACTCCTGCACACAACAGTGAGAGCACAATTGCAGGGATGTATTCTCAGCCACAAGCATGCCTCCAGAAGTATGCCCCTAGAAGCATTCCATCTTTCCCTGGTAACAAAATGTCTTAAACTCAGTCAGATGATGCTGAAGGTGCCTTTAAGCTCTCTTCTACCTCTGTACTCAATGTCTCCATAACCCCCACAATAGCATCTGGCTGCAGACCTCCAGCCAGAGGCCCGTCTCTCGCAGCTCCAGCAGGAGGACCCGGTGACGTAATCTGGGGTCTCTCACAAGAGGTGGAAGTTTCATTTTTAAAGCTCCACGGCGCCGTTTACGGTGTTTGTTTACTGCTCTAGCTTGTTATTAGCCTGTGCACATTCACAGATGGAAGATTGTACTCACTGTGAGTTTTTAATGATTATGCCATCGATCAGTATATTGCAGTAAAAACGAGAATAGTTTAAGTAGTTTAAAAAAAAATCGAGAGAACAAGTAATATGCAAACGTAACCTAATGCTTAAAACAGTGAATGCCGTCTTCCAAAGCTCTTTATACAGAACGATAGTAGAAAAGTACAGTACAGAATAAAATGTGTCCCATATACACAACACTTTTAATGTCCATTTTATTTACATATTCTTTCCTTTACACTGGGATAAAAATGACATGAGGGGAAAATCATAAGTTTAAACATATTAGTGTATAAACACTGTACTATAGAAAACATTGCTCTATAAATAACCTCAACAAACACTCCTATACGCTAGGAGATATTGGTCTAATAACACCCTCAATTAACATTCCTATATGCGCTAGAATACGTGATATTAGTCCATAAACATCTTCATCAAACGCTTCTATATGTTACCATAGCTGATATTAGTCCATAAACACTCCTATATGCTGGTCTATAAAACACTGTATACTTAATAAACATTGGGACTTTAGTCTATAACCAACCTGTTACGCAAGCACAAATACCATTCATAAATTCAAATGCAACAATAAAATCATTCAACTTACAAGCAAAAGCATTGTTCTCTGGAAAGAGATGCATGTCCTCTGTTTTTTAAAATGTAAAAACAGAAAGCGTCCCAGCTTTCCTCCTTCACAGTTTCATCCCAGCTGTCTCTTTACGAGAGGCAGGGCTGAATAGTTTCTGCGGCTTCCTCCTCCTCCATCTCCAGGATTTGGGGCCTAAACAACAGCACCAGACAACTCTTGGTAATTTTCTGTGCACCACTGCGCGGCAAGCCTCAAATGGACAATTACTGTTGGTTCCTGTTAAGTATAAAAACATAAGGTTCAATATTCTTTCAAGTTGAAACACACATATGCTTACTCATGTTCATGTGGCATCAGATTACAATGCAATTACCCATTTTCACATGGAATGCATTAGCTATTGCAGACCTCCAGCGAGAGGCCAGGCCCTCGCAGTTCCAGCAGGAGGACCCTCTGAAGTCATCTGGGGTCTCTCACAAGAGGTGGAAGTTTTTAAACCTCTGCACAGCAGGCCGTTCTCTGTGCTGCTTTCATTGTAATTAAACAGCCAATGTTACCAGTAACAGGGTCAGGGAAACATGACCTGTCTATTGTGCAGAAACATGCATGGTCTGACATGCAGTTCTGTCTTTTAACCCAAAAGTGGTCCAAGGAACTCGACCGTCAACATAGAACTGAACAGAGATTTCACTGCGATCTCTGCTAAATCTCAAGTGACCTCAAAACAGCTTTGTATTGTGTGCCGTTAAACAGAAGTGGTGTTTCAGCATGCCAGGAATTGTGAGAGAAATTCAAGTTATTATTGTAGAAGTAGTTTTCAGAGTTATTGCTAAGCTGTGCATGATTAAGCAGTTTTGCGGATCAGAGGTCAGTGTGTTCTCTATATGTGATTAAGTGTTCTGTACAACTCATGTTGCTCTGTTTTTCGAGCTTCTAGGGCCTTGTGACATACTGATACACAAGCTCGCCTCCCTGTCTCTAGATAACCATATTGTCTTGTTTTCACCCGCACATTGGTGACCTTGCATCTCCCAAACTTGGAAGTAGCTTCCTGCTGCTACCAAGCAACGGGGCTGGGACTCAGGGCATTTTACGCACACACACAAATAGCTATCTAGGTGGTATATATATCTTGTTCAGGAGGGACACGCGTACGCTCCTATATTCTATCCTCTTTGCACGTTGTAAACCTTCTTTTCCTTTAATAAATCCTTTTCCATGGTTCCTCAACGGGCAGTCCAGACTGAGTTTGTCAAATTTCAACGACAGAATCTAGAAAGAGCATCTCTCCGAGCTGACTGTATGAGACATTCATTATATGATATGAACAAACACTGCACTGTAAACACTGCATGTGAAATAATATCTTTAACAATCACATATGACATCTGGTCTAAACCCTCAAAATCTGACCAGGAAATGCAAGCCTTCCTGGTTTGGACAATCAACTCATGTCCTGGCTGTTTTTGAACCAGCACATAGTTGATTTGATAAATTTAAAATTTGACAATCAGAGCATCACAGAAATAAAGTCACATAGTTTGACCAAGTTATGCTTGAGTGACATAGATCAGGACTAGGAATTTCTTTAAGATACCACATGCTGAGTGTGTTTCCATGTTCCAAGAGGCACAACAGGCTCTTATGTTCTCAAAACTTGTGAGAATTTCACATTGTGGTCTACACAGATATACAGTTTTTGTAACAGTTCCCAAATACAACACATAATTTGGCTTGATTATAACGAACCGTCTTACCACTGAAGAGGGAACATGTGAAGACTGCTGCTCCTGTGTTTTCTGTGGTCCTACATGTAAGAGTTGTGAGGGTTGATGACAGGACAGAAATAACAGATAATTACAGCACAGTGTTATCAAATGTACGGAACAATAGATGTACAGTATATATATATTTTTTTTGAATTACAAAAAATATTTAAATTCAGTTAAATATCATTGTAAGAGAGAAGTTTAATTTGAACATCACTTATGCTGCTGGAATCAATGCCTTGGGATCTAAAAATGTCTAAATGTACATTTTAGTGAACTTAATAGGAAGGCTTACCCTGCTCATTAAACACACACCTTAATTTAAAGATTACACAGAGAACTGCTGTGACATAGTCAAATATGGATTAGCTCAGACATAAACTACAGTTTGTATGCATATAAAAAACTGCAGATAATTTTGAAAATGAAAATGAAGGGAATTCTTATTAATAGCATGTTCGATTCAATAACATGTACCTGTTACATCCTACATATTAGATATGCCTACCTGTCATTGCATCACTAGGGTTAAAAAAAAAAACTTTTCAGAACTGTTAACTATGAATTCTTCACAGAGAATATTCTGTAACAAAACACTACATATAAGCCTGAAATCACGTATATATAACGGTAATACGTTATTAACAATAAAACAATTTCACAGTCATGTTATGACAACTAAAGAACCGCATTAATGCAGAAGCTTAAGTATTATTTCTAGAATAATACTTATGACAACCCAGCTAGACAAACCAGCTAACTACCTGATTAATTCTCCCAACTATTCATAAGATTAACTATTCATAAGACAAATTTGAAACTTACTTTGCTGTTTAATTACAGTGAAAGGAGCGAAGAGAACGGCGTGCCGTGTGGAGGTTTACAAGAAGATTGTGGAGGTACAATCTTCTACCTGTGAATGTGCACTGGCTAATGATAAGCTAACTCAGTAAACAAACACACCATAAATGGCGCCGTGGAGCTTTAAGTACAAAACTTAACTTCCACCTCTTGTGAGAGACCCCAGATGACATCACCGGGTCCTCCTGCAGGAGCCGCCAGAGACGGGCCTCATGCTGGACGTCTGCAGCCAGACCCTTCTCCCAAAACCGTCTGCTGTCGCTGGAGATGGACATCTTAAAAGATATAAATAACAATGATACTGAAAATGTGAAAAGCAGTCTAATTAGAATATGAAAACAGAACAAGGGAAGAGGACTTTATGTAAACAGTTTCATTCCATCTGTGCTGTACTGATAAGCTAACTCAGTAAACAAATACACCGTAAACGGTGCCGTGGAGCTCTAAATACAAAACTTAACTTCCACCTCTTGTGAGAGACCCCAGATGACGTCACCGGGTCCTCCTGCTGGAGCTGCTCGAGCCCTTTGAGCTTCAAGTACAACTCGGCTCGACTAGCCACCCCTGAAAACGCATGGAAGACAAGTGTCCAGACTATTCTCTGTCCTGGCTCCCAGATGGTGGAATGAACTCCCACTGGCTATCCGAACAGCTGAGTCTCTCGCAGTCTTCAAGCGCAGACTGAAGACCCATCTCTTTGTAAAGCACTTAAGTGAGTGAGCACTAGTAGATGTGTATGTTGAAATATGTGTTTGTTTTTGCATTTATACTCACCATAACCTTTCTTCTCTCTAGGTATGAGCGCTGGGTTGGGTTGCCAGGTAGTGCACTTATGCTTATATATGTCTGTGTATTATTCTCTCTAGGTAGCAGCACTGGCCCTTGTTTGGGCAGTGTCTGAGCTCAGGGCGAGTTTTAGACCCTTCTTATACTAGCTGGGAAACATTATCCGGCGGAACACTAAGCACGGTTGCAAGTCGCTCTGAATAAGAGCGTCTGCTAAATGCCATAAATGTAAATGTACCCATTTGTAACATTTTGAAGGTCTGTAATGTGTTTTGTAATTAAACTTTCACTTTTAAATCGCTGCAAAGGTGAGAAAACACACAAGTTATGAGCTATAAAACTATAAAAATGAAATTTCGCATGACTCTATACATCATTACTTGGTTGCATAGCAGTCACCATAACTGCCCTGGCCTGCTCAGAAAAGATCTCACTGTTCCTGTGAAGATCTAAATGAGAAAATGTATTCCTTCTAACAGCTACTTGCCCCGACTCGTCAGGTTCTCTAGCTCGAACTCTGCAGGCAAGGCCTCAGCCATTGGCCTGGTGGCTCCTAAAGCAGTTGAAAGGCTAAATTACTAAAAGTGTTAAATTCTCTTCTTTCTTTATATTGGTCACAATATAAAGCAGCAACAGTGTGGTCATATCCACAATATTCCCACAGTCCATTGTGCCTTGGGTGAAATATGTGAAACATTACAGAAAGCCAAAAAAAGATTAAGTCAAATCTAGACACCCCACCGTTATTATTAATATTATCAATATTGGAGAACACAAATACAACGTTAACGTGAAGTGATTGTTCTACCTCATCCTTCTACATAGAAGGATTGGCGGGATGATATAAGTGACGCATGGAAGTATTTTATATATTTTCTATATTTCTATAAATAACATGGACAGTTCAAAGTCTGTGAGTATCTTCACATCAACGAGGTCAGCCAGGTTCTAGCGAAAACGCAGAAAAAAAGCAGACACCGAGCCTGAAGAGTCTATACAATCACGATTAGGTGGCCACTGCAGAGACGGGAATGCGTCACACAGCAGGATGCTCAAGCATCGCAGTACATCTACACTCTTTGTCCTTTGTCCATCTGTTTCTCTGTATCTGTATAATTACCCCATTCTTCAATGGTCAGGACCACCACAGAACAGGTATTATGTGGGTGGTAGATCAGTCTCAGCACTGCAGTGACACTGACGTGGTGATGGTGTGTTAGTGTGTGTTGTGCTGGTGTGAGTCGAGTGTCTAATAGAGTGGTCAGTGAGTGGACCTGTGGAGTTCCAGTCCATTGAAGAACAGGGTAATGAAGTATACAGAGAAACAGATGGACTAAAGTCTGTAACTGTAGAACTACAGAGTGCTCCTATATGGTAAGTAAAGCTGATAAAATAGACACTGATGGTGGATACAAAGAGCTCTACCTAATAAGGGCTTGGTGCATGCAGCTAATTTTGTTCTTTTTTTTTTTTTTTAACTGTTTGGTATAGAATCGGGTGCACAACTCCTGTACTGGAGGGACAGTGTCAGCACTATTTGGTGATTTTCCTGCTCAAACACACCTGACTAACTCTGTAAACCGCCAGGTTACAAAACTTTGCTAGAGGCCAATTGTACACCCCTAGAATAAAAAAAAAAAAAAAAAAAAACAACAGAGAATTACTTATACTGCAAAAACTCACCTTTTCCACTGGGCTGAGATAACCTCATACGCTGAGACACTATTCTCTCACTGCTGTCCCTTCTTTGCCACTGGACTTCAGGTATAGTTTTCTTCCTTTTTTTCTGACAGGAAAAGATTTTCCTCTCTGTTCACATTACCCAACAGCAGAGAGAGAGAATGTGGATGCCATAATTGGATATCTTAACTCACCGACTGTAAGTGTGGCAGCCATTCTCTTTCCTTGTTCTAGAAGGTCATCCGACTCTGCTTTGGGATTTCGTTTTGGTGCCATCCTTTACCAATTATTTCACGAAAGAAATAACAAAAAAAAATGCTTATGTATGAGAGACTGCATTTAATCCTAATTTCACTTCACTTAGCACAGTCACAGAGCTCTAACAAGATCTAAAATGATGCACACTAAAAAGCACCTTATATCTTAGCATTTAAGTTTCAATATTACAAACAAAAGGGCTTGAGGTCTAAAGTATATGCAGACATTATACAGACCAGCATGAAATCCATGGTCTATGCTGGTTTACTGGTCAGTCAACATGGTCATGCTGGTTGACATCATACAACATATGCTGGTTTTGCTTGTGACCAGCTTTGCTGGTACATGTCTTGTTTTTTTCAAAGAGGTCTACAATATATTCTGACTAGGACGTAGCTATTTCAGTCTACCAAGACGCGCAACAGACCACTGACGCTATGCGTCATTCTGTTGTCCACATTATGCCCATGGGAAAAAAAATCACCTCTGAATAAAAAATGTCCAGAACCAGATAAGATTTGTTATGTGTACATTATGTGTGCATTGTTCTCCTGTACATCACGCGAGCCTCCGAATGACGAGGTTGTTAGGGAGTCGTAATACTAATATTGCTAAATGTAAGCTAATGCTAATGCGCACCAGACTGACGTCACTGAGCTATGTTAAGTACGGCGGGCTAAGAGGCGTTCTGGCGACTGCTGCGCGATGGACATTTTCCCCCACTGAAAATCCAGCTTAGAACCGGAGTGCCAAATATGGGCTTAACAACATGGCGCCAACTACAAAATGACGACACAACCACAATGGTCTATATAACATCACAGCTAGCTAGGTTTACCGAATTATCGTTAGCATATTCGGACCAGCAACAAATCGCTCCATTTGCATCGCTATCCATTTGATAAGGGGTCGAACCAACACACACGACCACTCGACCGTTCATCATATGCGATCTCCAAGCACTCGAACATTTCTAAACGCCCATTACTTACGGTACAGAGCAGCGATATACGTGCTAGCAGATAAGCTAAAGTTGGCTGCCGAACTATTATCTTGTATTGTATATGGAGTAAAAGTATTGTTCGTTTTTACCAATCGATTTAAGAAACACAATCCAAAGTCAGCATCGTTAATACTCGTTTTACATATAAACCTTCAGTTAGAAGTAATTAACCCCGTCCACACCTACTGGCGTGTCCGTCTCGACTGAATGAAGAATTGGATGCAATAACGCGTGTTGTCGATTAAACACGGTGGCGGACAGCAGCATCTACCTGCAAATGATTACGTTAGAGTGGGTGTGGCCTTTTAGTATCGTTTTTACCTTTGTGGAGTGACACCAGGTTTGCAATAACCACCCACCGGAGACATTTGTCAACGTTTTCACAAGTAACTCTGTCAACTGGAGTGACATATAAGAGAATTTACATAATTTAGAAATCTGAATACATATTATTATATGGTTTAACAGACATGTAACGCAGTTATCAATTAAATAAACCTCATGTTCCCAATCCAGATTTCAAAATACCCCTGTCTTGTTCTGACAGATTCACTGTATCTCAGGAAGGATTGTTCAGCGTGGTTTTCCAAAAGCATCTTAGTGTTATGATCATCTTAACTGGTGGAGTGTTTAGTGCGATGCTTGCTATTGCAGCAGTCTTACAGCTTTAGCTGTTTTTTGCAGCACTATATGTTATGCACCTATTAAATATGGTGGTCCTGTGGTATTGGTCTGGACCAATGCTGGACATAGCATACATAATCTAACATGATATGCAGAGAAGCAGATAGCCTGTAACTGTCAGACTACACAAAGTTCTAAATAAAAGTGACCAGTTTGTATAAATTATACTACATATTATGTTTCAAATAAATTAAAGCTATGTGATTTAGGTACTGTACTAACAAATTAAGGAAAGCAACAAATGGCCTCTTACCTCTGAATGAGTGATGTTTTCTCCTATACTTAATGAACATTTCCCAAGTCCAGCCAGTTTAAGTCGTAGCTCTGCCTCTCCTTTGGGCGTTTTCCCTCGCTGTTTGTCAAGTAATAAAAAGTTTACCATAAACTTTTCTGTGGACGTGTATAAGGTGCAAAAAGTTTTTCCCCAAACAGGATTAGTTAACATTGATATATATATACAATGAACACTGATAAATAAAATTGTCTGTTAATGTGTATGTGCACAATTTGTTCATGAAATGCATTTATACTTAAAGAATGAAGAAGAAAAAAATTAAGGAACACTTTTTAATCAGAGTATAGCATCAACTCAGTTCAACTTCTGGGATATTGATCTGGTCAGTTAAGTAGCAGGCGGGGGGTTATTAATCAGTTTCAGCTACTTTGGTGTTAATGAAATTAACAACATGTGCACTAGAGGAGCAACAATGAGACGCCCCCCAAAACAGGAATGGTTTCAAAGGTGGAGTCATTGACATTTGTCCCTCCTCATCTTTTCCGACTGATTAGACTAGTTTTGCAATTGGCTTGGGTCAGCATCACTACTAGTACCATGGTGCAGTACCTGGACCCTACAGAGGTTGCACAGGTAGTCCAACTCCTGAAGGATGGCACATCAATACGTGCCATTGCCAGAAGGTTTGCTGTGTCTCCCAAAAGAGTATGGTGGAGATTCCAGGAGACAGGTAGTTACTCTAGGAGAGCTGGACAAGGCCGTAGAAGGTCCTTAACCCCTCAGCAGGACCGGTATCTGCTCCTTTGTGTAGGGAGGAACAGGATTAGCATTCCCAGAGCCTTACAAAATGAACTCCAGCAGGCCACTTGTGAATGTGTCACTGTGAATGTGTCTGACCAAACAATCAGAAACAGGCTTCTCGAAGGTGGCCTGAGGGTCCTGTAGTGGGCCCTGTGCTCACTGTCCAGCACCGTAGAGCTCAATTGGCATTTGCCATAGAATACCGGAATTGGCAGATCCGCCACTGGAGCCCTGTGCTTTTCACAGATGAGAGCAGGTTTTACCTGAGCACATGTGACAGACGTGACGGGGTCTGGAGACGCTGTGGAGAACGTTATGCCGCCTGCAACATCATTCAGCATGACTGGTTTGGTGGTGGGTCAGTGATGGTCTGGGGAGGCATATCCCTGGAAGGACGCACAGACCTCTACAGGCTAGACAACGGCACCCTGACTGCTATTAGGCATCAGGATGAAATCCTTGGACCCGTTGTCAGACCCAACGCTGGTGCAGTGGGTCCTGGGTTCCTCCTGGTGCACGACAATGCCCGGCCTCATGTGGCGAGAGTATGCAGGCAGTTCTTGGAGGATGAAGGAATTGATACCATTGACTGGCCCCCCCTCGTCTGACCTAAATCCAGTAGAACACCTCTGGGACATTATGTTTTGGTCCATCTGACAGCGGCAGGTTGCACTACAGACTGCCCAGGAGCTCAGTGATGCCCTGGTTCAGATCTGGGAGGAGATCCCCCAAGACACCATCCGTCGTCTCATTAGGAGCACGTACAAGCACGTGGAGGCCATACAAACTTCTGAGTACCATTTTGAGTTGCTGCAATGGAATTTCGGTTAAATGGACTAACCTGCTGCATCATTTTTTCGCTTTGATTTTCAGGGTGTCTTTGAATTCAACCGTCTGTTGGGTGATCATTTTTAATTTCCATCAAACGATGTGGCATCCTTTCGTTCCTAACACATTACCCAGCCCATATGAGGAAAGATATTCTGCATGATTTTTTTCCCCATTGAGATCTGATGTGTTTTCAAAGTGTTCCTAAAAATCTGAGCAGTGTAGTTACTGGAAATAAATACTAACACCAATTATATATATTTACACTAACAGCGATTTCAACCTGCACATGAGTGGTATGTTGTGTCCACCGCCATTGGCTGCCAATTCAAGGCATCTGCTATTGTTGGTTTGAATAACATTACATACATTTGAGTTAACTTCATCCTCTACATGCCCAAATGACGGCTGTGCGTTAGGAGCACTATTACTACATGCATTTGCAATAGTGTCTATAAACCTTTTGTTGCAGTGCCTAGTGGCAAATTAAAGTAGCATTTATTTTCAGTTACTATTAACTTAGTACTGACCTTGTAAATATGAATGCAATATAAATTGTGCACAGCACATACACATTAAAAGACTATTGCATTCTATCAGTGTTCATTATGTATATATTAATGCTCATTCCATATATATCAAAATTCATTCCATATATATCAATGTTCATTCCATATATATCAATGTTCATTCCATATATATCAATGTTCATATAAGTTCATTGTATATATATCAAAGTTCATTCCATATATAGCAAAGTTCCAGAAATGGTAAAAGTACAAAAAACTGAAGTAAAAGTACAAGTAATATAAGCAAGAAAATACTTAAGTAAAAGCTGAAGTATGACTTACATTTTTTACTCAAGTAGAAGTATAAATGTACATGCTTGAAACTGTACTTAAAGTAAAAAAAAATAAATGTATTTCTTTACAAATTATTTTTAATTCATTTTTTTAACCATTATATATTTTCATTAAGAGTTAAAGCTGCACATCTATGAAACTGAGCATATGGTGATTTATACTAGAACTTCATGCATCATCCAGAATTTGGAACTGATGTTGTTGGAATCTCTACTACTAAGAAAACAAAATGTTGATTTTCATTTGAGCAGTCAAAACTGAAACACCAGTTCGGATACTTCCTTTATGTAAGACAAGGCCCAGAGTGGAACTTTTTCCGGAACTGGAGCTACATTAAGGCAGACCAGCCTTCCCCAAATTTCACACAGACACAGCAATGGGGATCACTGCATCAGACTGCATCAGACTACATTCCTAACAGACTACATTCCTAACAGCAATAAAGACTCAGACCTCACCCTACATATTCCAAATTTCACACAGACACAGCAACCGGTCAGAAAGCTAAATTCATATATACATACTGGATTCAAATATAAACCATGCAGCCGCTCACCACAGACACTTCCGTCCAGAGAAGACCACAAGTAAGTTAACATTGGACAGTTAGACCTACAATAATAAAGATGCACAAACTAAATACACACACAGCATACTGCCATAGCAGACCCAGTAAAGAGGACATCACAATTACATCAAACAGCTGATGTGCGAATACAAGAAAAAACAACACAGCAATCTCAAGAACCCAGATCACTGTAGACCAGCACTGCCAGCGGGCAGTTCCCAGATGTAGATGGGAACCACAGCGGAATTTTTACTCTTGTGAGAGAAATACGCCTATGTAGAAGCAGTTTTCAGAGTTATTGCTAAGCTGTGCATGATTAAGCAGTTTGCGCATCAGAGGTCAATGTGTTCTCTATATGTGATTAAGTGTTCTGTACAATGTTGTTCTTTGGACATCTGGGTCTTGTGACATACTGATACGCAGGCTCGCCTCCCTGTCTCCAGATTTCTCGCCATATTTTCTTGTTCACTCACACACTGGTGAGATTGCATCTCCCAAACTTGGAAGTAGCTTCCTGCTGTTACCAAACAATGGGACTGGAACTCAGGGCATTTTACGCACACACACAAATAGCAAATATTAAGTACAGCAAATTTGTTTTTTTTTTTTTTGTTTTTTACACGTTTTTTGAGGAGACAAAAGAGTTTTGGGATTTACCACTGCACTTTAGGAAGTGGGACTAGTTGCATCATAGTGTGGTTTGGATATTTCCCTACCCAAGATCTCAGATTCCCTTAATAATTGTCAGAACGTCTTAAAAAATAAATGGCATTTTGTTTCTTTTTTGTCTGATATTTAGCATATTTCTATACTGTCTTCAGAAGTCTGCTAATAAAAAGAAATGTTATTTTAATTTATTTTTGCTCTGAATAGGAGCAATAAACCTTTATAAACCTTACCTGAAGTGAGTTTATCAGTAAAATATTTTTCAGAGAAAAAAAAAACATGGAAATAACAAGAGTTAATTCATCTCACTAAGCTGTACAATGTAACACCCAATGGCGCATCTTAATGAGATAATTAAGCTACCACAACTTACTAAGTGTGAGTATCTTAAACTAAAAAAAACCACACACACTCAAGAATGAATTGTTGACCTAGCAACTCTGAGTAAGATTGTTTTTGAGCATGAGCTAAAATAACTTTATTCAAATGCTTTATATTCACAATTTTATTTAAGTTGACTTTAAGAACATATAATTGGTTGGTTTTTTTTAAGTTTTGTGTGCCTGAATTGCTTTCCTCTCTTCTACAGGCAAGCTTATAACATGTTCCTCCATGTGCTAATCCTAGTTCCTAGAAAAATTACTTGTGTCAAGTAATAGTCACAAAGTGCATGAAATTGTCTCATTTTGCACCCTGGACTGAGCTGTCAGTATGAAGTTAAATTGGATAAGATGTTGCTATCACTGGGTATTATTATCAGGCATCTACAACTCAGTATGAATTTTAGTTTAGCCTAGCAGTGAATTAAAATGACTATTTCTTAATTGATATTGAGGCAGTAGCACTGTTATGTACGAATACTTATTATTTTAAGATCAATACAATGAATGGACTTTTTAAGTGCATACAACAATGAGCACATAATTTATATATATATATATATATATATATATATATATACACTCTCAATTTAGGGAATTATTTGTGGTCAAATGATCCCAGCACTGAAACAGTTTGAGGCAAACAAAACGTACAAATTATATTAAAGCAAACATACAAAAAAAAAACAGCACATCAATGTACTGTCAACAGAAATGGTTCTATTCTGTATTGCTAATGTGGAAGATCAGAAGTAAAAACAGAGGTACAAGATGACTTGATCTTTTTTACACAACTGCCTTAAATGATTCTAGTATAATCACACCATGTTAAACCTATTATTGTAAAATAATAATAATATGAATAATAATATATAATAATGAAACTATACAACCTGTCATTATTACCCCTTATATGAAACTTTATGAATTACTGCATTTCCTGCCTGTCATACATGCACATACATACATTCATCCAAAAACACAATGTGCATAAGTAAGACAGTTTCTGTTTGTATTTCTTCTTCTATTGATATAGGCAAACATCAAAATTGACCAAATACAGTCAATTTTAGGTACAGTCCACCCCAGTCCACCACCAACCCCTAACAAAGAAAATATTAACCCCAACATAAAAGGGTACACAACAAAATAAAAATAAATAAAATGAAACAAAATGGCATTTTTGCTTTCCTACTACAACAACAACAACAATAATAATAGTAATAATAATAATTATTATTATTATTAGTCGTAGTATTATTATTATTAGTAGTAGTAGTATTATGATTCACTCCCTTGTGTACAAAGACAACCCTCAACCTTGCTACTGCATGGTAGGACTTCGTATTAAAGGGATTTTCCATGGGCAGAAAGTGATACCTCTCACTTTGTGTCAAGGCATATGGATGGACTATGCAAATTTAGGGAAAAAGGAAAACTGGATGAAGCATGAAAGAAAGCATCTAAACTTAGAACATTTGGCATAGGTGGTCCTATCAAGCTTAAGGAAAGCTGAATGTAGAATCTCAAATGCAACTTAACTTTGATTTGTCTTTATGCTGTTACTTTTTCAGTACGAGGTAGCTTAAAATAAAAAGGTATGCAGGCAAAATACGATCTGCAATTCTTTGAACTAAAATGTAATTTATATACTTAAAAACAAAACCTAGATATCCATCTATCTATCTACTGATGTATGGTGGTTTAAAGTACATGCTGTTTAATAATAGCACCATATATATTATTTAAAACACAGTCCTTTGGATAAATGAAAACGGCACAGGAACATACAAATTTAATTATTGGGGTATAAGATGCAATACTGAACCATTGAGAGAAAGTAGCAAAAAGCTGACACAAAAAAGACACACCAAGGGAATGACACCATATCAATAAATAAATAATACCAAGGCATGCACTTCACTTTCGTCTGTTACTTTGAGACATTTCCTGTTTATAATCAGCATGATTCCATTTGGTGATTTGTTAATTTTCCCAAGTATAAAATAATCACACAAGATCTTGAAGACAAGACACTGGCTTGGACAAAAATGTGTCAGGAAGGAGTCAGATGGTGATTGAGTCTTGTATGTTATCAGACAGATGATGTATTTTATCAGAATCAGATGATGATTGGCTCTGGTACGTTATCATCCATTCTGCTGGCGATAATTAGTACAGGCATCCTATAATTCTGACATGGAAAGCATTTAGACGTCTTGCTTACCAACGAGTGCCTTGATGTTCATTTTTCTCTCTTTCTTTGTTTGAGCATTTATTTTTTTCCTTTCTAAGTATGTTATTTTTCTTGCTTCACCCATTTATCCTTCTTTATAAAAAGCAGACAGCACCAATATCAACTCCAAACTCTTGATCAGCTTCACCAATGTCCATAGGGGCAATGTCAACAATGGGCAGACGAGAGGTCTTCTGTGACTTGTACTCAATTACTGTCCTGCCCCACTGACCTTTGTGACTCTGCAGAGAAAAGAAGTAAAGCAAAATTACAAACATTCATACGCATTAAACAGAATCAAAAAGCTGGCAACCTCACAAAAACACCCTGTACAAACCAGTGAGCTTTGTAACTCATTAGTGGAAGGACAGTGGCTTTGGCAGTAGCAGACAATAAAATGGCTGGTGTTATTTAATATAGTTTTACCTTACTTTCAGGAAATGTTATACACTGACAATTACTGACTGAATTTGCCAAAAATTAACTTTCTGTGCAAGATAACACATTGAGGAGTAATGAATTTCTGATAGCTGCTAAAATGCACAGTTTTATTTAAAATTGGGATGGAATACATAAATATAATATCACTGCTTTACCAATAGAATCTTCTCTTTCAATAAGCATATCTGCCTCATTTCCAGGAATGTTAGAATGGTTTATAAAATGGAATAAAAACAAGAACCTCTGATTTGTTAATTCCCCTGAACGTTAATTGAACTGAAATTTAGAATAGGGTGCCTGCAACACACAAATTTGTTGGGATGGGGACAAATAAAAGTGAAACTCGGGCAAGAAAATCAGGCAAGAATGAGCAGAAATTCCACTTGCCAAACTGCAATAATTAGCATCCTCAGTCTCCAATACAGAAAATACATTTCCTGAGGAAAATGCAGAGCTGATTGCACATCTTAAGCTTGTTGCTAGCCACTTTCTAAGGTGTTCCTAAAAATGAATGGGAGTGTATAGGAAGAACAAAGGATGAACAAACAATAGAAAAGTGCAAGTCAGTATGGCTGCGAATTAGATTTGGGAATCTGCCCTGAGTGAGTACATGCAGTTTGGTGGTGGTAGGTTAAAGGAAACAATAGGGTTTGAACGGGAGTGAAAATAAATTGGACTCTATTGGAGGAAAGAGTGATGGAGAAAAAGGACAAACAGACAAATGGAATTTGTGCTTGGGGGTTTGCCCTGAAAACTGTGGGACTAGTTAGTGGACAAAAATAGTGTACCAAAAAGAAGACTAACAAGAAGAAGAAGAAAAAGAAGAAGAAGAAGAAGAAAATGTCACTGCATAACAATAGTGTTGGCAGTCAGTCACTGATTACAAGAAAAGTGTAATACAGGGGATAACGTGTTGCAGACATCAAATAAGCATGTTGAAGACATCAAATTGTAAATGTGTTTATATTTACAAAACACAATCAGATTGGTCGGTGAAAACAGTGGAAATCTGTTCTTTGTACTTTTGTGAGTTACATAAAGATTCAAGAAAATTAAGTAATCACAGATTCTTGTTTACTGCATTTGACAAAATGTCCCAATTTTTCAGTGCTTTATATATATATATACACACACACATACATATATATATATGTATCAATGTATCTATCAAACCTAACAGATATCTAATACATAAAAATATTTTAAGATTTTTATATTTTTATAGGCATCATTCTAATCATGTTAATGATCACATCTATACTTAAACATCATGTAATTTGGACTTGTAATGTTATATGCACATATTTAGACCTGAAATAAAACACCCTTTGGTTGATCTATCAGAGTAGTGAAAGAGGTTCCTTTAGTCACCAAACGTATGTATGAATGCATTTCCTCACCGTACAACCATCCTCTAGCACATTGTATCTAAACCGACTGTTGCCTTCAGCTTTGATCTGTACATCATCAGAGCCTTGTAGAAGAAGAGCCTTCTGCAGGTTGCCTGTGGTCTGGTCCATGTAAGCCACACTATTCTTACAGTGGTATGTGAGGTTCTGTGAAGCCTCAGTGGACAGCAGTCTTAAGAAAGTCATCTGGATGCTTGCTGTGTTAGGTGAAAGGGTTTCATCTCCATAACTGAACTGTTGGATCAAAAATGTAAAATATTTCAGGGTAGGAAGTAAACAGGAAAGAATTAAACAATCTTAACACTACTACAGTCTGGCATATATTGTAATCTTATGCTACAGAAAGTCGTGAACTTAAACCAAATACAATGTTACGTACGTGGAATCCACCACTCATTGTCTCCCCGAACCAGATATGTTTGCCATCACTGCTCTTGCTACTCCACCAATTCTTGCGTGGGATTTTGTCAGGTTTAGGATAGACACATGTTTCACCAGTTTCCATGTTGCAGAAGACCTTCATGGCATCAATTGTGCAGCCCTGGTTTGGATCAATCCAATACTCTCCTGGAAAGTGTGAGGTGTCAGAAAGCTTGGTGGTGAGCAACTAATCAGTTACAGCATATTAGGGATATTACAACAGTCCTCAGTGTTCTTCAGCCATTAACTTTGGTTTATTGACATTGACTCTCTGGGCAACTCTTATTTTATACATTTCTTCAGAACATATCAAAGCTGTTTTTTATTCTTCAGTTTTTTTATCCATTTGCAGTTCTCCCATGACTCATTTTAGCATCCAGTACTCTACACAAGAACTTTGACCATCATAATGCTTACTCTTTATTCCCGATATTTATATGCCTTCTAATATGACTGAAAGTAGAATGTCTCACTAATGGAGGACAGCATATGGAGACACAGATTCTCCTAGCAACTTTTGGCAAATAATTACAAATCGGACCATGCCATGATACCCCTCTTCCAGTCTAACAGTTTTCGCAATCCCCAGCAACTGTTCATCAGTCCTTTATCAATCCTACCACAGTTGAAAAGACAGATCTCCAGGCCAAGTTCTGAGTTCTCTCCCCTCTCTCAATCAGTCTTCTGCCACAATACCACCATATGCTGAAGCCACAGTCTAAATTCAATTCAATTAAAAGGGTAATTGAAAAACAACGCAGTTACAATGTCTATTAGGACTACTTCAGACCCACAAAGGTTCACTCATTGCAGTGTTTGAAATTGATGTTCCATTAAGATTTGTGCATTGAGTGACTTTGTGATATGATGATTTCTTCTGACATTGTTCCCTTTCAGCTATTAATACCAAACTTTCAGCTATTATACCAAACTTACCGCTTTTCCAGTCTGGGTGGCATTGCTTCAGGTCTCTGCAGGTACGAGCAGGGTTCTTCTTTGAACCCTCAGGGCTGCGAATGTTCTCAATTTGGTTATTCAGTGACTTTAGGGTGGCATCCACCTCTGTATCATGCTGCCGAAGACCTCCAGCAGCCTGATCAGCCCTCATGAACCTCAGGGGGTCAGGGGCCTTCTCAGGATTGGACAGACCTGCAAAGGCAGACATGTCAATACCAGGTCCAGGGAGGCCAGGGGGGCCAGGGGGTCCAGGATTGCCAGGGGGGCCCTGACAGTGAGAGACAGAGAGAAAGAGAGAGAGAGAGAGAGAGAGAGAGAGCTCATGTAAATAAACCTTCTCACCTTCTCACAAAATTTTGTCAATCATCAATTAATCCACACTGACAGTTTATGCACTTTACGTTTTAAAACCAATCACATCATAGCACATCACATCACAGCACATCACTTGCAGCACTGTTTTACTGTTTACAATGGTTACTTAAAGGTTACTTAATGGTTACTAAAAAGTAAACTGCAAAAAGCAAGGAATAAAACCCTTATTCACTACAGAGGGGGGCTGTAGTCTAATTAATATATCGTTCCACTTTTCCACTAACAAAATTATCTTACATTCTTACTCAATATGACAACAAGCAGTTGCTGAAAGCCTGGAACACCAGTATAGATTAGTAATTACAATAAACAGTTAAAATGCTAACATTTCAGCTTAGCTGGCCTTCATCAGGACAGAAATTGAAAGTGATAAAGTCACCCCCATAAACCTATACAAATAATGGTTAAAATCAGCCACCTGATTTAGGAGACAAACTAGCTCATGATTACCTCTAGAATTCCAAATGTTCCAGTAAGAGCCCAACATGCTTCAGTCTGAAATTAGCCCTGTATTATCAACATTAGACTGGGTCCCAGTTAAATTCTGATTACAAAATACTGCTGTTGACATTATATTATTTTAAGCTACCATTTATTTAGACACAGTCGTCTATTTGAGGTCTAGTTTAAAAACCTATTTGTTTAGGCAGACATTTAGTAATCAGTTTCTCCCTTTAGATAAAGATGTCTGGGGATTCATGGACATATAGAATTAAGATAAACATGGATGTTGGTGCTGTAATCCCACTGCTCTCATGTGCTCACTCATGTTTGTTGATGGCAAAATGGGAGAACAACAAGAAAAAAAAAATCGAACAGCCCTTGTATAATATATAATATATTTATTGGACGCACAGATATAAATAAGGTTCAGCACTTCTGCCTTCATCAGCATGTACGTGGTATTCCACCCAACACTGCTATACAGACCAAACAGATTTATACCACTCCCTAAGCGACGTCACCAATAGGTTGCATGTATAACACATCATCCTACAAAATAGCATTCAAATCTGTACAAAAAAAAGAAAATCAAATCATCATGACAACATACAATCAAAACTAAAAAATCAGCTCAGGAATTTGTGTGAAAGTTGTGTGAAATTCACAACCACTTGTTCATTGCAAATATATCCAAACAATGAAAACATGAAAAAGTCAAAGAAAACATCAAATAAAACAAGTCAAGGAGAAATCTTCATTTATACCACTTGGATTCACACTGTATTAAACTTAAAAACATACCAAGCCTCTCTCTGCAAGAGACGCTGCTTACAGTGTCCACCCCTTGGTGATTATTGACTTTTTTGGTTTACTTTTTAGTATGTCCTTGTGCACTTAGCTATGTAGGAAAAACAAAAATGGCAGTTAAAAGAAGAATTTGTGAACATAAATTAGGAAATAAGATGAGAAATCCTGGAAGCTAGGCACTTTAATAATGAGAGACATGAGGCCAATTCATTTAGCTTTATGGGTTTGGAAAGGGTTGATCCCTTGCCAAAAGGTGGAGGCAGTGAGCAACGTCTCCTGCAGAAAGAGGCTTGACACATTTTAAAGTTCAATACAGTAAATTCTAGTGGTATTAATGAAGATTTCTCCTTGGCTTGTTTTCTTTGGCTTTTTAATTTTTTCATTGTTGCTTTGAACATATTTTGTTATTGTTATTTGATGTTTTCACATATATTTTGTATATTTTGTATTTTTTGTACAGATATGAAGAGTCTGACCGAACTAAATAAAAGCGAGAGGTTTTTTTTTTTTTTAATTACATGTTTGTTTAGTTATTGATTTACACTGAAATGGTGCATTTTAAGTAAAATTAAATCACCGTACTTGAGTTTTAAGTAAAATGAAAAAATTACATTTTGAAAGCCAAGCAAAGCATTATCTAGCTATATAGCTAGTGTGCTAAATGCATTAAAAAGATCAGAAGATGGTAGAAATGGTAGAGGAAGAAAGTAACATGAACAACATGATTTGCTGGTCCTGTTTCAAAAGCATTATTATGAGCTGCCAATTATGCCTCCTGAAATATGTTGATGTCTTTCCACAGTTCTACTGAGTTACTCAATTCAAGAAATGACGTAAGCATGTAGAGAAGTTATTAGATGGTTGGTCAATTAATCTTAGGAATTTATTAAACCTAAAGCTGTTATGTTACTTACAGCTGGACCAGTCTCTCCGGAACGGCCACGTGGTCCAGGAGGTCCAACTGGGCCAGGTAAGCCATTGGCTCCATCCTTTCCAGATGGACCGACAGGGCCAGGTGGCCCCTAAAGAGGAGTAAAAATGGGGGTGGGCAAAAGTTAAAACAAAATTTAGTACTATTGTATATAATGAGAAACTTCTGAAGTTTTGCAGGTACTGACTCTTGCTCCACTCGGGCCTGCAGGTCCAACAGCACCCTGGTCACCGGGCTGACCCTGTGTAATAAAAGAAAATGCTTTTTCTTTAAGCATCTATGTTTATAGATCCAGATTAGAGAACATGCGAAGAAGCTAACACATCAAAAACATTTACGGTCATAATAGTTCCTACCCAGTATCCAGGTCAGACTTGTCACATTTTACCATCTGGGAGGATGGGGATAACATATGCTCCCTTTACAACACTCTAAGCTCATCACCTTATCTTTCTGAGCCACCACCCATACATTATAAGACAACTGAACATACTTGTAGGGTACTGTTCAATTCAGCATATGTGCCCTCACAGAGGCCTACAACAAATTGCATCATTTCAAATGTGCAATAGGGAGAAAGTCACTCTACTGACCTGAACACCTGGGGAAAACAAGCTCTCTTTGATTATGGCTGTGCAATGCTGGGATTTGAACTTGGCTGTAGGTAACCCAACTGTTCCACTTAAGAACCCCAAACACAAAGTAATTAAACTGTTCTTTAAAAAAATAAAATTGAACATACGGGAGGCCCGGGTAGGCCCTGAAGTCCGGTGAAACCTCTATGGCCCTTCTGTCCTCTCTCTCCTGCCTCGCCAGCTTCACCTTTATCTCCACGGGGTCCTTGGGGTCCCTGTTGACAAGAAAAAAATTACAATAGCTTAGTCATCAATGGACCACACCAACTTCCAGTTTACCTCACCACAGACCCAGTGTATCTACTGTGCTGATCAGGCACCATATGGCAAATTTTATATTCAGCATACACCCGCCGTCCACTTGATTTGGTTCACCACCTTGTATCTACACTTGTCCATTCATCAGCTCCACTTACCATATAGGTGGACTTTCTTTCTGTTCTACAATTGCAGACTGAAGTACATCTGATTGCTGCTTACTTTGTTAGCCCCTTTCCCCCTGTTCTTCAATGGTCAGGACCAGTGCAGGAGCACCACAGAGCAAGTATTATTTGGGTGGTGGATTATTCGAAGCCTTGCAGTAAAACTAAAGTGATTGTGGCATTAGCTCAGCTCAGCTGTGTTACCGGAGCTGTTAAAACTGTGTCCACCCTCTGTCCACTCTCTACTGCATCTTCTTACCTTGCTGGTCCACATTGTAGATATAAAGTCATAAACGATAACTCATCTGCTGCTTCACGATTTGTATTTGTCATCCTCTAGTCTTTCACCAGTGGTCAAAGGATGTTGCCCACAGTACGATGTGGGCTGGATAGTTTCAGTTGGTGGACTATTCTCAGTCCAGCAGTGAAACTGAAGTATTTATAAACTCACTGTTGTGTCACTTCTACCAGCACAAAACACACTAACATGCTGCCACCCACCACATCAACAGGGTGAACTTTGTAATGTAAAACTACAAAGTTCATCTATATGGTAAGTAGAGCTGATAAAGTGTAGATACAAGGAGGTGAACCTTAAGAAGAGGCCTGTTAGTTTATACTGTCCTACAGGGTTTAGAATTTATTAACTGCCTACTCGGAGTTGGAAAATATGCTTGTAAAATATGTTACACTATGTAAAATAACTTTTACTGAAATATACGATACTAAGAAAAAACTTACAGCCATTCCCCTTGCTCCAGCAGGTCCAGGTGGTCCAGAAGGTCCCTTGGGTCCCTGAAATATGAAATAGGTTAAACATTGAGAAAACACTGAGAAATTTTGAAATTGGTGGAATAAGGTCTAATATGCTTTCTTTGTCTTAAATCATAAGTTGTGGATATTCAAGTAACTGGCTACTCTCAATTCCAAAGTTGATGGCATGGCAGGTGAGGCAGATGGCAAGATGGCACCCACCACAGCAGATGTCTCTGCACGCTCTTCCCGTGACCGTTGCTTTTTGCATTTTATTTTTGTGGTAATAATCATTCTTTATGGACCCAAAAAGGGTTGCTATTATTGTTGCTATTATTACATACAGACAGGCACTGCTGGAGATTGGAAAAGTTGAGCGCAAATTCATTTTAAGCCTTTTTAGTCAGGACAGCCTCTGATGACTTGTATCAGCAAAGCCTAACATCATCACAGGTGAGAGACCAGCAGAAGAGGAGAAATCACCCAAGGCAGAGGCGAGGCAAGAAGGGGTAGGGGGCTACATGCTAAGGACAGAGGGAACAAACCACCACTACCTAACCTACTGCTCGCAAACGTCCGCTCTCTTGAGAACAAGATGGATGAATTCAGATCACGTGCAGTAGAACTGGCTGATGTTTTCGCAGACTTTAAGGCAACCACCACTGTGCTGATTTCACCTGTAATAAAGTGCTTTGAAAACTCAGCCTATATACTATATATCAAACAGATCCATAGAATAAGCCATCTGCACTGCTCTAGAACACCCGAGGAGCAAAGACAGTTACGTGGTAATGCTGTTCTTTGACTACAACTCAGCATTCAACACCATTATCCCATTCAACCTAACTGATACGCTCCACACTATCGGACTGACACCCTCCTTGTGTAACTGGGAGCTTGATTTCCTGACAGCCAAGGATTGGAAACCACGTCTGCGTCCGAAACCGCCTACTACCATACTACTCAGTAGGCGAAAGCAGCAGGCGAGAATGTGTAGTGTGTCCGAATCCGCAGTAGTCATAAAGCAGTAGGCGAAAGTTCCCCAGATGACGTACTGCTTCCGGTGAGACTTTCAAGTATGCGCGCACATCTAGATGCGGAACATCTACAGGAGCATAACTGACAGTGGTGGACAAAGTACACAAACCACGTACTTGAGTTAAAGTAGAGATCCCCAAGGTTAAAAATCACTCCAGTAAAAGTAAAAGTCCTCCCTTTAGACCTCCACTTAAGTATAAGTACTACAGTATTTACCTTCCAATGTACTGAAGTATGGAGAGTAAAAGCATCATGATTTATTATGACTCTAATGTCCTATTATCATTAATCAACGCATTATAGGTGAAGAAACTCTAGTGTCTGTAAAATCCATGAATAAGCTTGTTTCATTTTGACAGGTTACATTTTTTACACGCACATAAGTCAAAAGGACAAATTTCACATAATGTAGTGGAGTTAAAAGTATGATAATTGAGTTTGAAATGTAGTGGAGTTAAAGTACAAAGTCGTCCAAAATGGAAATACTTCAGTAAAGTACAGATACACAGAAGAACTACTTGAGTACAGTAACTAATTACATTTACTTAGTTACTGTCCACCACTGATAACTAAAAGCATTCTCACCAGCTCTATCACAGTCTGGTTTGGAAACTGCTCCGTCCAGGTGGTCGGGACAGCCCAGAGGGTGGTCGGGACAGCCCAGTCAATCTCAGGAACAGCCCTTCCACCACTAGGACATTTACCACTCCAGGGTCCTCAGAGCCCACAAGATCATTGAGGACAAAACTCATTCTGAGCACAACCTCTTCACACCTCTCCCATCTGGTAGATGATACAGGAGTTGAAATCAAGAAGGACCAGATTATGGAACAGTTTCTACACCCAGGCCATCAGGGCTCTAAACACCTCACTTCCTCCAATCACTATTTCACCTCATGCTCCTCTGCCACAAGCATCTGACCAGTAATGCAATTCATGCTCAGTCCTCTGTCATATAAGATGACCACTAAAACATTACCGAAGGCTTTATTGCACAGATTTATTGCACATTTTTCACTGGTGATTATATGTATCACTTCTATATAAGAACCAGCATTATTTTTTTTAAACTGCTTTATATTAATATGTGTATGATACATGTATACCTGAGACACTTGGACAGTTGAGTCTGTTTTTGGATGCTATTGCACAGTACTGTCATTTGCATTAATATTGCATACTGTACCACACAAGGCAAGGCAAGGCAAGTTTATTTGTATAGCACCTTTCATACACAGGGGCAATTCAAGGTGCTTTACATAAAAGGCTGTATGGTACATAGCATGATCCTCTAAAAATACTGTAAATTGTCTTAATGTTATATATACACTATACTACACACACACACACGTATTATATATATATATATTTATTTGGTCTTCTTTTTGTGCTTATTTGCCCTAGTACTTAGTATGTATATTGTAAATGTTAGTACTAGTAGTCCGGAAGGTAGTGCAAGTAAGAATTTCATTGTACAGTGCAACTGCTTGTTTCTCTATGCATATGACAACAAACTCTTGAATCTCTTGAATCTTTTTTAGTGTTGATTACAGCACCAACGCATACTTACTGCCTCTCCTCTGTCTCCTTGTTTGCCCGTGGGGCCGACTGGGCCGGGGGCACCAGGGGCACCAGGGGCACCCGGAGCACCTGCTGGACCAGTGGCACCACGATCACCCTAAAACATAATTAAATTAGCAAGCATACAGCTATTAAAACAAATGAGCATTAAAATAGATACAGGCTAACTAATTAAAAAGGAACAAAGGAAGCAAGAAATAAATGACAGAAAGAATGCATATCAATAAAAAATTAAGGCTGCACAATAAATCATAATTTTATGATTAACATCATACACACATACACAGAAACATCATAATCATTAAGAACTGCAATGACAGATCAAAAACCCTGCTCTCTGACATAACGAGTAACTTAACAATATGCAATCATTATAGTGCCTATGTAAAGAATAAATAAAACACAATTTATGTATTTGTTTTTGCAGCTTTTATTAGAAAAAGTTGCTGACTGTTTCTCTGCTTTCAGTGCTTGCAATTACTGTAAGTTGCTGTTAGTTTTTAGTTACTCTTTATTTTGCCCAATATTGAAAGGTGTTCTTTTGTAAATGTATATTTTGAAATTTGGAGATATTGGATTTCTTTTGACACATCCAAAAAATGTTTGTACTTGCATGACATTGAGTCAGAGTCACATAATTTTAACAATAATTTATCACTTCTTATACTGTCATTATTATATTGTCATGTTTTATCAAACACTGCATGTCAACACAATACAGTCCTATTGAAATTAGGATATGTTACAAGCAGTAAATAATCTGTGCAGACCAACCTTGATTCCTGGGGCGCCATCTCGGCCAGGAGGACCATCAGAACCAGGGTTACCCTATATTACAACAAGAAGTTTTCATATTTCAGTTCTATAGAAGGCCTGCTTAAAAAAAACTTTCCCAGAATGTGATATAGGTCAATATAATATACTTTTTTATGATGTAAATACTTAAAGATCTATAAGATGACGATAAAGTTTATGGTTTAGCTTGGATGACAGACTTTTGCATGAGAAAGTGAAATGTGTAAATTAAGTTTGGATCTGGACTTATCAAAGGTTCGCACTTTCCTCATTCAGTACTTCAGAAATGAGTTTTATAGTGCAATAATCATATAATTAAAGTGCTTTTGCACAAACAAACATACATTTGTACTTTAATTATCTACTAACTAACCTCTCTGCCAGGCTCTCCAGCAGGTCCAGTAAGTCCAGGAGATCCCACAGGACCAGGAGGACCACGGTCTCCAGGTCCACCAGGAGTTCCCTGCTTTCCAGGCTCACCCTGTAAAGACATGACAGCTGATATACCACAGGAACTTTGTTTTATATTTTTGTAAACATTTTTGATTTATGTATTTTATATGTACTTTTATATGTAAAAGTCTACACATGCTAAATGTTTTTTTCTCTGTTGTTTGTTAGATTTCTGCTACATTTCATAACTAGTATTTATGTTCTCCATTCCCAGAGCTCTCTGGACACACACACACACACACACACATATATATATATCTATATATATATAGATAGGTAGATAGATAGATAGATAGATAGATAGATAGATAGATATCATGCTTGAACTCATTACAACAACCTAATCTCCAACTGTGGGACTAAAACTGAAGGCTAGGGACACCATGACACACCCACAAGCATTGAATAATATTACAAAAAAAGCCTGCATATTTATCAACAACGTATGTCAGTGATCACAAGATGACATGGGATGTTTTATGAAGTAAATTGTAAAATGTATTTAAGTTCTGGGCTAAATGTGTAGAACGACTTATTAGTGTGAGAACTACGTGTGGGATTTCTACATCAACAGGAAGACGGAGCTTGAAGTAGCTTGAACCATGCTCATCAACTTGGTTAATTTACAATTAAGTATGTAAATGTAAGTCGAATGTGTGAAGAATACATTACATGAGGCCTAAAAACATTAGATCTTTGCAAGAAATCCCTTATCAAACGAAAATATATGCCAATATATTGGAAAATATGTTAAATAATACATTTCCATATATGGAAAATTGGTGCAGATATTTTCCTGTATATTGCATTATATGCTGGGACCATATATGTTTTTATATTGCTACATATAAAAAGAATTTTGGTATGAAGACAAACAATGCACTACATTTTTACATTTAATTGTATTGAAAGAATTATTGTTTCTTTTGTGTGCATAATAAGTTTACATAAACCTGTGCAGATGTTTTCACTTTGTTCGCATACTTGTACATTTCATTTATGAAAACATATGTGATGGTATATATGCAAAAGTCTTCACTAAAAAGAAATACTAAATTTTGGACAATTGGGTTCCTTGTTAAAGTCAATTTTGCAACATGGATATGGAAAGGAACTTAGACTGAATACTTATTTCCCAATTTTTGATTTTGTAGTTTGTTGGGAAGGTTCCTATCAGGTTGGCAGTGCAGACCTCAAAGGGAACATGCACGTGAATTAACGCCATGACGTCTGTTCCCGCTTGAAGAGGCAGGGAAGAAGTCAGAGCTGAAGAAAGTAAGTGACTGAAATGATTTTTTATTGGTTTTGGTGTTAGATTATGTCATGTTCATAAATTCAGTATGGTTCATCAGTTTATTATGCAAACAAACTCATTCCGTGTGGTTACATGTGAATACTCTATTCTAGGGAAACTTTTTTTCATAATTCTTCACCATGGCTAATGCTAGTGCATGAAATGGATGTGTACACATTGCATGATGCTAAAGGGTTTGTTTTGTGATAGTTTTGAGATAAAAAAACTAAGCATGTTTTAATCGGTCCTTGGCTTAGTGCTATATGTAGAGTGTTGTCCCCAAACTTATTTGTCACTATTTTATCATGCTCAACATTCCTCACACTTGTAGGTTCACTGGTGGGTTTGGATAGTAAATAAATGGCTATATTTGTGCTGTAGACATTATTATTTCTGGCTCATTGTATCTGGTTCATTATATTTATATTTTTTATATGTATATCATTTTTACATGCTCCATTACAAATGACAACATTGCTGTATGTGCCTTCATTTTTTGCATTTTAAAGAATCCACATATGAAGTATCATGAGCATAAGTCCCTACAGATGTCAGACTAGTGTCAGACCGATAACTGCTTTTTCTGTTAAATTAGCATATTAGCTCTGATATATCATAGAACATTGACATTTGGCTGATAAGACTGGATATTCATTGGCATATTGGCATTCATAATGAAATGCATAAACTCAACCACCACATCTGGTAAAGGATTCCTTTAGCTTTTTCTCTCTATTTAAAATCTCTCTTCGCAGAAAGTACCATCAGGGAGAGCTTCCTTCTACTGGACCATGCTTCTATCACAACACTGGATGTGTGTTGGACCTGAGGCTGGGTATGAATACAAGCAAATTAAATTTTGCTCTGACAGGGTACTAGGTGCTGCCTTTCCTGGGTTTTCCTACACCCACCTAAAGAATAATCGCCTATATAAACGCCTGGATCTGATTACATTCCCAGACAAAAAGTTTAAGTACATTCTCGCATGTGCATTTTCATCAGACAAGGGGTTTATAACATGGCAGGAAACTGGAGGTCTGGAGTGGAGACAAAGTTTATACAATAAAGTATATAAAGTAATTATATATATATAATAAACGTAATTAGATGTGCTATTAGTTATGCTTTAAATATATGTGTACATGTTGCATATATAGTTAAACAGTATTGCAAAACATATTAAAATATAACCACCTCCATGTTTCTACACTCATTTTGCATTATATCAGCTCCAATTACCATATAGATACACTTTGTAGTTCTACAATTACAGGCTGTATTCCACCTGTTTCTCTACACACTTTGGTAGTCCCTTTCACCCTCTTCCTCAATGGTCAGGATCCCCACAGAGCAGGCATTATTTAGGTTGTGGATGATTCTTAGCACTACAGTGACACGGATGTAGGAAGTAGGAAGTGAAACAACATTCCCAAATAATAAAGCTTATAAGGCAGAGGAACTCTCTCTCTCTGTCTCTCTCTCTTTCTACCTGGACATGGCAGAAAGAGGCTAGACCTTCTAATAGGACAGTGATCCCAAGTAGGGCTGAAAAATTTAATGTATTTATATTGAAATCACAATTTAAAAGAGTGCAATATTCAAATCGCAAGAGTTGAAATTTTAATTATAGGCTAATTTTATCGAAACCTTGTCTTATATGGGGAAGACAAGACAGTGGATGTTCTTTTCTTACAATAACAATAGGCAGAAAATAATTGCAATGTAAACCACAGTCGCAAAACTGATTAAAAAAATTACTGATTTCTGCTACATTTGAAAATCACCTGACTTGAACCTTACAGAAAATCTTTGGTAGGATTTGAAGAAGGTGGTTGCAGCACACAGACCCAATAGTATTAGGGAACTGGAGGCCAAGGCCAATGAGGAACGGGCTAAGATTTTCCAGAAATGCTGACAGAAGCTGGTGTCTGGCTATGCATCATGTTTGCAGCAGGTCATAACAGCAAAAGATGCTCCACTAAGTACTAAAGGCACTTGTCATCATGGGGTTCTAATAATATTTCTGAGACTGCAGTACTTACTTAGACTGGCATTTTGTGTTGAATTTGGAGAAACCACTTGTTATATTAGTTTTGTTTGATATTTAATTTGTTCTTGATTGGTTTGTGGCTTGATTGGCTTTATTGGCTAATAAATCTAACTGCAATGGGCGTTGAATGGATTTGATTGTAACTGTATCTACTCTGCTATTCAGCTGGCAAACAGACCTGCAGAGCTGGACGACTGTGTTCTTTGACATGTAAAATATTTTCAACAATAACTACTGTCACAACAGACCTGTATCACCAAGGTATTAAGGTTATCACCTTGATTAAGGTGTATTTGGCTGCTATTTCAGCATGTCATGCTTTCCCAGCTGTTGTTCCAGCCACTAAAGAGTGTAGAACTCAATATTTTCTCCATTAAGACGGTTTTTACGGGTCGCGCTACCATTGACCAAGCAAGTAAGTGAATTATGCACTTTTCTGTGCATGTACTTTGATGCGCACCTAACTCAGCTTTTGTGCCCAAGGTTAGTGATACTGCTTATGCTTGTTCAGCTTGTGCCTTTAGAGCTTGTGCTTTTCCATCCTCCTCCCTTCTCTTCTGACGAGACTCATTGGCTGCACTGTGTTTGCTCCTTGCAGAACGCACTAAGAGCTTCAGAAAATCTAATCAGTTCTATTGCTTGGGCTCCATCGCATAGAGGTTCACCATATCAGCCCAAGTGCTTGTCTCATTAGATGGTGGAAGTTATTGATTTAGGTTGTACTACTATGAGTTTACAAGTCCTCCAAGCTCATTCCACTAGAGGAATGGCTATTTCTTGGACTCTAAAGGAGTAAATGTGTTGCCTGCTGGTCCTAACTGCACATATTTATCCGATTTTATCAGCAAGATGGCAGGCCTCTTAGTCCATAGGATCCCAGTCCCCTTTTTATCTCACATATGTTCAGACAGTTCAGTTGGCTAAATCTTCCCCATAGTGAGATACTGAACAAATGATCAAAGAGAACATCAGATTCTCTGAATCAGGAGTGAGGTATCTCATCACACTTCTCTCCTTGCACTTCACTGCGGAAGAGTGTTCTCTGAGAATAACAAATTTGGGAGCTGCACGTTCTTTAATAGGCGGCAGGTGCTCCCTTTTCACTCCTGTGATTGGTTTGTCACCTAGCTGCCAGATGTGGTGCCATAGGTACTTCCTTGGTCAATAGTGAGACACGTCAATCCTGACGTAGAGAACCAAGGTTATACAAGAAACCTAGCATTTAACACTGGCAATGTTGTTTGGTTATAGCCAAACTACAGCTTTGGCTGAAGCTGCCAGTTGGCTTGCAAACATCATTATATGCTGTTATCTAATTTGCCCTCAGGGGACAAACTAATATTGAGTACAATGTAATGAATGTCGGATATTTAATGTTATCTTATGTTATATTAAACAAGTTCTAGCAGAAAGTACAAGTCATATTCTTTTACATCCATTTCTACGTCACATACACACTGAGAGCATGTCTTCACGCTATTGAAGCGTAAGACCAGTTTGTGTGGGCCTAATGTAACTCGTTTCAACATTACCAGTTGAAACCACTACCAGTTACTGAACTACTGCTTCTCACCCAAACACAAAAATGAGAGGACGAGTTAACATGTAAGGTAACACTGTTTTGCTCAAAAATTAAATTCAGCCAGGTGCACTTTTTAAAACTACAGATTTAAAGCCAAATTCCATCAGTTTCTAGTTTTAGTACAAAATAGTATAGACATTTTGACAGGTCTTTTTCAGTGAATTTCCAAGCATTGTTATATATATATACAAATTAGTACTGTTGAGCAAATGTAAGCATTTAAAGAGTTGTATGTGTGTGGTTACTACATACAGAAGGTCCAGGCAGGCCAGGGAAGCCTCTTTCACCACGCTGTCCTGGAAGACCAACAATACCACGTTGTCCAGCAAGCCCCTGAGGACCTGCTGGTCCATCTGGACCCTAGGAAAAAAATCAGGACATATTAACAATATTTAATTTATTAAACTTAAATGAATAATTGACCAACTTTGCACTGAGCATGATCATTTTTGCAAACATGCCTTAGCATGCTCACATGGTATACCAGCAATATACCATGAGTTTTCTCTTAATTGCTGATCAAAAAAAAATGTATCTTTAGAAAAGCATGCTGAATTTCATATATTGATCTGGTTCAGGGTGGAAGCCATTTGATTGCCGCTAAGATATCTTGTATTATCTAAAATAAAAAGCAAAGACATTATTATCTTAAAATAATAATCATAAATACAAAATAATAATAATAATAATAATAATAATAATAATAACAATAAATACAAAATAATAAAAATGACTAAATTCTAGAACACATACCAGCTATGGCAGAATTGCTTAAAACCTAAGAATTTTTTTTCAAGCTCCATCATGTTTGTTAGTAAACTGCTATGCACATGGACATAATTTGTTATCTAATATTAATTTCTTTATAGCTGTGATATCAAATAGTCAAATAACAGCATGTGAACAAATTTTGCACAAAAGAACGACAGACATTCTTCATTGTATATTTTAATAATATATATTTTTAAATAAATACATAAGCAAATGATTTATAGCATTTTTATCTTGTACATAAAGCACTGAAACATTGTGTGTTGTATCCTTGTCAAGAGATTCAGATTACTCACAGAAGGACCATCTTCCCCTGGCTCTGCCTTTTCCCCAGGAGGACCAGCCGGACCACGTAGACCGGAATCACCCTGTCTGCCTGGTGGACCCCCATCACCACGCACACCCTTGGGACCATCTTTTCCAGGAGGACCAGCAGGACCTGCAGGACCAGGGTTTCCCTGAAAGATAAGGAATGAGAGAGATGAACACCAAGCTGTTGATATATGTATAATAATAAATTTATACCACTCCTTTTGAATAATTTATACTCAAACCTTTTCCCTTGTCCGAATTTGACCACAGTTGAGGTGTTGTTGAGATAAAAAAC
>CM067494.1:18073159-18088826 GCA_034552555.1 Semaprochilodus insignis | reverse complement strand
CCCCTCCACCAAACTTTACACTCGGCACAATGCACTCAGACAAGTACCGTTCTCCCAGGAACCGCCACACCCAAATTCATCTGTCGGATTGCCAGACGCAGACACCGTTCTAGAGTCCAGTGGGGGCGTGCTTTACACCACTGCATTCAACGTTTAGAATTGTGCTTGGTGATGTAAGGCTTGGAGGCAACTCAGCATCCATTGAACCCGCTCTGTCATTTTACGTGGCCCACCACTTTGGGACTGAGTTGCTGTCGTTCCCAATCGCTTCCACTTTGTTATAATACCCCTGACAGTTGACTGTGTATATTTTGTAGTGAGGAAATTTATGACTGGACTTGTTGCACAGATGGCATCCTATCACGGTACCACGCTGGAATTCACTGAGCTCCTGAGAGCAATCCATTCTTTCACAAGTGTTTGTAGAAGCAGTCTGCATGCCTAGGTGCTTGGTTTTATACACCTGTGGCCATGGAAGTGATTGGAACGCCTGAATTCAGTGATCTGGATGGCAATATACTGTACAAACACATGAACTCATGATAAGTTCACCTTTTTCATGGTAAATCAGGGTAGTTCACCAAAAGTACCCCAGAGATAATCACTAAACATGTCTATATATCAATATCTATGTCAAATGCTATGCTAACTTCTCATACTCGCAAGGATTTGTCCGTGCATCATGTAAGGTGACAAAATGTCATGCCAGCGATCACAGTATACTCATCATCATAAAGAAGTTGCAAGGTTGTCCTGTTGCATTCATTCTTTCCATTCTGACTCATGCTGTTGTGTTGGTAGGATCCTCAGAGAAGAGTTTGAAAGCAGTTTCGTTAAGCAGTTGGAAAAGTCGGAGAAGGGTGCATTGTAGGGCTCCAGGAAGCAGGATGGTCTTAACGATGTATTGCGTGCCATTCCAGTCATGCGGATACTATCTTAGCCTGCTGTCGGCAACAGTGGATAGAAGAAGGTACGCATGAAGGATCTGGGAGACCTACATGAACCATGGAGAGAGAGAACTGGCAAATTGTCTGACATGCACACAGTGAACCAACCGTGATGATTGCGGACATTCAGTGAGCGGTGATGTCCCTCATGAGTCTCTTGTTAGCACCAGCACTACTGGCAGATGACTGCACAACGCAGGACTACATGCACGCAGACCGTTATGACGACAGCCCCTAACACCACATCCATGTCACCAAAGACTACAATGGTGCAGTTGTGATGAACTATTTGTTGTCACGCATCACATGTCTAGAAGGCCTGTTGTCACTCCACCTACTTCCCTACCGCAAAACCTGCAGGGACTGTGTGAGCATATTCAACCTGTATGGGATGGTTTATAGCAGGACACCTTTAGGAACCTCTACAACTCCAAGCCGAGAAATTCTTCATCATTTGTTGTTCCTGGTAACCTTTATCTTCCTTCTGATTAGCAACGCAATTCGACACTTCTTTTGGGTGCAATTATTTTTTGATATTGAATGTATGCGTATCTTTTCTCTATCTAACTGGAGAATGCTGCGTCCAACTAGTGAGTACTAGTGTGACCAGCTTCACGGACCTTGTGTCAAACAAGAAAAATTAACTCACTCTGGGTCCAGTGGGGCCTGCAGCACCAGCCTCCCCTGGAACTCCCTGAACAAAGAGAGATGGAGATAGATACAGCAAATATAAATTTGCTCTTGTATACCTTAAGCCCATTTGCACTTCCATTGTGAAATAGTTAAAAATACTGGGCATCGCATCAAGCATGCAACCATTTTTCAGTTACTTTGAGTATTTAGCAAATATAATCACCTTAGAACACAGGTCAAAATCGCTATGAAAACTTTCTTGGAAAGAAACATTTTGCAGAATTCTGTTAGACAACATGAGTTAATGTGTAATTAATGAATCAATTATCTATATGACGGAGTTGATCAGTTACATTAAAAAAACAGCTTCCCTGAGCTAGTGGCTAAAGTCACATGGCCGATAGCAGAATGGACAATATGGGCTATTACTTAAATAGAAATATTTAAAAAGCACATTAAAGTAGCTTAAAAACACAGATTCCAAGTTCTGTCTCCATTTACTGAATCATTACAAACAAATTAGCAATTATTTACAAGCAAGTTATTCCTTGCCACTGTTGACTTGCGTACAGAGTGTTTGCAGCCAGATTTCTGTAAAGTGGCTTTGTGACAATTTAAAAAAAAGGCTATACAAAAAAAATATATATATAAATTTTCACTTTATACTGGTGGCTTGAAACCATCAGTAACCTATGCTATTTGTCAGATTTTAAGTTGGTCTTTTTTCATATAATGGGACACAACATGGGTTCAGTAAAAACTATTCACAGTCTGCAATGTGTCGAAAACACTGATCTATAGAAATATCTAAAATTTTGACACTCTTACCTGATCTCCAGGTTTACCCCCCTCACCAGGAGGCCCAGGTGGGCCAGGCAAACCCTGAAAACACAAAACAAAAACATTTGATGTATTCTCATGTGGTGCCACAGTTTGTTCATGAGGTCAGACATATTGTGATGGTTACTTTTTATAAAATGGTTGGATTTATTTTGGCCAACACAGCGTAATAAATGATGTTGCTGAGACAAAAGAAAATGAAACAGCTTGACTATTTTACTTCATCACTGGGCCCTAAATTTCCTAGGGCATAAGAAGTGATCTAAAAGAATGATCTAGGATGTAGGTGGTCTGCTAATTTGGTAATACCATGGGTAAGAAAAAGCATAAAACAAGTATGACTGGTATTTAGCTATTTAAAAAAAATTGAGAGTCAGTGAAACGACCTAAGCACGTTGTTTACATGATCATGCCTTAGTTAGCGTAATAACAAACTGGTGATGTACGTAATTATTGACAGCATTTTCTATAAAGGATGAAAAAGAACAGCTTGATTTTTATAATAAACACAATTCTAAATTCTATGGCTTTTATTGTAGTGTGTTTAGTTTTAATACATTTATTTGCTAGGTATTATTGATGTACAGACTTTTATTTCTAACATTTTTGCTCTTGCAAACAGCACCAGCCAGATATACAGTACAATGCTGATAGAAAGTTTTATTAACACTTTAAAGTTCTCTGAATAAATCTGCATAAATCTGGAATAATTCTGACACATTCAAGAGCAAGGCATATATTATTCTGGAAAATGACAATAATCTCTAGGGTAACATCTAAACATCTGAAAGCCTCTCATAAGGCCACATAAGGCAACTGGACAAGGTGATCATGGCACCACCATCAGGGAAAAACCAAAGAAGGATACTCTCCAAGACAAACTACCTGATTGAAGTTTACTAACAAAAACAACTGAATGACTTACTGAAATGATGACATTGGAATAAAGACTACTGAAAGAACTACAGTATATGTGGACTATATGACAGTTTGGGGATGTTTCAGTGCCATTTGACAAGGGACAGCTTGCCATCAATTTGTTGGTACCATGAATTCTGTATTGTATCAGGAAATTCTACGGAACAATCTCAGGCCATGTGTCCTTAGCAACACCCAGCACTTTCAACATTCTGGAGACAGCTTGCACTCACCACGTGTCATTTCTAATACAAAAGAACATACATTTAACACCAGATTTCTTTATTTGTTTTAAGAATAAAAAATTCTACTGCTGGTTGTTATTACAGCTTGTAAACTTTACTATTTAAATCACATACCACATATGTTTATTGGGTAGACATGTTTATGCACTAACCTTTCTGGGTATTATGTCAATACAATACTTATACATGAGGCTAAGGATAGACCGATGGAGGGGTGGAATGCTGCGTTTGCTAAAGTAAAATTACTTATCTCCTCATCCTGAGCTTCTATTAGTTAAAGTGTGTTTCCTCCAGTTGCTCCGGTTTGCTCCCAGAGTCCCAAGACATGCAGTCAGGTGAATTCGAGAAGCTAAATTGACTCCTAAGTGTGAGTGAATGTGCATGTATGTCTGACTGTCTGTCTGCCTTGCGATGGATTGGCGGCAAGTCCGGGATGGATTCCATCCACTGATTAAGGATTAAGTTGTTTAGAATACGAATGAGTAAGTGAAAGTTAGTAATTGTACAATACATCAACTAACAAGACAGGGTTCCTCAAGTAATTATGTTTAGGGATCCCCCCCCCCACACACACACACACACATAAAAAAAAAAGAGATCTGGCTTCAGTTTAGAGTGCAGTTCTTCAGCACATAAGCACAGACTTACCTGGAAACCAGGAGGGCCAGGCTGTCCCTGCTCTCCTCTTTCTCCGGCAGGTCCCTGTATCATAGTTAACAAGAGCCAGGGCATTCAGTAAGCCAGTTCATTCACCACAGCAATCAATTAATGCGCACTGGCGCCACATGATGTTGCGGCATGTGGAAATGCATCTACACTGGCATGCCTAACCTTATAGATTTTGAATACATTTGAAAAAAGACTCGCTGAACAAGTGCGTATATGAGGGCTATATCATTTCACAGAGGATACTGCAACAGTGGAGGAGTTACTATAAACATGATCGCTTGTGGAGTCTTGTGCTATAATTGTCTGGAGCCTTTAATCTGCCAAAACGAAAGAATTCATTGACTTATTTAATCAAAGCCATAGAGCTTCTATATCATCCAAAGCTTTGATGCTCTGATCTCATACAAGCCTCAAGTTGGCTACCTATTTGCCAGCTTCTTAGTATTTTTCAATTTCACCTTAAATGGTGCAGCAGTTACATTCTGGTACTGTTGACCAGACTGATCCTTTTGCTACCACGCTTGTTTAAGGGGACACTAAAAATGTACTATTTGTGTAAAGCTGGGTGGTGGTGGGGTGTACGTAATATAAAAGATATAAAGAGGCTAATATAAAAGATATAAAGAGGCTACTCAGTGTCCATGACAAGATACACTTAAGTAAAACAAAAGAAAACAAAGAGGCTACAAACATTCACTATTATGCTGATAAAAAAAGAGAATTCAACAAATTCAACCAACATAATTTACTGCAAATCAATTTTCAAGCAGTTAAGGCTAAAGATTGTTGAGACAGCAAAGCACGATCAACGAAATATATACAATAAATGAATATATTAGCAATTATGGTACTTAAACAAATATCCAGAATTAATAAGGAGCATTTAAGAACATTACTGTAGAGAACATGTAATTAATATTAGTATAAAATATGTAAGTGTGCAATAAATAAATAGAATTCTCTATAATGAATAAGTAATTCGTAATTGGAAACACACTGTTAAAAAAATCTTTATGCCATATCTCAGTTTATAAAGTTTTTAAATAAGAAAACAAACTTACAGCAGGGCCAGGAGGTCCAGCAGCACCAGTTTCACCATCTTTTCCAGGCAGGCCCTAGCATATGTGTGTGTGTGTGTGAGGGAGAGACATAATGAGAAAGGTAAGGAAAAAAAGCAACATCAAACAAAAAAATTTAAATAAGAATTGTTTTTAAAAAAAATTAAAGTTATAAATACAACTGCAGTGACTACTGACATATTCTGTCCCTTTATATCTCACATTTTACTATATCAAAGAATCACAACGTTATAACTAAAGGTCATTACACACTGAACACAGCACTTGTTCACGTGAAATATTTTGACAACAGTTTTTTGCATCAAACCTATTCACACCACATGCGGCACAATTGTTTAGAATTTCAGCAAAACTGTTTATTCCACACACAACAAAAAACACAGACAGACCATCTATGACACTTCGAACAATATATCCTCCAATGAATGTGTACTGAAGGAATACAAATGTAAAATGCATATTTAATTATTTCAATAATTTAATAAGGATGTGCCGAGGGGATAATAAACAATGGGGATAACTTACCCGTAGACCAGGAGCACCAAACAGTCCTTTCTCTCCAGGCTTACCAGATTCACCCTGAAAAAAAGAGAGGGCTAACATTAATTGCATTCATAACATTAATAATGTTTAACACCTTTTGACAAAGTGTGTTTGTGCTTAGTTCAGAGAAAATAAATAATAAAAACACATTTATTTAGAGAACGACTAAAATAACTGTGGCATATTTATGTAAAAAAACATCAAATCAGGTACATTACTACACATATTTCTAATACTCCTTACATTGGCACCCTTGGGTCCAGGGAATCCCATTACCCCAGGCTGACCACGGGCACCTTGAGGACCAGGGGGTCCAGGGCGACCATCTTCACCAGGAGCTCCCTATAAGAAAAATACTTCATGATGTCATGAATGAATAGAGGGACATTTTTATGATGAATCATTAATAACCGATTAATGATTTTAAAACATTCAGACAAAGCACAGTCAAAAACACTTTCCTTCGAAAGTACTGAACGAAGAAAACATTTTCTATGGAGTGTGGCTGTACAATGTTGTGGTTGCACAGTGAAGGTGAAGTAAAAAAAAAAAAAGCTAAATATTGGAATATAATTTTTTTCTAATAAATACTACACATGCCAGACAACGTTTTTTTTTGCTAAATTGCTTGTGTCATGAAAAAAAGACAGATGGTACATCTATGAGAATTTCCTGCACTTCTTATAAAACAAGACACTGTGACATGTTGAAAAGCAAAAGGAGTATGGAGAGGTTCCCTCATTTTGGAGCTGAAACTTCATTAGCTTTCAAAAACGAAATTTCTCCCCATCATTTCAGGAGCTGAACCTTTGTGGGTGATTTCACTTGTGATTTCAGCTGAGTTTTAGCTCATTTTGAAGATGCAGCTCCACATTAAACAAAGCATAAAATAAGATCCATTTTGCTGCCGGCAGAACGAACAAATGGTGACAACTCGGCTACTGTCTATTCAAGGGAAAGTAGTGTAAAGAGATTGACCACTCCATTCAGAAGCTGAAACTCTGGATACTTTCAAACATGCTACAATTTGGCTCATAGCCCAATTTGTAGTCTAATTTCAAGCTGCCATCCTGCACAATATCACAGTTTGTCCATTTTGCAGTAACCAAATGAGATTTTATTTGCACTTGAAGCCAATAAAGTTTCAGCTTTAAACTGAGGTGAAGAAACTCAATGTTTTTCACTCTTCGTTCCAAAGTATCATCCATCACCCCTTGCCTGTTTTATGAGAAGTAAGGGACATTATCGTAGAGGTTTTGCCTGTCTGTTTTGAGGCACACACTTGGCAAAATTTGCAAAGATTTCTTAGTGCCCAGTGTGTACATTTAACTGTGAAAAAGAGCATCAGAATATTACATTTTTACATTTTGTATATTTTTTGTGTGTTGTGTTTGGTGTGTAACAGCCATGCCATAATAGCAATGGCAGTAAGCTTTTTTTATTATTACTATTTCAAAGTAAACGTGAGCCATTAAAGGAACCATTAGGATAGCAATGGTTCAACATAAACTCATGTCATACAGATATCACAATATTGTTACAGCTGTCTTAAAATTAAATAGACCATAGATTATTTCATTATTTTAAAATGTTTTTGCAGTGAAGATAAGCCACTCAGCAACTCAACCAATTTAAAAATGCTGGAGAGACGCTATTCATGCCAGAAGTCTACATCCCCAGAATCAAATATACCCCTAAAGAACACATTTTATTTTCTCTTACACAACTGTAACTAGGAAATGCAGCCACATTGTGAAGTGTTGTATGATAAAGATTAGGAATAGGGAATGAGTATACTGATATCCCGCAATTCAATATATCTGTAATCAGCAACAGCATTACAATAATAATAATAATAATAATAATAATAATAATAATAATAATGCCACCCCAATTCCAAAAAAGTCGGAATGCTGTGTAATATATAAATAAATGTAAATAAAAGCAGAATGTATGGATTTGCACATTTTGTAGACCTATATTTTATTCACAATAGAACACTGAACACATATCAGATGTTGAATGTGAGACATTTTACCTTTTCATAAAAATTATTAACTCATTTAGAATTTGATGGCTGCAACGCATCTAAAAAGGTTAGGACAGGGCCATGTCTACCATTGTGTAACATCCCCACTTCTTGTTACAAAAGGTGAACATCTGGAAAGTGAGGAGACCAATTGCTGGAGTTTTGGGAGAGGAATGTCCCATTCTTGTTTTCTGCAGACAGGCCAGTTCAGCACCCATACTCTTCTTCTGCAAAGCCATGCTGTTGTGATGGACGCAGTATGTGGGTTAGCATTGTCTTGCTCAAATATGCAAGGCCTTCCGTGAAAGAGACATTGTCTGGATGCCCACGCCATGGCACCTATGATTGATTCATCTGCCCACAGAACAGTTTTCCATTTTGCCTCAGTCCATTTTACATGAGCTTTGGCCCAGAGAAGATCCAGACAGCGTTTCTGGATTGTGTTGACATATGGCTTCTTCTTTGCATGATACAGTGCCACCTGAGGGCCCAAAGATCACAAGCATCCAATATTGACAGTTTGCCTTGTCTCTTGCGCACAGGGATGTCTCCAGATTCTCTAAATCTTTTGATGATATTATCTACTGTAGATGGTGGGATATACAAAAGTATTTTTATGTCGGAGTTTTCTGAAATCATTTCACAATTTTTAGACAGTTGTCACGCTTCCGGGTTTCCTGACCGCCTCCAATCTCCCGGACTTCATCTCCCAGAATACCCTCCTTGATGACGTCACTGTCACAACCCCGAAACACCCACTCATACTCCATTTCCGCTCTCTAGTTCACCAGAGTACTCATTTGCCACCTGCACCTCATTTCTCAGCCGCTATATAAACTCCTCACACCCACATCCACCTTGCAAAGTATTGCCAAACCCAGTTTGCATACCGAGCGTTTCTCTTGATATTTGCTACCTCCGTTTTCGACCTCCCTTTGTTTACTCTACTCTCGATTCCCCTTCTGTTTAGTTCACCTTCCTTGTTGTTCTCTCTGTGCTTTGACCTGCCTGCCTGCTCTCTTGATTCTTCTCTTGATCTCCCTCTGGTTCTGTTCGCTGGCTTATTTGACTCTCTGGTTTTCAACCCTGGCTTGTCTCTCTCGTTCTCTCTCTCAACCTTGACTTGGTTACCATTGCTCTGTATTTGCTGTTGAGCCTGAATATCATTGTGTCTAATAAAGCGAGCGTCAAAGTCGCTTTGTTCCTGACAACAGTTTTTTGCAGATTGATGAACCTCTGCCCATCTTGGCTTCTGAGAGACTATGCCTCTTTAAAATGCTAATTTTATAACAGGTAACTTTACATTAAATAGTAAAATGTCTCACTTTCACAATCTGATATGTGTCCTATGTTCTATTTTGAATAAAATTTGGGTGTATGAGAGTTGCACATCATTGCATTTTGTTTTTATTTACATTTATTAACATTTTAGTCCTGACTTTTCCCCTCGGGGACATGCAGGTCAGGTTTTGTACAGATATGTGATTCACAAAGTTGTTTGGTTCTCAAGGTTTACCCCTGTGATATGCATGCCACAATTTGGCCCAGTGGACCTATAAATGTCTTTTAGGCATACATGAGCTCAGTGAAAGTGAGTCAGAATTTGTCAAAAGGTCACCATATGTTATGATTAACGAGCCTTCAACAAAGCTGTATCCTGAGTTTTGTTCAGATTGACTTTTTGACCTCTGTATAATAGGCTGCAGTCTTTAACAGAATCAAAGCCAAAATACCAAACAAGGAGCGCAATTTCTGACATGACATGTAATTACAAAGTTATTCAGGTTAGAGAACTGATTCAAATAAGACCAGGTATTCATCTGTAAACCTTAAAATATCAAGGCAATATAGCTTTTTATGATTTTTCAGGTTTTTGAGTGTTGCAGCGCCCCCTTAAGGCCAACCTAGACCACAATTTGCATGTTTCATCAGAGTCTCAGTTATATATGTCTGTGCAATTTTGAGTTCAGATTAACTGCTGATGAGTTCTAGCAAATTAAGTTAGAAACGCCATTCCCGCGATGGTTAATTGAAAGATCCTTAAAGACCCTAATGAGCACAAATGTCAACTTGATTTGATAATTATTTACCTAGAGACTCCACAGAGTAATTCTAGACCAATTCTAAAAAGTTAGGGTTAAAATCCAGAGACTAGTTCGAAATGAGTGGTTCACAAACAGTTAAAAGTCGCACAAAACAGTTAAAAGTGCACAAAAAACTGCACATTTTGTAAATACACTTCAAATTGCAAAGTTGTTTGGAATACTGTACTACATGATATGAAACCAGTTATGTGACCATCCGTTGAAATATGTGGCTGCAAAATGTAATAAATACTTTACTTCATAAATAGCGCCCCCCACTGGCCAAAGCATATGAAACGCCACTGTTACTTAGCAATTATCTCTATAGACACACTATTCAAGTTTCATGACGATTAATGGTTAATGTTAAGCCTTTCAAATGCCTGCTGAAAGTTGACTGGCCGTTGATAAAATTTGATGAATCAAGTTGTCCTTAGAAATTCATTTATAACGTGTCTCAAAGACAATGCCTGCAAATTTGCGGCTCAATCAGACTTATGGTTGCTGAGAAACAGCTATGTTGCATGTATAGCACCTCTTATGGATGTAAATGCACCAAACTTGATATGCTACCTCAGAATCTAGTCGTAAACCAAATTCTCAAGTTCATTTCTTTTTGGATGAAGCGTTCTTGAGTTACAAATTTTAAAATTAATTATATATTTTTTCAGAAGGGTTCATTTGCATATGGCAGCCATATTGTTTACAAAAGTCGACATGTTTTCGAAAAAAAAATAATAATAAAAACTAAGTAAGCGGAGCTAAAAATCAAGATAGCAGTTTGATCTGTTTTGGACCAAGGAGTCAGGAGTCAGGAAAAAAATATGTTTTGTCTGTCAAAATTGTCCTGTCCAATCGCCGGGGCCAGAAGCATTGTGCTTTGTAATAGCGCCCCCTTAAGGCCAATTGGGCTCATGCTTTGCGTCTGAGTAGCAGGAAGGACTACTGCCTATTGACCACGTTTCATGTCTGTATGACTTACGGTTTAGTCTACATGATTCGTTTCAGGGCAGAAGAAGAAGAAGAAGAAAAACTAACAATTACAATAGGGTTCCAGCACTATGTGCTTGGACAACTAAATATAGCTGCAAGCAGCAATTTGCAGGGTCCAAGCTGTCTTCGCAAGTTAGCTCAACATTAGTATGTTGGCTATGGCCCCTCAGGGAAAATGCAGGTAAAGTTCTGTACATAGATATGCGATTTCCAAAGTTGTTTCTCAATGTTTACCCCTTTGATATGCATGCCATAAATAGGCCCAATTGACCCATAAGTGCTTTTTTGGTCTACTGCAGCTCAGTGAAATTGAGTCAAAATTTGTCAAAAGCCATAAATTATGATTAATGATCAGGAGCCTTCAACAAGGTTGTATGCTGAGTTTTGCTCAGATTGACGGTTTGACCTTTGTATAATAGGCTGTAGTCTCCAAGTTAAAAGAAGAAAGTTAAAATACCAAACAAGGATTGCAATTTCTGACATGACATGAAACAGAGAAGTTGGAGAACTGAATTCGAATGGCACCAACTTTTTTTTAATCTGTAATCTTCTTGATGTCAATAAAAGGCAATAGAATTTTAATTAATTTATGGATTATGAATTTCAATTAATTTATAATTAATGTGTTTTTGAGCACTATAGCCCCCCATTTAGGCCAATCTGGACCAAACTTTGTACATTTCATCTGAATGTCAATGTATATATGTCTGTGAAATTTTGAGATCAACTGCTGATGAATTATATCAATTTAAGTTAGAAATGCCATTGGCACAATGGTTAATTGACAGATGAAGACTCTAAAGAGCACAAGTCAACTTTTTCTGATAATTATTTACTAAGAGACTCTACAGAGTAATTCCTGCTTTTCAAAATTTAGGATTAAAACCCAGAGACTAGTTCGAAATGTACAGTTCGCAAACAGTTAAAGGTCGCAAAACAAATGCATTTTTAAATACACTTCAAATTGCAAAGTTGTTTGGAATAATGTTGTTAAACCATTATGTTATGCGACCATCAGTAAAATTCTGTACATACAATGTGTAACAAATGTTTCAATTTCATGAATAGTGCCCCCAGTGGCGAAAAATGTATGAAACTGCACTGGATGTGAGAAATATAACTACATAGACATACCATTCAAGTGTCATGATGATTGGTTAATGTTAAGCCTTTCAAATGCCTACTGAAAGCTGATTGGCTATGTTAAAATTTACTTATAATGTGTCTCAAAGATGATGCTTGCAAAATTGCAGTACGATTGATGTAAATGCACCAAACTTGATAGACTACCTCAGAGTCAAATTCTCAAGTTTAAATTTTTTGGATGAAGCGTTCTTGAGTTCAGATTTTTAAAAATAATTATTTATTTATTCAGAAGGGATCATTTGCATATGGCAGCCATATTGTTTACAAAAGTCAACATGTTTCTCATACTTATTGAGGTTCAGAGTCTTGAGGATTTTTTGAGCATTTTTTCAGATTTTTTTGACTAGTTTGCAAAAGTAGGATTTGCATTCTATGTAGGAAGAGCTTATTAGTCCAAATGGCAAATTGTTTTGTTTTTTCTTGCATCTGAGTAGCGGGAGGGACTACTACCTATTGACCAAGTTTCATGTCTGTTTGACTCAGAATACTCTAACAAAAACAATAGGGTTCTAGCACCACATGCTAATAACAATAATAATAAGAAGAAGAAGACGAAGAAGAAGAAGAAGAAATTATCTTAGAAGTATACAGTTACTACAGGTATACTCACAGATGGCCCAACTTTGCCCTGAGGGCCAGCATCACCTGGACGACCAGTTAGACCCTAGAACACAGACATAAATTTGCATGAATCAGCAATTCCCAAAATTGGACAAATAAGTGTCAGTTACATCTTCTATAAGTGCAGGCAAGGAAGTGATTTACTCTTGCACCAGGAAGACCAGGCTCGCCAGGTCGACCAGGATCACCATTGGCACCCTTAGGACCAGAAACTCCAGCTGGGCCACGCTCACCGGGGGCACCCTAATTGAATAAAAACGAGTTTCAATCATTTTTCAGAACCTAACACTAGTCTACACTAGTCACATTTGTGACCAGCACATTTTTTAAATGTAACCTTTTTAACATTCAAATTTTAATACAATATTTAAACAATGATGTTTATTTAGACCTTCACATACCTTCAAAAGTGCCATACACATACAAATCTGACACTAGTGATGTCTCACAAGGGTTGGGAGGTATTTTAAAACTGAACTGCGTTTTGTTACAGATTACTAAAATATAACTAAATAAAAAGTATAATATCTAAAGAAATTGGTATGTTGAGACTGTGAAAGCTAGTTCAGCAACTAAAAACTGCACAGCTTTCCTGCCAGTTACATGTTAAAAACCTGTTGCTTGCCAAGCCAAAAGCTCAGTGAGGCAGATCTTTTTTTAAGACCCTCTTCCTGAAAATCATAAAGACTTCACTGATCATCATTTGTGTTCTAACTGCTAAAAGTTAGCTCATTATACTGGTGTGTCATGCCTGGACATCAGTTATGCTGTTTGTGGTGTAGTTTATCGACACTCCTCTGTCTCAATGCTTTTAGCATTCCACACAAATCAACATGTTCTATGAGTTTAAAAGACACTAATTTCGCACACAGCACTGCCTGACTTCAATACAAACAATGCTAATTTACAAGTATCATTACTTTGTTTATTTTATTATTTTAACTTTACAGCTAATGATGTGTTCAGATATCTTTGCATATCTCAGTTCTGACAGTAAAACTAAAATACCTACTAAAATTTATATAGGCTGAATAAAAGCCCACCGGCTGCTGCTGGGGAGGGGGATTCTTCAATAATCTCTATTTCTTGTGGAGTATGACATGGCTCAGTAAATATTTTGTATGTTTTTAGGGTAAAACTCTTGCAAAAAAGACAGCATAGCATCTTGGCCTCTATACTAACATTGTTTTTATTTGCATTACATTTTTAGTTAAATACTCTGCAAGATGTCTACAAGTCAGCAGATTTTAAATTAAAGTCAAAACAGATGCAGAGGCCACAGCATAGTCATGGCATAAAAAGACAGATTGCAATGCTATTCGGGAAGGAAGATTAAAGTTACCAAGAACAATAAAGATTACCAGGAACAACGCTGCGTTAGCAAACATGGCGGCCCAATGCCATATTGAGGACTGTTTTGAGTCCACTGAATGGAGTGTACTGCAGGAGCCGTATGGGGAGGACATTGAAGGGGTTACACACTGCATGACAGACTACATGAACTTTTGCATGGACGTTGTAGTTCCTGTGAAAACTGTGCGCTGCTTTGCTAACAACAAGCCCTGGATAACCAGCAGTGTCAAAGGCCTTCTGAACAAGAAGAAGAGGGCCTTTAAAGACAAAAACCAGGAGGAGCTTAGGAGCGCACAGAGGGAGCTCAAAATCCACTTGCAAGAGGCCAAGGAGTCCTACAGGAAGAAGGTGGAGCAGAAGTTAAGGGAGAATAACATGAGGGAGGTATGGAATGGTATGAAGACCATCACAGGCTATATGCAGAGGACGGAGAGTGCTACAGACGGTGATGTAGAGAGAGCCAATGAGTTCAACACCTTCTACAACCGGTTTGACTGCCCTGTTCAAGTCTCTGCAGCTACAGCGGATACCTCCTTCACCCTCCCCCTCGCCTCAGCTCCTGATACTTCAGCCTCTGCCTGCCTGGACATTAACACCTCACCTTCTCCTTTTGTTATTCATGCACCCCCCGACAGACTGATAGCACAGACATCATGGCCCCCGCTCCACCATTCTCACACCTTGTCTCATCAGACCTGACCTGCAGCACCTCTGAAGCCCACACCTCTCCCCTCATGCACACCTTCACCGCAGACCAGGTTAGAGGTAAGCTGAGGAGACTCCACACAAGGAAGGCAGCTAGACCGGACAGAGTGTGTCCCAGACTACTGAAGTCCTGCGCCGCCGAGCTGGGGGCACCCCTACAGCACATCTTCAACCTGAGTCTGCGCTTGGGCAGGGTTCCCACACTGTGGAAAACATCATGCCTTGTTCCAGTACCCAAGAAGGGACGACCCAGTGAGCTCAATGACTTCAGGCCGGTCGCTCTTACATCACATGTCATGAAGACCCTGGAACATCTCCTTCTACACCTTCTCAGACCCCAGGTTCAACACGCAATGGACCCACTGCAGTTCGCCTACAGGAAGAAAGTGGGAGTAGAGGACGCCATGCTATACCTTCTCCACCGGGCCCACTCTCATCTGGACAAGGGGGGCAGTGCTGTGAGAGTCATGTTCTTTGATTTCTCCAGTGCGTTTAACACCATCCAGCCCCTCCTACTGAGAGATAAGCTGGCAAGGATGCAAGTCGATCCGCACCTGGTCTCCTGGATTACTGACTACCTCACTGGCAGACCTCAGTATGTCAGGCTGAAGGACTGTACATCAGAAACTGTGGTCAGCAGCACAGGAGCACCACAGGGGACTGTACTTTCCCCTTTCCTCTTCACACTGTACACCTCAGACTTCAAGTACTCTGAGACGTGCTACATGCAGAAGTTCTCGGACGATACTGCTATTGTGGCTTGTGTAAGAGGAGGGTAGGAGGCGGAGTACAGAAACCTGGTGGAGGACATTGTGGCATGGTGCCATAGGAACAACCTGCTACTGAACACTTCCAAGACCAA
>CM067494.1:18016598-18065299 GCA_034552555.1 Semaprochilodus insignis | reverse complement strand
AGGTGCTTGGGAGTGTCGCCACTGGAAGGGCCTAGGTGGCACTGAGCACTGAGTCTCCCCAGTCCTCTGCTGTTTTGCCTTATGGTTATTTTTTTGGGAGTTGAATCAACTTTATATTATTATTATTTCAGTTATTTTGTCTTATTTCATTATTTGTGATTATAGTCCTGTGATTCCTTAGTTGATTTATTTTGATGTTATTGATTTCCTTTGTTTTTTTTACTTTATTGATTTGATCTCTCAATTGGGTCTGTCTTGGCTCCATGTGAACCCTGCCCCTTTTATTAAGGTTACTGGCTGGTGTGTGTGTGTGTGTGTGTGTGTGTGGGTGGGTGGGTGGGTTCTGGATGTTAGAGCTATGTATTAACTATTTGTGTCTCTTATCTGTCCCTTCAGAGCAACTTTGTGCACGTGGTGTTCCCTGGGATGACTGGTTATCCTCTTGGAGTATTTCTCTCACTTTTGCATTTGGTCTGCTGTGTTTGGAGTCATCGCCTTTGAGGTTTTCTTTTGAAATCTGTGTGTGTGTTTGCTTGGTGCAGTCTCCAGTAAGGGAAACTGTGAATGAGTGTCTGAAGCCAGTTTTAAGTAGAATACACATGATAAGACAATAGTGTGAACCTACACTGCCAGTAACCTGTGTGATTATTTTAATTTTTCCTTTTATTTTTGATCCTGTTTTTTAGACAAATGTATTAATAAAGGTGTCTTTTAATGTCTATGTATTGTCAGAATATATATTAGTAAAAGTTGTACACTGAACCCCATTTCCTGTCTCTGCCCACTTTCTAAACGAACCTGTGTGCTTTTGTGTGATAGCAGGGTTATATTTCCTGGGGTGAAACTCCCCAGGTGGCGTAGTCGAGCTTATACATACTTATACACTAACCAAGGTCACATTAGGAGCGGGATGATGTATGCCACTTTAGCCCGTTCAGTGGGGAATGGCGAGGGCAGCTGCTCGAAAGCAAGTGACAGAGCTCCGCGTAGGTGCTTAAGCTCTTGATTCTCTGCTGAGTCCATTGGATTGGAAAACAAAACCAATTCCTCAAACGAAAAGGAACCTCACAATGAAAGCGCTTAGGAGGGAACTAACCTAAGTGCTCGGACCCTCCTGAAGTCCAACTCAAAAATAGTTAGTTTTAAATTTATTTATTTACATTTTTTTTCTTTTTATTTTTTTCCACAGAGTGCGCTCTGAAGGCGGGGGGGGGGGACTTGCCTCGAGAGGCTCAAAACCCTTTACTGGCTAGTCAGGAGAGACATGTGCATGTGGCAATGTGAGCTCAAGACTGAGCAACAAGGGGTCGGCACTCTCAAGCTTAAGTAGTGTGAGGTGCAGGTGTTAGCGTTTGCCGCTTGATTGCTCATTGGTTGCCCTTTGTTTCCCCCGAGTGGCCGGAGGTGGATCTGCAGGAACCCGAGACCTTACACTTATCCATTGCACCCATGAGTCTCATCCACCTTTGTACATGTATCACTGCTCAAAGCCATTCTTCTGCTAAAGACCTGCTTGATCGGTTTAAACTGCTGATCGTTAACCCACATTAGAATTATACTGTCTGCAAATTGTAAATGTAATTCATTTTGAAAATGCATGTGTTGAATGATGCAGTCCTAGCTCTCTTGGCTGGAAAACCAAAAAAAGTAAAGATTAACTTTTTGACTTACTGCTGTGCATGTAGTGCACACAGACCTGCATCATGCAGCCATCTGCCAATGGTGCTGGCAGTAACAGGATGGCTCATGAAGGGCATCACTGCCCTATGATGCAATCCCTCTCCAACTCTTCCAGCTGCTCGAATTGTTTCTAAACACTTCTCCGAGGCATATTTTGCTTGCAAAGGATACTACCCACACAACAGCATCACAATGGAAAGCACGTGCAACAGAATGGCCTTATATAGTCAGTCAGGTACAGCGATAAGGCCCGTCCTTGTAAACATCACATGCACGGCCGAGCGTAAATATTACTTACACTTCTTTTGCTTAGTGCAAGACATAGAGAGAAAGAAACAGACAGTGAGAATGAAAGAGAAAGAATGAAAATGTCTGCTGGGAAAACTACCTTTTTTTCTACTTCTCTCATTCCCCAGGTATTCCCAACAACATGGTTCAGGTTTAGAATTTTCCTGTTTCCAGCTTTCAAAAGCTGCTCAAAGTATCATGAAACTCAGTAAATGCATCGTTATGTTTCTTCATTAAAAACTGCACTAAAATAAAAGCCTGGTGCTCATGATTAAATGACAAGATTACCCAGCTCAGTCCAGTTAATGGTGAGGTTATCAGAGTGGAAGATCAGTTTACAATAGAATTTAAAGGTACCAGAACAGCTTTAGCAGCATACAGGTTGCCAATATTAACAACAACAACATTAGGAACATATCAGCTGCTAATTTAATAACAAATCTGTCTCAGTATTCATGATGTGTCATCACAAGATCACCTTGGTTAAATAACTTTCAAAAAAGTATCAGGGTAGGTTATAAAATCCTGTTGTACCTGCCGAAGTAAGGTTTGTGCCATACTGCTGACTTGTCCTTTATTGTCAGATAAGAAAAAGATGACCTGCTTTTCAAAAGGCATATAACTAAACAATACAGCTAACTATAATTTCTTTGACATAAGAAGTTTAAGTTAAATTACATTTTTATTTCCATCTTTTGCAGTTTCACAAAAGAAAGGGGCCTGAAGCAAAAATATTGTTGGTACTTAGTAATATCTCTTTTGGTAAGTATTGTAGCTTTTTTTTTTTTTTAAGTATTTTGTAAGCATTTCTTGTAGCCAGCTAAAAGTGTTTCACTTTTTGTTTGAGGGATTTTCACCTATTCATCCGTATAAGTTTCTAGGTCTTTGATATTCTTGCATGTGCCATCTTGTCTGCACTGCTCTTTTGAGGTCTATCCACAGACATCCACAGATATCCACAGATTTTCAACAACGTTTCGATCTAGCAGCTTCAGATTCTTTGAAGAGGGTGTTAAAAACTGCACAGCCACATCACTGCAGTTGCCTTCCCACCCATATAGGACATATACGACAGGAGATGTCAGAGTAAATCAGTCAATATATCCTCACATCCCACACACCAAAACCATCCCGTGTCCCAACCTCTGTCATATGGAAGGAGGTGCTGGAACATCCAAGACAGAACCACCAGGTTCAGGAACAGTTTTTACCCAAGAGCCGTCAAATTGGTCACACTGGCAACGCCTACCAGAACATGAGTACAAAACTATAGAATATTACTGATCTTGCCCTGATCAATCCAGTCCATACACACTGGACTCCACTAGCCCACGGGACCATATGCACTTGCACTTTAACTAGACCTATACTTATATCTACCATTTACAACTACATACTACTGCACACCTGGCTACCTCAACACACTGTACTTTCTTATATGTACACTTGGACTAAGCCGTCCTTCGCTCTACTGCATATGCTAACTGCTGTTTGCACCTCAGTTCTAGTAACATTCTGACATACAGTTACTGCTCTTGCACATTTTGCACGTTTCTTACTGTCTATGCACATATTATAATATTATTATATAACATATTATATACTTTTTTTCTGTACTGTACTATTTATCTGTTCTTGTTAATTACTGCACTGGAGCAGTAACCTGACAGTGTTACACACTGTACCACACTGTATTGGTATAATGACAATAAAGTTGAATTGAACTGAACTGAACTGAACTGAACTGAATTCAGTCAGGGGATTGTGAGGGCCATGACACAATATTTAGTTTGCACCTCTTGAGGTAAGCCAATGGGGATTTTGAGGCTTGTTTACGATCATAATCCTGTTGTAGAAGCAATCGTCCTTTCACCTTCAGCTTTTTCTTACAGATGGTGTGATGTTTACTTCGAGAATTTGCTAGTATTGGATTGAATCCATTCCTCCCTAAACCACTTAAAAATTCCACTGGCTGCAACAAGCTAAGTCCAAAGCAAGATAAATCCACTTCCATGTTCAGCAGTTGGAGATTTGTTCCTTTTATGAATTTTTTTCATACCTTTGCTCATTGTGGCCAAAAAAGTTATTTTTTCCTTTTTTTACATCAGTTCACAGGACTTTTTTTTTATTTTCCTTTGCAAATGTCTGACACTAAATGTTGTGGTGAGGACATAGGAAATTATAGGTGTAGCTGCACAGTAGATCTGTGCACCACCACTCCAGAGTATGCTAAACCGTTCTGAAGGTCCTTTGTAGTTTTGTTGCTTTTTTATTAATCCTACAAGCAGTTCGATTGGAAATTTGTCTTAGTGTTCCAGACCTCAACTTGACCTCTGCTGTTCCTGTTAACTGCCATCTCTTAGTTACGGTAGAGCACAAGGAAACGAGTACAACAAACACTTTGCTATCCTCTTATAGCTTCTTCTGCTTTGTGGGCATTTATTCTAACGTTCAGAGTGTTGGACAGTTGCTTAGAGATTTTCTAACATGATTTGAGAAGTTGAAGTAATTATAAAACTTTGAAATTTGTATTGCACAGTCGGTGCGAACAATGACTATGAACAAGCCATAGCCTTAACAAGCTATTTAAGGTCTCGTAAAGAGCTCAAATTTTTGCATGATAACAAAGCCATAACTGATCCAGGCAATCAAACAGTTTATGTAGCAATCAGTTTAAAACTATTTTTGAATGATACATTTAAGTGTTTTGTGTGTAAGTGATATTTTTTATTTGTTGCCATAGTGAATGGCTGAATTTCCTGCTGTATTATAATTGTGTGCCAAACCGCATGTTGATGAAACGAAAGAATAAAAGCAGTATTGCTTATCTTGAAATGTATAATTTATAAACAAACTTGTTTTTGTTAAATTCCTCAAACATCTGCATACTGGCAATTTGGTTATACAGATTGTGCGCATTAAACTGTTGCTCATGCATGACTTTTTCAATAGGACTTCACAGAATAAAAAAAATGTGTCAGCTGTCCAAATGTGAATGGTTGTCAGGAATTGTGCTGTCACAAACTAAAAATGAATGAAAATAAAACAAAAAAAACCCTTTTGCATTAATAGTTTACAGAGTACAGCTGTCTTTTTACTAAGGAGTCAAATACTGTAAAACCTTATTTTTTAAGTATTTAGAAAACATTAATGGTTGAAATGAAACTTTCAATACAGAATAGTAATTGATTAGAAAACTTACTTCCAGTGAAAGGGTTCGTAGTGGTTTGGCAAAAATATACCGTGAGTCAACCTCAAACTTTCAGTACGCTGACAAACTTTTACATCATTTTAACCATTTGATTTGATTTTAATCAAATATTAACCCGATTGGACCTCTTGGTGAGCGGTTGCATCCTCTTACTTTATGCTGAACACAGTCACTAACAACCTTGAGAAGCTAAAATAAAATATTAAGAGAAGAGATAAAGTGGATCCATTTTTTAACTTTACATTTGGACTTTGATAAGGTTGCAAGTTTTAGGGCAGTCTCAATAAAGAAGAGTCTTGTGAGGTGTGAGAAGAAATCTGAGAGGAGCGAACATGTTACAGTGCACATGAGCAGACAAAGGTGATTAGTGGTATGACAATCAGACCCACAAATGATATGGTAAGGAGGGTGAAAGAATGGGTTTTCAATCAAACCAACAAATGGTACGAGGAGTGGGTTAAAAAGTCACGAAGAGTGGTTGAAACAATTCTGTATGTGGTGGCAGTACGTTCATGTAATCTCGGTCTCCTACTACAGGACCACACTACAGGATCATTTGCACTTCCAATGAAAAAAAATAAAGTATGTATTAAAAAACTGCACTTTTTCAGGAGCTTACTAATATTTTTAGGACATTTTTAAAAATTTTCTTCCTATTATTTTCTATGACTGTAAAACTAGTTTATACATTTTCAGGTTTTCCAGGACATGCAGGAACACAGAATATGTATGTTGAGAAGTTTCAAGAAAAACCTGTCAGTATCTTTATAGTAACTATCAGTGAAAGGTTAATTACTTAGCTAAGTATAAACTGTACAAACTTACTATCTCTCCCTTTGGGCCAGCCTCACCCTTAAACCCAGGAATTCCAGGATCACCCTAAAAGTAAATAAAGAAAAGAGGAAGGAAAACACAGGTTATTCCAAGCACGTTATGATCGTTCCTTTGATGATTCTATGGTCAAGCCAATGCTTAAAATTAATAGTTGTAATTGCCAAGATTGCATTGCAAGAAGACAGTAACTGAGCTAGGTCAATACAACACCTGCATTGGGGTTTTCATTCGGCACTCAATAGTAAGGTCAAAAACAAAAGGAACCTTTCGTTTGTTAAGCACACACTTTTGCCCTTCAACTACTTTGTGTGATATTATTTATTTCAGGAAAAATGCAGTAACCTTTTTCCTGCATACACTGATCCATCCCCTGTAATGACTGATGTGGTGGGAGAAATGGCGCTTCATATGTGATCCTTCAACTTGTGTTCAAACTTCTTTTTTTAAAAGTTCAAGCATTTACAAAATGTTATATAACAAACATTCTATTTCAACAACAAAATAATAATAATAATAATAATAATAATAATGATAATAATAATAATAATTTTCTTCAATAAAACTGCAATGACAAAGATAATTTACTAACTAGCAGAGTATAGAAATCAAACATATAGATCTTAGAACAGTAAAACAACAGTCAAATTTATATTTTTTTGGTACTGAATGTATACTGTATAGATTCATGCAGCTGTAAATGTTTAGAGTCACACATAGCTTTCTGTTTCTACTCAGATTCATACAAAGTTTTTTTTTTCCTGTAAATTAGTTGTTTTGCAATGTAAATAAAGCCTGAGAGACTAATTTGTGTGCTCACGCAAAAAAAAAAAAAAATATATATATATATATTCATGAAATGCACATATAATATCTTACACAGCCCCTTAATATTGTAAGTCAAGACAAAACAATGATTTATTTTTGATAGAAACATCTGTTCCATCAGAGTAACAATGAGAAACAACAGCAATAGATGTACTGTATATATGTATGCTCTTTTATGTTTATAAAAAGGAATACTGAACATTTAGATTAATTGGAGGAAAATGGACACTCACAGACTGCCCTTTTGGCCCAAGAGGTCCAGTTGCTCCTTGAGGTCCAGGAGGCCCACGTGGCCCTGGGAAACCAGGAGCTCCAGCAATACCAGAGGCTCCCTGTAGGAAGATACGGAGAATGAATATTAGGTATGTGGTGCACCCATGTGGGAAGACATGTTTAGTTGTAGTGTTTGCAAATGCTGCCTGTTGCAGTACTGTTGCACTGCACTTGCTTTTGCTCTCTCAAAAAATGGGGCTTGCCTCGGGGCACTGATTTAGGAAAGTGTTAGAAGTGCTCTGCACATGTGCTTGTCTATTCTAACTCCAGTTTTCCCCACTATTGTTTTAAATACAAATGCAAATCATTTAAACACTACATTTAACTGAATATCAAATAAAGGCAGCATAACAAATGTTTAAACTGAGGAATTTTAGTTACTCTGCAAGCGTTTGGGAACTGAGGTGTTCTTTAAGTGAAATATTTCCATTTTTGCTTGATATAAGATTTCAGCTGCTCAACATTTTGGGGTTTTCTTTTGTCATGTTTGACATTTTTACTACAGAGCCATGTCGTTGTAGTATCTGCAGAATGTGGTTTTGTATTAGTTGTTGCAGCACTAATTGCAAAAATATCCCAAAAACAGGATCTGCCAGCCCTCGGAAAGAACATATGAAAGAATGTGAAGTGTAAAAACACTAATTCATTCAACATTTTATTTCTAAGAATGAGAAAACAGTTTACTCACAGCTGATCCTTTGGCTCCAGGAATACCATCAGTGCCAGGGTTGCCCTAAATAAAAGTAAAAAAAAAATGTAGATATAGGAAGTGATTGTTAGTTCATCTGTTATAGACTTTCTGACTCAGAAGAAAAAGGTCAGAGAGTTTTTCTTTTGTTTGAGGTGTTTGTTTTATGGTCACTCACAGAAACTCCAGAAGGCCCAGATGATCCAGGTATTCCAGATTCTCCACGGGGTCCCTGAGCTCCCTCAGGTCCTCGAGCACCAGTGGGGCCAGCTTCGCCCTCGGAGAGAACACACAAAAAATTGTGTAATGTAAAAACACTAATTCAGCTGTTGTTATAATTTTGTTGTTATAAAATCACCATGTCTAATATTTGAATACTCTTACTGTCTGACCATTTTATATTTGTGTAGCATATGCCATATGTTTTTATTATCTTTACAGTTTTTCTTAAAAGACTCAAGTAATATGTTTTCAAGCAGCCAATACAGTGGAACGGAATAAAATACATTTAATCTGGAAAGGGGTTCAAGAGAAGCACACATGCTATGTGCTCTTTTTCATTAGGCTTCCTTATACAGAATCATGCAAACTACAAACACAATGTAATCAAACTGAATCAGCGTGAATGACTAGAATTGTAGTTTGAAAATCAACAGTTCATTGATTCTTTATGAAAAAAAGATCACTACAATAAATATATGTATATACCTAATACATACAGTTGCAAGCAAAAGTATTGGGTACACAGTCAATTATAATATTCTATTATTCATTATTATTATTTCCTTTAATTTTGAAATAAAATACATTAAACATCCTTAACACAGAGCAATGTAAATATGGCATTTATCAATTCCATTTATTTATAGTGCTGTACTGAATAAAACTAAACACAAAACAATGTGAAATGTGTTGTTATCTCTTGTGTATCTCATTTGTGTTCAAAATGCACATGGCAGCACAGTTTTTACTTACTTTCAATTGGAAAGAGCTCCTATACATCAGGTGCTTAAGATCACAAAATAATTTTCAGCACATACTCGTGTAAAATCTTTGAAAAAAAACATCTGGAGATCACTAGCTGTCCTTCAGCAAAAAAGAGAGATGGAGGCAGAGAGCTTGCATAACTTTTGAGACAGGACTTTGACTGGTGCCTCCGGCAAATTTCTGCACTCACTCAGCAACAAAATGGATGAACTAAAATTGCTGGTAAGAATGACAAGGCCCTTTTCCACTACATCTGCCTTCTGTTTTTGCTATGCTTTTCAAGACACCGCAGTGGTGCTACCGGACTTTAAGTTACAGGGGTGCATTTCCCTTGCAACAACGTGCACTAACGTGGTACGATGCTTCGTTAAACTAATATCTGAATATGACGGTTTCCCAAAACTACGGTACCTTATTTCTACCAAAGTAGTTTGGACCATTTTGGTTTGAACCACCATAGTTCGAATTCCAAATGTGTTTGGTCTCACTTTCACAACAGTAAATTTGCAAAAACGTACAAACCTTGTAATAATACCAAAATATGAGAATTAATATACGTAATTTATTCATATAATAATCATACAACTTACCACCACCATAATAATATAATAGACCATATAATCATAATAATAGAATCAACAACTAAATGCCATTTATTAATAATTATAAATAATCAAAATAATAACAATAATAATGCTAACATTCATTATAAATAAAATATCAACAGGCAACACTTCTTTTAAAAACGCTTCTTCAAAAAAAAAACAGAAGAACTACTAGTTTAAGGTTACACTGTCAGAGACTGAGTTTCTTAAACAGATGTGGGTTCGAAATGTTTTTTCCATTTTGTTTTTCATAGTGACGATGAAAGAACTGATTCATAAAAGTACTGTAAAGTTTTCTACGTTGTCTTTTATAACATATGTTTGTAATAAAGACTAACTCTATCTTTTTTGTAGGCCTAGGCTAACATTACACAGATGACCCACACCTGAGTTATAGCGATTTGACAAATGCAACTATACTCATAAACACAGAAATATATTAAAACATACATAAGAACTACATGTGTAAATCATTTGCTCTTCTAAATGTTCGCACCAGAACACTGATTTAAATTATTGTGGCTTACTGACGTGCCTTCAACTACTGTGTCCTGCATCATCAATGACGTAGTCACCAGTGACTAAGCTTCTAACAATAGGTCTACAGCTGTATTTCCAAGTACATGGCTTACCAACAGTGTCTGCGAATGTTCAGTAGAACTATGGTTTCTGATGCTTAATGATTGTTCAGTGCACACCTGGATAACTAGGCAGATGCAGTAACTTCATACATAAGCTTTCAGCATCCCATAAGCATCCAATCATAGATTATTCATATGTACAACATTAACAAACTCTGGTTCTCCAATGAGCTCAGGAAAGTGCACACAGCCATAAAAGAGGCTTATAGGAGTGGTGACTGTCATGTCTCTTCAAACGACTATTCCTCTATCTGGAAAGGACTCCACACAATAGCAAACTACAAGCCTGTCTGCTATACACTGTCTGCAGCCTCTTCACACCTCACTCCCCATCTCTCTCATATACACAACACCTATGACCCACCTATTATCTCCCACTGCTTATCTTTTACATGCGGATTGTTTGTGCACTATATAAACATCTGTTTTATGTTTGTGTATAGAATATATATTTTATATATTTATTTGATTTGATTTATGCTGACACCTGCACCAAAAGAAATTTCTTGTATGCCTGGTGCACTTGGCAAATACTCGGTTCTTTTTTACCAATATGTAAAATTATGCAAACATGCTGATTAAAACTCTCATATGTGCGTTCTTTGTAGAGGACATGGACACTTTTAAAAACATGTAACTTGACAAGAGGTATCCAAATTATAATTCTGCCTACGGATATTGTAGATAGAGAATTTAGTATATCTACAGTTAATCAAATGAACCATATGAGACTTATTTATTTCAATGGGCCTTATTATCTGGGTTTGCAATTAAACTTATTTATTTGGATTTGCACAGCCTCGTGCTTTGCAGCTTGCTGACTGTTCACCATTCTATATGAATCAAGGAAAAATACATTACTGCTTCCTCTTGTCTGGGTCTCGACACATGGTAGCTCCAGGCTCTTTACAGGATGGCCTTCTCAAATTTCACCCTTTGGCTCAGCAGCCTTTTTTCCATTTCAAGAGCTACCCAGCACCCAGACATTCTTTTACATACTTCAAAAGTTTACTGGAAACAATTTTACAATTAAATCAATTTACTATTCTTGTTGCTAAATTAATAATTTTCTGACATGCTTGTCAGAAGCTGAAGTGGAAAACATTTTTAAAAAAAGGTTTATATGGAAACAACAAAGATATATAGCAGAAGTGTGTGTGTGTGTGCGTGTGTGTGTGTGAATGAGAGCAAGAGAGAGCATGAGAGAGAGAAAGAGAGAAAAAGCCACCTTAGCACCTGGGGAACCAGGGAAGCCTGGAGTGCCAGCAGGTCCAACAGGACCCTAAAGGAAAAAAACACACAAAAGACATGCCTATGTAACACGCTAACCTACTTTGCACTGAAATTTCAGTTTGTCCCTAACTGTGAACTTCATATAACTTTCAAAGTATTTATATTTCAAATCAAATACTCACAGGAGGACCAGCAGGGCCAGGTAAGCCATCATTTCCTCGAGCACCCTGAACAAAAGGAATTGAACAATAGGTCATTAAGCCACTTTGTAGTCCTTTAAAACTGTTTACAAAACCAATGACAATAAACTTTAAAGCTGAGCTTTAAAGTTAATTCTATTATACATGATGTATTTTCTTGCAGTAAAACCTACTGTGTATGTATACCCATGAATCGTGCAATAAAAAATTAATTTTCAATATGAAATTCTCTTAGCTGTAGATTCATGGTACTTTGATTCATTTTCCCCACTGAAAAACTTGTTACTTTTGCATGCTTCTTAAAAGGTGCTTACAGCAGCACCAGAAGATCCTGGACGTCCTCTCTCACCAGGCAGACCACGTGGACCCTAAGATATTAAAAGACAGAAATCAACACAGGTCACAAAAAAAAAAAAAAAAAAAAAAAACGTGTCACAATGATTGCTACCCCTGGATTTTATTTATAAAGAAAAGAACTTAAGTGTGAGTCATTTGTTTCTATGCATCCTCTACAGCTGTTTGAAAATATTACCGTCATTTAGCATTAGGGCAGCAACTGATCCTGCGGCTCTGTTTGATGCTAAGGCTAACCAGTAGTATGTATATAGTAGTTTGTGAAGTGAATGGATGCTGACCAAGACAAATGGCAGGTACCAGTTTACTTAAATGCACATATGTTAGACATGTTAGTGGCCCAAATCAAAGCATCATCGTAACATCTGGAAACGTTAAACTGTGTAGAGAGGAATGGAAAACTTCTAAAAAGTGTAAGTGGTTGGCAGGGTGAGTTAAACAGTATGATCTCCATTAAGAATCAAAGAAATTAATAAAGGAAAGATTGCAATTTGTTTAATCATGAGGAACCGCAGGGACAAGGTGCAGAAGGTGCAAGTTAGTCAGTTCATTCAGTTTACTTGTCAAGCTAACTATCTGTATTAAGGTTACAGATAGTTAGCTTGCTTTGAATGTACTATAACATACCAGCTTATTAAAGTCTGGTGTAGAAGAACTTTTAATAAACAGAACAGTCGCTTGGTGGGACAACAAAGAGCAGTACAGCAGTGCACGTGGGCGAGGCCAGGTCATACACCAAATGGAAAGAGCAAGGGTCGTATGCCGGGGGGGGGGCAGTCAGAGAGAGGCAGACAGAATAGAAGGAGAGGGCGGAGCCGTAAATCAGCGTTGGAAGAGTCAGGTTCGAGAGCCAGAGATCAGAATACAATACACGAGCCGAGAGGGGAAAAGCTAGTAGGAGAAGTCAAAGAGAAAGCAGGGGTCGATAACAAATAGACTGAATACATTTTGAAATGTTCAGAGATGCAAACAGAATTTGGCAAAACCTCGCAATGTGTTTGAGGGTGTTTAAGGTTCATATACTCCTATACCAGCTGGCCGCAATCAGTAGACTGGCGAGGCAGACCGAGGGGGGATAGGCGGAGCGTGAGTGTGTGGGTGTGACATCATCAGACTGTGTGCTCTGGGAACTGGAGTCCGGAGGAGCGGAGGCAGGCAGATCCGCAGGCGTGACAGTAACTTTCTCCTTCGGAAAGTTTTTTTTTTTTTGTAAAGAAATGTCTCTTAATGTAGTAACTAGTTGTATTAATGTCAGTTCCTTAAAGACATAATGTTAAATTCTAAAAATAAAATAAAATTAGAAATTAGAAAGCTTCTCCCAAGATCATTTTATTATTTTATTGCTGTTTATTGCTATTCTACTTTTTGCTGTATCTTTAAATCAATGTATATTTCATGGCTCTCTATACCACACACTCTTACCATTGGACCTGGTGCACCACTTTCACCAGGAGCACCTCCCTCGCCCTGTAGAAGAAAACGAATGATCAAGAGAGAGTGGGAGCAGAGTGAAATGAAAAAAGTAAAAACATTTTATTTACACATACTTACCAGTTTGCTATTACTTACATAAAGAACATATGTATGGTTCCTGCATTATATTAATATAATACTAATCTTTCTGCATCATACTACAATGTAACTAGAATTGTATAATAGCAAAATAATGTCATTTTTAGTAATTTAAATCAAATATACTGTACAATAAGGCTTTGGGTTGAATCTACTTTACCTTAGCACCAGGAGCTCCAGTCTCTCCCTTTGCACCATCAAGGCCCAGATACCCCTATAGAAATAAAATGCAATAGCTGAACATACATTCTGGAAAACAGTAGCATAAACTCCCATAGATTAATTGATTTTATCCCATATGTGGTCCTTAGAGGTAGAAAAAAGCAACTGATAAAATAATAAAAAATAAAATAAATGCATGAGTAATAAATAAAAGTATTTGTTTATTGAATTTGCTGGGGCCATAAATCCATAAACCAAGTTTTAACTAGAAACAAGTTATGATAAACATAAATAATTAGTACTGTAAACATAGGTAAATACAAGTATTACAAATATCCAGCCAACAGCTGTGAGGAGTGGCCACTGATGAAGCACTAAAAGATGACAAGAATAACACAAACTGCACAGCAACAGATGAGCTAATGTTTCTGACCCTACATCTACTAGGGGGATTAACAAGGTAGGACTGTCTATTAGAGTGGACAGTGTGTGGACCGCAGCTGAAATATGAAAATATCAACAAAATATAAATGACCAGCAGTGAAGCATCTGAATACAGTGAAGTAAAAACTGAAATACTGCTGATACATTACTTACATTAAATAAACATGCTGACATGTAAAATGAAGTAGTCTTAGTATGTTGCTTCCAAAACCTAACCTAATCTAAACCCAATCTTAAACTCAAGCCAAAACCTAATCCTAACCCTGATCCTTCCCTAACATCAACCCAATACCTACTCCTAACCCTAGCCCAGGTCTGTATCCTAATCCTAACCATAAACCCAACCCAAAACCTAATCCTAACATTCAACCTGGCCTTAATCCTAACCCTAACCTTAACCTCAAACCAAACACTAATCCTGACCCTAATGTTAACCAAAACTAAATCCAGTTAAACTCCAACTACATGATTGTGTCATGGTGGCACCATGTTTATAACAGCTGGTAGAGGATGCTGAAGTGGTCTGTATTATACCTGTTACATATTCAATGACTTTTCAGGTTAACATCTACTGATATTAATTTGGACACTCCAAATAACGAGAAAAAGAACAGAATACAGCAGATTGTTAACAAATACTATTTACACAGTAATTAAAATTCTCTTAATAATCTACTGAATTGATCTGTTCAGATGCTGCATTGTTGATACAGTATTGCTATGTTGTTGTTATGTTATCGGGAGCCTGTTGACCATCTTCTTTGTTTATAAAGGACCACTCCAAATAAAGTGTAACTGAATATTGCTATATACATGTTAAATGCAAGCACTGAAATGACCAAATCAAACACTGCACACAAACACTGCAAATTATAGAATGATGACATCACATAATTTACAATAGTTTAGTGACAGCCTTTTTAAAACAATTACCCCTTTTTCAATTTGTATTCTAACTTATTTTGGTAATGCTATTTTAGGGTCGGATCAGTACTCACTCTGTGTCCCTTAATTCCAGGTAGGCCAGGAGTTCCAGGGAATCCGCGAGCTCCCTGTGGTAACCCAAAAATGATATAGTAAGGAAAAATGTTAAAAATAATCAAAAATATATAGATTATTTAGGTCTATTTCTTGCACTGGCTTGAAGCCTATTAGTCAGCTAAATATTTTATAATGTGACAAACATACCTGTGGCCCAGGGGGTCCACGATCACCAGGTTTTCCAGATTTTCCAGGTTCTCCCTACAAGCAAAAAAAACTGAAAATGACTCTTTTTGGCAGGATTTCTTGATATAGATTTGAATGCTGTGCAGGGGCTTTGTTTTTAGTATTTTAAAAAAGATTCAGACTCAAACAGTACAACATTGGACATTCTTTGACAATAGTATCTACTGGCTACAAAGTTACAGTACACGTGTAAAGTAGATCTCCAGTGATGTCAATATACAAAAAGGAAGGCATTGTTGTTAATTACAGCAGCAATATTTTGATCACTTACTCAATTTAGCATGTACTTCTGAAGAGATTTACAATGGCTTGATATTGAAGAACACAAATATTGTGTGAAAACACTACTTAATCTTGTTGTTAGGTCTGTATGACTCACACAACAGAAACTTGAAACCAATGACTTTTAAGTAACCCAAGCAGTTCAAACAGTAAAAACACATTTTTGTAGAAAGGGAAAGACTGTAAAATGATTGTGAGAAATGTGGCCAAGAAACAGAGTAAAAACCTTAGACCAGGAGCATTTGATAATACAGAAGTTAAATAATAAAAGGTTTAGGAATGCTTTATGGAACTTAAAACTGAAACCTGCTCTACTTTTGTTTGTAATGAGACATGCACACTTTGTACAGAACAACTGTAAAAAAAGATGTCTGTTAATCAAAATAAAAGGCTTTGCGTAAAATAATTTTTTTCAGGATATATGCATGCATACATAGAACATAATACATAAATGCAACTTATGGTATTATGTACATGTTAGTTTATTTACTGTACATAATAAATAAACTAATACATAATAAGTTTTACAAGCAAGCAAAACATTTCCTGGATTGTACCTTCTGACAACACTAAATTATTATGTTCATTGACTGTGCGCAGGATATGTTATCTTGTCTGTGCTGTGTGAGTGGTTACAGTTCACGGTTTACTTAGAGTGGTACTTACATCATCTCCAGGTTTGCCAGATAGACCAGGGGGACCTCGAGGACCCATGGAGCCCTGTTAGAGTAGACATAACAGAGAAACTGAAAAAAGCATTGTACATGTATACACACAGACTACTGTGACCAATGTCAGTTGTATTCCTTGAGGCTATGTGCCACGTTTGTATGCAAAGAAGTTGAGATAACGAAATAAAAAAAACATTTACATTTACATTAAGTACAGTTAAATTTTTTCTGGATGAAAATAATGTGAGAAACATATCTATGCAAATTAACTGTCGACTATGTTAGGGGAATCATATATGTTTCATTTCTGTTCAATGCTGAGATATTACTAAATTCTGTACATTTGCAGGCAGGTGATATTTTACTTATTCATTTTTAACTCATTCATCTGAAGCAGAGGGAGGACGCCTTATGGCTACATGTTTTAAAAAGTGGCCAGGACTGGGCAATACAAGTTACAAAGACTGACATGGGGAATGCAGTCCTTGGTGCTGCATGCTGTGAGTTAGATTTTAATTACAACAAGTGAGGAAATTTTAATTATGAAACTATGGCACCCCTGTTGGATGTGTCACCTATCTGAATGTCGGAGCACCATGTGGGCTAACATATTTGGAGCACTGATTACTTCACTAAAAGAGGAAGTGAAGTCAATCAGTGAAAGGTTTTTGAGGTACTTACAGTAGCACCAGGTTCCCCGGACTCCCCGGGATTGCCTTGGAAACCTTGTGGGCCCTAGAAAGTAAAAGAGAAACAGGTATCAAATAAAAAAAAAATAAAAATAAGATCAGACCCTCTCTGTGTTTCACCCTGTCCTTTATTTCTTTTTTAATGCTGTGATAATGAGAAAATCATACCTCTGCAAAAGAATATAAACATGGTTTGATGATCGATTTGAAGGTTTTTGTAAAGTGTTTGCCTGTATAGAGCTGCAAAACACACTTTAACTGGTCTTAGAGACTCTTTGAAAGTATTGTATGTGCATTTCATGTTCAGACAAGTCAAGTGGCTAATACCTGCCACTTATAGTAATGGGTTACCCAGGCTTAGGATTGGTGCTTGTAGGTCTTGAAGTGAGTGAGTGTGTGTGTGTGCTGTGTGTGCGTGTGGAGGGGGTTGATGGTTGGGAGGGGGTCGGGGGGTCATGTGTGCCAGATTAAATGAACTGAACAGTTACATTTGCGTATTTTTCAAAAAGGGGGACAAGCCTTGGAGTCTGCCGCGACAGTACAATGAAAATGTAGACATGCATGTGATGTGATTATGTTATTCACGCTCAAGAAAACATTTCATTTGTTATTGCTCACAGTGTTTTTGAAATAATACCTGACAGCATGATATCTACAATAACCTGAGGCCAGCACAGTCATATAGATTTTGTATTTCTTAGTTGTTTTACATGCACTACAGTGTGGCATTGTTTTTGCAGTTGGAGATACTTGAATGGGTAAGCCTGACATATACTTACAGGTGCTCCTGTGGGGCCAGGTGGTCCTCTTGGACCCATAGGGCCCTAAGAAAAAAACATATATGTGAAATAAAAGTGGTTATTTTGAAAAGGTGTTGTTTAGACTTAAGCTGCACAAGCTATAAATGTTCAAAACTGTTAAAAGTTTGCTAACATTAAAAAAATGCATTTCATATGGCATACATTTTTCTTTAAAGTAAAAGAGAAGTAATCAACATGTTTCTGAAGGCAGACTAGAGAAGTACAAAAAGCTTCTACCTTACTTTTGTGTCATGAGAAAGAGTTTTATGTTAATCAAACTTCACTTTGCCATTGTACTACACATTTTTCTGCACTTTGTAAAATGTGCAGAAAAAGTCTTAACAGAATAAAAGTTCCATTATAACAGTCCAACCCAGTTATTTCATTATTCAGCAAGATGTTACTTATATTAACTGGAAATGGTAAGGCAAACCTCAGAAATGTTCAAATCAATAGAAATTAAAAATGAACCTTGTCATAGCAAAGTGAAGTATAGTTGCAGGAGTTCTTCTTAGTGCTTTTAAGAGGACTCCGATTTTGTAGAATGCAGATAGTTGAGTTTATATTAATATTTCTTGTGCTTTATATAAACTATGTCTATTTGGATCATTACAAATAGAGATTTGTGTGATGTTTTTATAACAACAATTTTGAGCTACAGCCAAGTAGTGAGAAGCTTGACCTGGTTAGATTCCCAAAACAGTAATGAAAGTGTACTTATACTGGTATGAGGCAGAGATTCTCAAAGGGCCTCTGTATTTATAAATAGGTTGATTTGCAAATGTAAAATATGTATGTTTCTGTTATGAAACGAAAACAAACTCTTTGACTGAAATACTTCTATGCCCACCTAGACTGTGTGTGTGAATTTATAAGGTAAGGCTTTATAAGGCAGGCTTTGAATCCTTATAGAAAAACTGTTTGCTTTACCGAAAAGACTGAACATTTACTGAATTCACAGTTACACTTTACAACAGCTCAATCATTATCTAATAGCTGATTAATGCTAATTGTTGTTTGTGCATTAAGTGCGTCATAAAGTGGAACCATTTGAATCATTAACAAATCATAAGTGCTTTTCATAAATGCATTATATTTGTTTTATTGTATATATTATATATTTTATATACTTTTATTTTATTTATATCAGGGCTCAAATTATTGTTGCCCTTAATTATATGAATTAAAACAGTGTAGTTATTTTTGAATGACTACATTTTTTTTAGCTGCTGCTTAATTATGTCCTCAACAGTTCGCTCCTCCATCTTCACTACTTGTCTCCATTCGACAAGGTATGAACAGCTTAACAGAGCATGTGACTGCAGTGGGGCTGTAGATATTTTCACTCCTCGCTCAAAGCACTTCTGTCTCACTCTCACTCTGCTTCAACACTGCTTCAGGTTTTCTATTTCCAACTCTGCACTCACTCCTCGCTCACACATCAGGTAAACCGCTCTGGCCTGCTCCATGTCCACTACTACTCAAGTAATTTATAGCTGTTATTAAACTGAACTAGTTAAACATTCCGCACTATACAGGTTGTTTTTTTAGTTTAGTCTTGAAGAGGTGGTTCAATCACAGGCTAGAAAACTGCAAATGGTAAACAAATACACATGCTTCTTTATCATTTCTGCAGCAGAATGAATGGCGCAAGACTGACCTGAACTTTGTTGGAATCTATGAGAATTTCCAGTATGTAAATCTGCTACATACCAGGAGCTGAGTTGACTCTGTGTGCACGAGAAGTACCGGTGTGTTGCCCAAGCCACAGGAAAGTGCCATTAGTGGTGGGCACATTATATTTGTTAGCTGTAAATTATTTAGATAAGCTCAGGTTGCAGTACAACAGGATAGAGGGATAGGAGCTAAGCTAACCCAGCTTGGACTAGGAGAGTGAGGATAGTGATGCATCATCCACCTAACTAAATCCCTGCTCTGTTACCTACTTTGCTTTTCTTTTCCTAGGAAAACACTTAAGAAGCTCCTTTTGGTTAAAGCGTACATTAGTACATTAGTGCTGTTACCCAACTGATTTCCCTAATGCTAATACAGGGCCTTTTTTTTTGGCAAAGATTTGCCCTGGTCGGCCACCGCAGACAGATGTTACCAGCAGAAACACTGGAATATTAAACCATTAGATAATTATTAGGTTAATGTTTATTAGACCTGTTATAACAATGTTTAATTCTACATAGGAACAGGCAAAGACTTTTTTTTTTTTTGGTCCGCTCACAAAATAACAGGCTGCTGACAGTCCCTAGAATTAGAAGAACCACAGCAGGTGGTTGAGCCTCAAAACATTTTGCACAAGCATTTGGCTGATATCATCTGTTTACCGGTTCCATTTACATTTCTCTATAAATGGACTAAATATAAAACTGTTTTCCTCTCTTCTGCCCTCTCATCTATCTTCTCTATGAGCTAATCGATCCTGATGGATAACACTGAGGAGCTACCAACGCAGAGGAATTTTCTCCAGGATTCTCAGGATTACACTCACTAAATCATACAACAATTTGCAATGCCTACCTTTCCTTTTCTTTCTCTCTCTCTCTCTCTCTCTCTCTCGCCACACTCCCCTTTGTTGAGCCCAAGAGCAACATTTCTCCTGAATGATCACATGGGAGCCCCCAGAGCTGCTAGAGACACCAGAGCATCATCTCCAACGTGGGTCTCCTGCCCTGGTTCTCCAGCTTGTCACACGACATGACTACAACGTCTACAATGACCACAATAGAGCCGCCAGCATCTGGCTCTGATCATTAACTCTATCTCTCACTTAAACAGAGAACCTATGGGATGGATCTACCTTTGCAATTACTGCCTCCTGGATTAATCAGAATGTATCTAATAGAAGTTCCAAGCTCCTTTTCCTGTTGTTCTGTATTTCTCTCTTCATCCGGGATTGACCTCAGGAGGATGGGTTCCCCCCTCAAGCCTGGTTCCTCTCGAGGTTTCTTCCTTACTTTAAGGGAGTTTTTCCTTGCCACTGTTGCCTCTGGCTTGTTCACGGGGGGCTTGGACCCGGATTTCCTTTTCCTACGTCTATATATGGACTCGTGTTTTCTTTTCCTTTATATAAACTGGTTTTCTGTGAAGCTGCTTTGAGACAGCATTAGTTGTAAAAAGCGATATACTGATTGATTGATTGCCTTATTAAAGGGAACCCTGTCAGTTAAGATTTGTATGCCTTAAAATGGTGTACACGTCCAATACTTTTAAAATTATAAATGTAAATCAAATGGTATTTTTTCTTTATTACAAACAAAAATATGAGAAATAGGCAAAAATCCTCAATTTGCAGGCTCCCGTGGTGCTCTGTGATCACGGAAAATAAGACAATAAAAATAAATCTCTTAAGTAATATCACACTCAAGCTGAAGTTGAAAAGGCTGAACGATAGAGTTTAATATTAGCTTACTGTAAGATATCTAGCTTACTGTTCCTCACTGAGTAGACCAGAGAGATAGCAATCATTTGATGTCACAAAAGGCAGCTTACTAGTAAATATATTTAATTATAATAATACATAAATAAAGTATTTAGTTTGGTTAATACAACATATCTGAATAGTACTGGACATGTACACAATACTGGGGCCTGTATACCTGTATATCTTAACTGCCAGGATCCCCTTTAAACGTATTGTTAAAGTTGGCAAATCACTAAATGAAAACGCAGATGAAACACACACATACACACACACACACACTAACCCAACCCCATACCATGACAGACCCTGGCTTGTAGACTTGTTGCTGATGGACTTGTCGCTGTTCTGGATGATCCTTTTCGTCACTGGTCTGGAGCACATGGCATCCATTTCTTTTAAAAAAAGATCTGGAATACTAATTTGTCTAACCACAATACATGTTTCCATTGTCTGATGATCTATCCCAGATGCCTCAGAGCCTAGAGAAGTCAATACCACTTCTTGACATGGTTGACATAAGGCTTTTGTTTTGCACAGTAAAGTTTTAAGTTGTGTTTGTGAATGTAACTCCGTATTGTAGTGCTTGATAAAGGTTTGCCAAAGTAATCCCTTGCCCATGTGGTTATATCAGCTATTGTTGAATGATGGTTCTTGATGCAGTGCTCTCTAAGGGATCGGCGATCATAGGTGTTGATTTAGGGTTGTGCCATTGCCCTGGACACAACGAAATTCCTTTCAATTTGTTGAATCAATTATTGACATTATGCACTGTAGAGGGAGAATTATGAAAATCCCTTCCAATCTTTCTTTGAGAAACAATGTTGTTAAACATTTCCAGAATTTTCTCATGTATCTGCTGACAAACTAGAGATCCTCTGTCCATCCTTGCTCCTAAAGACTAAACCTTTCATGAATACTGCTTTAATACCAAATCATGATTACAATCACTTGTTGACATCACCTGTTTGAAATCACATCATTATTATTTTTAACCTCATTACTAGCCTTAAACTGGCCCTATTCCAATTTCTTTGTTGGAATGTGTTGTAGGCTGGAAATGCAGGAGCAAATGAAATGAAGCTGACCAGACAAAACATGAAATATTCATACATTATGCATTGCAATTAAGTAAAATTAAATTGCGTTTTTCAAATCTGCCTTTTCCATACTGTCCCAACTTTTGCTGATTTGAGGTTATACATAACTGTTCAACCTTACCAAAAAATGCTCCGAAACACAATTGGGTTTATTTTGTTGCATCTCTGTGGTGTTATCGTATTATCTGCTTTTATATGGCGCAAATATTGCTTAAGAGGATCTTCACTCTGGGGTAAGTTTCCCAAAAGCTTTGTAATGGTAAGTACTTTATTAACTACCACTCAATATTGGTCATTAACTAAGGATTGTTTCCCAAAGCCTTATGTAACTAAAGTGCTATGTGAACTTAACAACCCAGACTACTTTACTAAGTACTTGATTTGAACTTGAACTTGACTTGATTTTGGCTGCACTTCAGAGGCTGGGTGGGGGTAAGGGATCTGGCATGTTCTACTGTTCTACTATAAATATATGTGTGTGTGTGTATATATATATATATATATATATATATCCATCCATCCTTGTCACAGTCTGACAGTACTAGTCTGTAGCACAATTGGGCACATTATGAATTAATCAATCAAAACTATGTGTAAAACTGTTATTGTAAGCATGGACTGCACTCTCGGCATCCTGATGATGTGCTTTTGTTTTTTTCAGCGGCGGTCAGATTTACACCTGATGGCTGCTGTGCTGTCATTGTGGTATGTTACACAATTTTGCAGCGCAGGCTGCCACTCACCTTCCTCACAATTTGTGTGTTTGATTATTTCACCACGTCTTACATTCTTCTGCTAATCAGATTTTAGAATCTGTATAATTATATTGGTGTTAACACATTTCTGCATTTTTATTTCAACCAGGGTCCTGGAGGCCCATTGTCCTGCACACTTTAGGGCTTTTCCTGCCTTAACACATCTGCTTTAACTCAACAATTAGCTGATTAGTTGGAACAGCTGTGTTAGCAACAGTGCAGGACAGTGGTCTTCCAGGACCAGAACAGAGAAGCACTGGCATACAGTGCACAATCTCCCAAGCCTATAGACATAATAGAGATCAGATGCACGGATGCGCACGCACTTCAGAGCAAACATCTGGAGCAGCATAGATTTTTTTACAGAAAGCTTTCCCTGTAATGAAGAACAGCAGAGAATGCAATAATGTATATATTCTTGTAGTAACAAGTTGTGTGGATATTAAGTAGCAAAATTTTCCAAATCCATTTTACACACAACATACAAAAATAACATGACTGCCAACCAACCCACATAATTCACAGTCTAATCCAGTCATGTTTATGTGTAAATTTAAGCATTTATTACAAGATCTATTGTAAAACTGCAAATACAAATAGAGATAGGTTACCATTAGCTTGGCATTAAATGAAATTCCCTAGGAGCCGCTACGGAGAAATGACCTGTCAAATAACATCTAACAACAAAGTAAAAGTTAACACTTATTTCTCACCATTGGTCCTTGCATTACACCCATTTGTGCACCACCAGCTTTATCATCAAATCCACCAGCCATCTGTGCAGAAAAGCTCTGAAATGACAAGTTAGTCAAGTTAGTCACAGCTATAGAAACTTTATACAGGCAACTTAAATTTCATATAGTTATACAGTTTAGTGTATCAAAGTAAACATATACTATTTCAAGTTATAATATTTATATGTTATGAATACGAAATGACTAAATTAATAATTACAGAAAATTTATTGATTAGGTTTCCATAACTACAAATACTTTTAAGAGTATGACATACAAATCAATGGGAATGTTTTGTTCATTATAAAAAAAACAAAAGCATGGCAAATAGATAAATTCCCCTCCTCATAAGCCACCATTGTTGCACTGTGATGATGTCATATGGTAGCAGTAAAGTCAGGCTTACAGTAAATAAACGAATGAAAAAAGTGTTCCCCTTAAGTAATATCATGCTCCAGCTAAAATGGGAAAGGATTAATGTGATATAAGAATTAAATTATATAATTTAGAGTTGTAATTATATATTTTCACTGTTCCTTGAGATAAAGAGATATCAACCATTTAATGTCACCAGACCATGGCAAAAATTGCAGCTTACTAGTACAAGTTCCTGTCGATTTTCAATAATAAATAAATAAAGTATTTTGCTTGGTTTATACAACATATTTGAATGGTACTGGACATGTACACCATATTGGGGTTTATATGTCTAACAGTCAGGGATCCCTTTAAAAACGATTTGTCTTAAATATGACAGTTACATAATAAAAAAACACTGTCAGATTTTATTTTTAGTCATATGAGTCTATTTATTTTGGCTTTCTATCCCGTTTTAAGCGTTACTGTGCTGCACAATGACAAAACAGATGTCAAGTAGCATTATGTTTTTTTTTGTTTGTTTTTTTTGTTTTTTCCATTGTATCATAAACTACAAAATGACATCCATGCTCCAAACACTAGTAGCAGGCACTGGTTCTATGCTTCTGTTGTTCAAAGATTCTGTTGGATAACAAAGGGAAAGCAAAGGCACATGTGAAACTTTATTTGACATGCACAAAGGATCCCTTGTGCTCTCCTAATGTTGGCCCATTTCCTTCCTCCAAATTCTCTCCCCATGCACCACTTCTCTCTTCCTTTCTTCTGCTTACCCTCTTTCTCGACTCAGAACTCAATCTTTCTTAACCTCTCACTGACTTGTTTTACCACACATTTACGCCAAATACTGTATATTTACGGCTGCAGTTGCTCACAAATCAGTCTGTGTGTCTTTTTACAACATGTCAGCAATTTCTGTAATGATTGTTTTAAAAAGAAATGAGAGTTTTATATGTAGTATGAATTTGATAAATTTGATATAAATTTTGTTTATATTTAGCTAGCTTCTCACTATCATGAAAGTGCCCAGAATATATATGACTTCTGTAGCTTAGTGTTTGAGTGCCATGGTACATTAAAATAACATTTGAGCAGTTATATGGAGAGAAAGTGAATTTTACCCTGCTAACTATTTAACCAAATGTAACACGATTACAGGAACACAATCAAGTGCTAGCTAACCTAACAAATGTTGCCCTGTTTTTGTAGTGTCTTTCCATAAAATCATTTACCCATGATTACATCACAGTGACCAACAAAAGGACTCCAGAACTCTGAAGGAGCACAGAGAAGGGAGGTTGGGCTAAAAGGCTGTTGGTTTTGATTTTAATATGTATTATTATGGTAAATTAAATAAATGAAGAGTGCTGTCTGATTTTTGCATAGCACTGTGGTCAATGATTCTTTCTGCAAGGGGGAAGTTAAAGATTGGAAACACATAGAGTGTGTACAATCTGCAAACAATGTTTTACCTAGCGAGCAACTTTAAATACGCTGTAGGCCTACCATGTTATAATGCTACATTGTAACCAGCTTAATGAACACATGTAATGGCATACGTCATGTTTTGAATTTACAATGCAAGCTCAAGAGCAAAGTGTTTGCCATAAACTAATGAAACAAGAACAATTTAAATTGCTTAACACAAGTGTTTTCTCCACTTCAAACACAAAATTCAACTTCTAATGACTACAGCAGTCTCAGAATTATTCAACCCCCTGAACAGGCCCAGGTTTTTCTCCTAGGTTTGTCACAGCCCAGGTTTTCTTCCTATCTCCGGCAAGTCTGCAAACTACACGTGACAACAGCACCACATGTCAGCCACTGCCCAATCACAAACTGCCTTACCGCGTGTCATTACCAAAATACTAATCCTCATCACCTGTTATCCAGTTAGTTATCTGGGGTGCATTTCCCAAAACCATAGTTGCTAACTACCTTCGCAACATATGTTGGAACAATATAGCTACGATGCAAGTGTTTCCCAAAACACACAGTTGGAACTATGGAGGTAACCACGTTGGTAACTTACATAGTCCAAAGCATCGTTAAGCGACACAGGTTTTTCCTAAAACCATAGTTCCACCGAATGTTTGCAAACACTGTGGTTAAGTTGTATAAGTGGAGCTACAGCTGTAGACCTGTGGTTAGAAGCTTAGTTCCTGGTGACTACGTCATCAATGACGCAGGACGCAGTAGAAGGAGAGTTGTAAGTTAAAATAATTTTCTTCATTCTTCTGGTACGAACATTTAGAACATCAAATGCTTGTAGTTCTCAATGTATGTTTTAATATATTTATGTGTTTATGAGTATAATAAGTTATCATAAAAGACAAAGTAGAAAACTACAATACTTTAATGCATCAGTTCTTAATCACTGAGAGCTTTTGTTGTGATGATAAAAAATGGAAAACAAAACCACCTTGTGTTGGGGTTTCAAACCCATGTCCGCATGATAAACTCTTCCTCATAATGTCACGCTGTATTCACACGTTTATGCAACTGTGTCACTTAGGCATGCTTTTCATATAGCTAATAGTTCTTTTTCTTTTTTCGTTTTTTTTTTAAAGACAAAGCATTTTTAAAAGGAGTGTTGCTTATTAATATTATATTTATTATGAATGTTAACATTATTATTGTTATTATTTTCATTATTAATAATTATTTTAATTGCATTTAATTGTTGATTCTACCATGTTTCACAGTGATGGTGGAAGTTATATGTCTACAATGAGTAACCTAAATAATACATTAATTACCTGATATTCCCATACTTTGGCCTTATATTACAAGGTTTGTGAGTTTTAACATGTTTCCCTTTGTGAAAGTCAGCCCGAACACATTTGGAAACATGGTAGTTCGAACTATGGTGGTTCAAAAGGTCGTAATTCAGATCTTAGTTAGTTTAACAATGCATCGTACCACCTTAGTTCAAGGCTAGGCTTGGTCGTTGTATGGGAAACGCACCCCAGACTGGCTAGGGGTTTGTTAATTGTGATGTTTGCATGTTAGAAATATGGCAAGTCAAAAGAGTTGTCCAAAAACATAAGAAATCATTGTCTTGCACAAATAAGGAAATGGATACAAAAAACTAGCAAAGTCATAAAAGATGCTAGAGACAGATTCAGCAAAAGCTGAAAAAAAGTCAGCTCCAACACCATATAAGCAAGCCACAGATGTTTTGAGATGCTTTTCTGTGGAGTGATGAAACAACACTGGAACATTTGGGGGCTATGCATTAGCAGTATGCCTGAAGGAGGAGGAATAAAGCACATGCTTTCCTATGCCTACTGTGAAGCATGATGGTAACTTGTTGATGCTCTGCTTTGCTTCCTCTGATACTGGAAACCTGCAACGTGTGGAGGGTAAAACGAAGGGTAAAATTTAGTCAAATATCAGGAAATCATGCCCTCTGCGAGAAAGCTGAAGCTCCAACAGGACAATGATCCCAAGCATACTTCAAAGTCTACCAAGGCCTGGTTTCAGAAGTAGTCCTGGAAGATTCTGGAATGGCCATCATAGTCATCAGTGATTTATAGAAGGTGGCTGCAGCATGCAAACCCAAGAATATTAGTGAATTTTAGTGAAAATATACTCTACTAAGTACTAAACATACTTGTCATGAAAGGGTTGAATAATTCTGAGACTGCAATCGTTATTAAGAGTGCCATTTTGTGTTGAATTTGGAGAAAAAACTTAGCAGTTTTGAGCTATTTAAATTGTTTTATTACAACTAACTTAAAGTTTGTACATTTCAGTAAGAAATACTGAACCTCATTGCTAAAACTGTTAAAGGAAGAAATGATCTAATTGTAGAATACTATTAGTTATGACGCTTGCTTAGGTCTAGCTTGCTAAAACACGTGGGGTGTCCATAAAATTTAATTGTCTGGTGTAGGTGGTGTTGTTTAGTGCTAAAAGTAAGTGATTATTTATTCTTTCTAATTGAACTGCATAAACACAGCATGGCAATTGTATTGAGCTATTACGTACACTTCAGTGCACAGCTGCAACTCGGTTTCTCAGCACGTTCATTGAGTACTCAGTGGACAGCATGTTGTTTTGAATGATACAGCTTTATTTGAATGAAACATCTATATTATTAAAATGCTAATGACACAGCTGTCTGTAGCAGCTGGATTTCATGTAGCAGGACGTAGATGCAGATTTTTAGCATTTATTGCATTGTACTGTCTCTGTGTATACTGTACTGTTTTGCATTTGTGTTTGTGTGTTGCACCATGGTCCTGAAGTAATGTTGTTTTGTTTCACTTTGTATTTGTATATAGCTGAAATGAGCGTAAAGTCCATAAACTTGGAAGACAAGTGTCCAAACAGCTGAGTCTCTCGCAGTCTTCAAGCACAGACTGAAGACCCATCTCTTTGTAAAGCACTTAAGTGAGTGAGCACTAGTAGATGTGTATGTTGAAATACTTTGTTTTTGCACTTATACTCACCATAACCTTTCTTCTCTCTAGGTATGAGCGCTGGGTTGGGTTGCCAGGTAGTGCACTTATGCTTATATATGTCTGTGTATTATTCTCTCTAGGTAGCAGCACTGGCCCTTGTTCGGGCAGTCTCTGAGCTCAGGGCGAGTTTTAACCTTCTTATACTAGCTGGGAAACATTATCCGACGGAACACTAAGCACGGTTATTAGTCGCTCTGGATAAGAGCGTCTGTTAAATGCCATAAATGTAAATGTAAATAAATGTAAACTTGACAAATACAGACAGAGTTCAGCTGCCTATGACTAGTAGCAGCTAAAGTTAGTAGCCATTCCTGTTGTTTAGCTTTTTGACTCAGTAGTCATGAGTTGTGATAGCTATAAGTACTACAGAAGTAATATTTATTAGAATATTGTATATAATGTATGTAAATTTGTACTTACCCCACCAAGGCCAGGTGGACCATTAGGTCCTGGAGGTCCTGGCGGTCCTGGATTTCCAGGTGTGCCAGGCTCACCATCTCTGCCACGGGGACCAGGGCTTCCCTGAAAGGATATATTATACGATTTAATTAAGCTGAAATTACAACTGCACATTGGGCCACTGTGCAAAATGTAAATAAAAACAATGCACTTATGTGCAAATATTTTAAACCCTGTATTTATAATAGAAAAAAGGTCAAATCATTCATTGGAAACAGATCAATAACATGATTTGGTATGAAAAGAACATCCCAGAAAATAGTTTTTAAAAGGAAAATACTACATGGACAAATGGTGTTCAAAAATACTCAAGAATAACGTTTTTCAACATAAAATAGCAAGAACATCATTTACACAACACAATATCACGACTTGATTCTGAGAATCTAGAGTAATCTCTGTATGCCAGGGACAAGACTGATAAGCAACACTAGATGGACGTGATCTTCAGACCTTCTGGCAGCACTGCTTTAAAAACAAAAATGATTCTGTAGTGGAAATCGCTGCATGGGCCATCATCCATGAATCTAGTTCATCGCAATGTCTACAAATGCAAGTTAAAACTCTTACTATACAAAGAATTAACCATATATAAACAGAGCACCATAATGTCACCACCTTCTATGGGCATGAGCTCATTCCACTCTGTGAAACTCTGTGAAAGTGTCCTATGGTCAACCAAGAACGGAAACATTTTACTTTTAAAACTACAGCAATTGTCTACTACTTAATAACCTTGATGTGTATAGGTAAGTAAGTAAGTACAAAGTCTGTTCACTACTTGCACACACAACACATACCCACATTAACACAGTTCTCTGTACACTTTTCAACAGTTTAAACAGCTGCTGAATGCTAACCGATTAAACGTTTTTAGCTCTGATTTAAAAACAGTCACAGATGAGACGTATCTAATGTCATTTCGCAGACCATTCCAGAGGTTTGGTGCAGTGACAGCAAAAGCACAGTCTCCTTTTTGCTTTAGCCAAGATCATGGAACAGTCAAAAGTGACCGGGATGCAAACCTTAATGATCAAAAGGGCACATACATATAAAGCATGTCCACAACATGTCCATTTAAAGCTTAAAAAACAAACAAACATCAAAGCAATTTTATACTGCATTCTGTAATGTGCCAGTGCAAGGATGCCAAGACTGGAGTAATGTGCTCCCTTTAAATATTAAATAATTAAATATTTGATTGTCGTAGCATACCTGTTAATTACAAATCAAAAGTTGTAGATTTAACTTAAGCATTTAAATATATTGCTGAATACACATTAGAAGAATTGTGTTTTGATGTTATCCAATCAATATTATCTAATCATTCTCCATATGGTACAAAAAACATAACAGCCGTGTCACAACTCATATGGAAAGCAACTTTTGTAGAATACTGAATACTCAATGGATCTATCTGTTGCCATTTCTGTGAACCACTTTCAGTTTTAACACAATCAATTTGCTAAACGCTCTGAGATACCTTTTTCTCTGTTTCACTGTTAGAAGTCCCTTTGTATGCATCTGTGAGCATATCCTTAAGGAGTAGTAAAAAAAGGTGGCTTTCTGGAATGCAGCTGGTGCTATATCATTTAAGCTTTACTTGAGGGGGAATAGTATTACATGGCAACGTGCCATACTTTTTACAAGTCTGCTACGTAATAATTACCATTGCAACATTTAAGGTGAAACGAGAAAATTGGAACAAGAAGCTCACAAATAAGATAACAATTTTTCATAAACATATGACACTGTCATTTCTGTGACCTGTAAACAGCTAAAAAAAATAACCAAGTATAATATTACTGTCTCATTTGTTTAAGTTTAATGGTCTCTTTTTCTACTTTTAGGGCTTGTGGGGAAATCTGATGAAGGTTGAATTCATGCAAAAATACAGAAAATTCTAAGAGTCCCAATTTAAAGCACCACTGAATATCTAATGACAGCAGTACTGGGATGCCACACTGTATTCCACAATATCATCTTCGGGAGGTAGTGGTTAAGTTTGTGGCCAGATCCATGTGTAACGAGGAACACAGCAGTGCTCTGAATATTTCTCGTGGCTCATTTGGACACTATTTTTGGTGTTGTGCTGGTGAAAAGCTTTTGCAGAAAAAGAACTCCGGAACTCCAGAAAAAGTAAAGAACAGAACAGAGCCGTTAGGTTTAACAAGCATTACAGTGAGGCATACAGACAGCATCTTCTCAGCGTACACGCACATGCTTACACGCACACACACTCGCTCTTTGTTGCCAAGACTCTCTCTCTTGCTCTCAGTTTGTGTGCCCGCATCCTCCTTAAAGAAACACAACCCCCAGTTTTACAACAACACGATAAAAACCGCAACCAGCATGGAGTGAGGTGCTCTTTGTGAATGCATCAATCATGTCGACTGGGGCCTTTTTTAATTTAAGTCATACTGTGCTTTGTTGGTATGTCTGCTAGGATGTTAAAATGTTCAGTGTTTACAAAATATTTTTTAACTGCAGTTTAGTTAACCAACAACCAGTTTAGTTAAACCAGCAAAATCCCAGACAGCAAAATTGTTCTGGCACAAATCTGCTCCTCTTGACAGATGGGTTGACTGCAACTGGGTGAAGCTCTCTCTGTATATGTGGGCCACATATGCACCACATTAGGGCCACGCCTCAGACGAAAGTAGGTAACTCTGCTGTATCTGTGCCAGAAGTGGAACAGATCTGTTTTGGGACAGGTAGGCCCATAAATATGTGGGTTTAGGTCATATTGAGACTGCAGGCAAACTGAATTTGTTTGAATTTGTTTGTTTGTGTGGGAACAAGGCCTTAGATACGTACCTGACACACAGGCATGTGACCTGAATGGGAACACTCAGTTGGAATTGATGTTTTTTTTTTTTGTCTAAATTGATCTAGCTGTACTAAGACGTTTTAATAGTGGTTTAATTCCACAGCAGTGACAAGCAATGCTAAGGCTGAGAACTGGTCCTGACCTCCCTTGGGCCTCTAGGGAAGTTCTACAAAGGGGCCCTCCTACTTGACCTATGAGCCCTGTAAACCATTTGCAATTGTCGCACAGTCCCACCTGACACCCTGTAGCCACATCACATTCCTCTCAACACTTATTCTTCTTTAAAATTACCCTCCTTTAAAACAGTTAACTCCATCTGGTGCTATAAGAATGCGTGCTATAAGAATAGATCTATATAAAACAGAAAGAGCTATAAACAAACATTATTTATCAATTAATCAATATGTACTCCCCTACTGCCAAACTTAAGCATATCACCTAAACAAATATAGAGAATACTATTACACTGCATTCCAAATTATTATGCAAATGATATTTGGTCGACACAAATGACAATCAGTATAATTTTCAAGTCATCAACCGTCAACCAGTATAAATCAAATTTTATTGAACAAACCTCCTAATGATAACAGTGTTTTTTTAAAAATCCTCAAAATGTACTGTTCCAAACTTTTATGCATAACAGAGTTTCAAAACATTTTATAGGCTGTACAGAACTGAATATGGTCATTTGTTGAATTTGCAGCATTAAGAGGTCACATTTACTGAAATCAAAAGCTATTTCAATCAAAAGCATCTTAACAGGCCAAGTTACATGTTAACATAGGACCCCTTTCTTTGATATCATCCATTGAACTTATGAGTTTTTTGAGAGTTTCTGCTTAAATTTCTTGCCAGGATGTCAGAATAGCCTCCCAGAGCTTTTGTTTTGATGTGAACTGCCTTCTAAAAAAACAAAAAAACCAAAAAAAAAAAAAAAACCAGATTGTTTGATACTCCAAAGGTTCTCAATAGGGTTGAGATCAGGGGAGGATGGTGTTTCTCTCCTTTTATGCCCATAGCAGCCAATGACACAAAGGTGTTCTTTGCAGCATGAGATGGTGCACTGTCATACATGAAGATGATTTCGCTACAGAAGGCATGGTTCTTCATGGGCCTACCAGCTCTCTCCCCATGATTCCGGCCCAAAACTTGACTCCGCCACCTCCCTGCTGATGTTGCAGCCTTATTTGGACAGCGTGGTCATCCACCAACTACCTACTACTCCATCCATCTGGACCATCTAGGGTTGCACAGCAATCAGTAAACAAGACTGTTTGAAAACTAGTCTTCATGTATGTCTGGGCCCACTGCAACCATTTCTGCTTGTGAGCACTGGTTAGGGGTGGCCGAATAGTAGATTTACGCACAACTCCAAGCCTCTGGAGGATCCTAAACCTTGAGGTTCGTGGGCCTTCAGAGGCACCAGCATATCCAAATACCTATTTGCTGCTTTGTAATGGCATTTTAGCAGCTGCTCTCTTAATCTGAAGAATTTGTCTGGCAGAAAACTTCCTCATTATACCTTTATCTACACAAACCCGCCTGTGCTCTGAATCAGCCACAAATCTCTTCACAGTACGATGATAATGCTTAAGTTTTCGTGAAGTTTTCATACCTTGTCAAAGGCATTGCACTATTTGATGCTTTTCGGCAGCAGAGAGATCTGTTTTCTTTCCCATATTGCTTGAAACCTGTGGGCTGCTTAATAATGTGGAACGTCCTTCTTAAGTAGTTTTCCTTTAATTGGGCTCACCTGGCAAACTAATTATCACAGGTGTCTGAGATTGATTTCAGTGATACAAAGAGCCCCGAGACACAATACCATCCATGAGTTTAATTGAAAAACATAAAATTAAATCTTTATGACTCTTAAATTCAATTTGCATAATAATTTGGAACGCGGTGTATTAACCCTTTCATGCAGATTCAAGTTTAAGCTCATGTACAATTACACGAAACTTTACATTGCATTCTAAGACCTTGACAATATTATGTTCTAGTTAGAATGGAAATGAATGCATTTTACATGCAGAGGGCTCAAAATTTGTATACTGAAAATTGCTATATTCTTATAGTACTTCTAGAAATTAAAATTTGAGCTGGCGTGTTGGACTGTGTTTTAAGAGTATTTGACTCAGGAATTTACATAGTCAGAACCCTTTAGCACAAAAAGGCTACTTTTTTTTAGTTGTATCAGGCCCAAGCTAGCTGTCACAGTTTTTTCCATACATTTTCAAATGCAGAATGCCATTTATACTAGGCCTTGGCTCTACAAATGGTGGTTATTATTTACTGTGTATCCATACCATCCAGTTTGCACAGCTAATCAACATTTACAGTCAGTGTCAATCAATTGCTTTCCATTTTACATTTGTCCAGACTTGTAACTGACCTTTGACTTAAGAGACCAGATAATCATTGTCTTGTTTTAAAAATATGCGCATATATAGGGGCTACTGTGCACATATTGGCCTAATTTATGCACACAGACATATGGTCAGCCACACAGGGAGTCCTGAGCCCATTGAGAGAAACTTGAGTCAGGCATGTGCAAAATTACTGTTTTTCTTTGGAATTTAGCGAAGGTTTAATGAGTGTAATTTCTTAGAATTTTTTATATAAAGCCTAAGGCTGCCTACATGCCTACGAGAAGTCAAATGTTATAAAATGGCAGAGGCGGCAAAAGTACACAAGTACAACTAACACAGCAAAAAAATACTTAAGTAAATGTTGAAGTATGACTTACATTTTTTACTCAAGTGGAAATATAAAAATACACACTCAAAATTTTACTTAAGGTAAAAAAGTCCAAGTAGTTCTTTAAAATGTATTTCTAATTCAGCTGAAACATGTTATATGTCTATCACAGGGTTAAAGCTGTACATCTATGAATATGAGCATACATGGTGATTTATACTAGAGCTTCATGCATCATCCAGAATTTGAAATGGACATTGTAAGAATCTCTACTAAGAAAAAAAAAAGCTGGTTTTCATTTTAGCAGTCAAAAGTGAATACCAGGTCAGGTGATTCCTTTATGTACACAAGGGCCAAAGTGGGACTTGTTTTCATACCAGGAGCTACCTAAGCCCACCACAAACAGACAGACACAGCTACTGTCCTGTAATGGAGATCATTGCATCAGACTACATTCCTAACAACAGTGCAGTCCTTACCATACATATTCCAGCATCTTGATGCCAAACACCCGCAACCATTCACATACACATACCAGACTTGCAAATAAATTGTACGACCACTCAACACACCAAAAAAGTTTACATTAGACAGTCAAACCCACAAAGACAAAGATGCACAAACTAAGTAAACATACAGCACATTACCACAGCCGACAGACCCAATAAAGAAGTCATGACAGTCACATCAAACAGCTGATGAGGAAAAGCAAAATCTTAAAAACCCAGATTTAATCACTGTAGGCCAGCACTGCCACAGCGGGCATATGAGCATGTTTATGTCACTTCAGCATTGCCTGTAATCCTGTAAGGACATGATGCACTGACATAACCTTAGATGTTTGCTTTGGCATCTTCACAAAGCCCAACTAGCTTCTGTAGTAAAGCAGCGCTGTAAACTGGATGATACCGTGTTCAGCTATTTATTTAAATTTCTGAACTCGTCTGAACATGACTGCAACATCATTTAAGGTGGAACGGGAATGAAAGCTCCCTTGATTTTCACTGAATCCTCTATGCGAGTTTCGTTTACAGTTAGCAGCCCAGGGAGGTATCAGTAGAGATGGGGGTTGCAGGTTTAACCCCTAAAATACAGTTAGCACACCGGGGCTGTATAAGTAGAGACGGGGGTCACTGGTCACTACCAGCTCACCGGGAATTCCCGCCACCCTCTCCTGATCACCCACTCCGGCAATAAATAAAGCCACACAGCTGTTGTCTTCCCCGCGTTTTTACTGCTCTGGGCCTGAAAGCAATGAAAGTAGCGAAACACGGTAACTAGGAAGAAGTCTAAAGTATAACAGCATTTCTAACTTTTAAACGACCATAAGAAACTAAATCCACTACTTGTAATGTTTCTGTTTGATCGCGTCCACTAATTGGTAGGAGAGCTGCTGCTAAGAGAGCAGAATTGTCTGTCTGTCTCAACTGTCTCAAAAAGCGTTCAAACAACTTATCTGTTCAGGTCTTACATTGCAAGAGCAAATCCTAGATGTGCTGCATCTAAATTAACACATTGTACAATTATACATGATTTTAATGAGCTGCATATTGGAGATTTGGAGTGGCAAGCATGATGGAGGGGTTGGAAACTGCTACACCTGCATTCCTGTAGATCCTGATAGCTTGACCCTACATGAATTCTTTGAGAGTGTACCTTTTTTTGTTACACCTGCACTCAGTTGTGCACTATGCGTACTCAATCACTGACTCATCTTCTTAACTACCCTATCCATCTGGGTCAAGGGTAGTGCTGGAGCCTACCCAGGCATTCAATGGGTGTAAGGCAGGAAAAAACCTGGACAGGCCGCCAATCCATTGTAGGACAAACACAGTGACATCCACCTTCACACATAAACTCACACCTAGGAGATAATTGCAATTGGGATAGGACATCCCCAATTCACCTGGTTGCATGTCTTTAGACTGTGGGAGGAAAACGGAACACCCAGAGGAAACCCACGCAGGGATACATGCAAACTCTACACAGAAAGGAGCCCGGATGCCCCAGCTGGAAATCAAACGAAAGCCTATGGTGATGATGATAATAATCCATGAATGTGTTGTGTTTTATATGCACTGATGTGTGTTTAATTGTTTTAAATGATGCTTTGCCCTGTCTGTATGTTATAACTCAATTTTATGCAGACAATGGGTGATTTTCATCACTACAACAGCAACAGACAACAGTATGCCAGACAGCAATTATCTCATTCATCTACCAACTTAAAAAAGTCGGGGAAAAATAGCATACAGAAAGTGTGTACTCATGGCATTATGGATAGCCTCTCATGTTTAGTACCCCTGTTTTTTATGGAAGGTTTGAGGCTGAGAGTAGTACGTAGAGACTACAGAGACACATGGCAGCGCTTGAAATATTGGTTCATGGTTGGATTGGTCAGGTTCAGACACCACTTCTCAAATACATGTTGGACTCAAGTCAGGTTTTACGTTTCGGTTCTCACAGCCTGCCACCTACTTCTAACAGATTTATCCTTTATTTCACTTTACTTTATCTCCTAAATTTTTGCATTATACATGAATTGCCTTAAAACATCTTTTAATGTGGGTTGTGTCACACCCTTGGGTTGTTGACAAAATGTTGATGCTAAGTAAAATGTCTCAATAAAATGACTCAAAAGAGTACCTAACTGCATGTCTTTAGACTGTGGGAAGAAAACGGAGCACCCAGAGGAAATCAACACAGACACAGGGATACATGCAAATTCCACACAGCAAGGACCCCAGATGCAAAAAGGACATTCATATTTTACTTTTTTGGCAAAAAATCTTTGTTATATATAAAATATTCTCAATACAATGTTTTAGGATTAAAAAACTGTGTCACAATACTTTATAATAGGCCTAATTATGTATCTTTATAAGCATCAATATTAGGTTATACAGCCTAAATCTTGATGCTTCTGTGTTGTGTGGTGTAGTGAAGCATGCAAACACTGAAACTTGTGATCTAGAACTGATTGTCCAACATCAGTGCTTGACCTCTTGTGGCAATCAAACCCACACAGCAATTTTCCAACATCTGGTATAAAGCCTTCCTGGAGAAAAGTAAGAAAAGGAACAGTAATTCTGTGTGAATGACTATGACTAATATATACATATAATATATATAACATAATATATAATACCTGTATATTTAGTTAATTCTACTTGGGGTCACTCTCCGCTACTCACTCATTCATACATATGCAGGGTATGTTTCAAATTCACATAGGCTTTCGCATACTTTCACACAAACCTATACTGCAAACGTAAGTGACATCTAAACGGTGTGGATCATTTTAAGGAAACACAAATAAGCTACATGTATGTTAAGGAACAGCAGTCCCTTGGCAGAATATCTGTTGTTAGGTGGAACTCTCACTCAGTGATCAAATGCAGGTTGACCAAACACCAGAAGGGGCTCGCAAAGCAATGGGCTTTGTTCTGGGACAGGTTGTGGGACATGGTTTACCCTCAAGACATGCTGGACCAAAGGTTTTATCAGACAATTTTTAAAAAGCAGTTGTTGACTGGTGCACAGAGAGATATGTTTAATCATGACCTTTTTTTTCCTAACTTTGCTCACTGTGGCCAAAAAGTTCTATTTAGCTTATTAAGTTCTATTATAACTTCATCAGTCCACATGACTTATTTTCTAAATGCATCAGGCTCCTCCATGAAGGTCCTATTTGTGCGGTGTACTACACAATAGAACACTGCACCACCACTCTGCTGAAATCTGCTAAAGATTCCTGTAGGGAACGAAACAGGGTTTTGATTTGATTTCTAGCAATCCTTCAAGCAGTTCTACTGGAAAGTTTTCTTGCTGAACCAGACCTCAACTTGACCTCCACCATACCTGTTAACTGCTATTTCTTAATTACATTAGGAACTGAGGAAACGGCTACATGAACACATTTTGCTGTCTTCTTATAGCTTCTCCTGCTTTAGTTTTGGAGTATTTTGGGGTGCTACGAACACAGAAACAGTCGAGATGTTTGAGAAACAGTTCAAAGAACTGTTCAAAGATGTTTTTAATAAGGGCGCTAGGGGTGAGAATCACCCACGACACAATATTATCACATTATATAAGACATGATATTATTGTGATTGGAAACATTCTGTGATATGCTGAGTATTGCAATAACATATATTGCAATGTATATATTTTATTTAAACTTGTTTACCTTTTGTATTTCCCTTTTGTCAACTGTAAACACAACCAGAAATCCCTTATTCGTGTGGTGCATTTTGCAGGAGCTTGGAATGTTTGTTCCTACCTGAATTTGGTATAGTGCCCTAGTTTCAAGAATGTGAGACAGCAGTCATTAATCCTCTGTGCGATAACGCACAGTTTAAGTCACACAGGAATCCATTGCACTTGAAGTTCACGCATTGTGGGTTAATGCAATCCTTTTGGTTGGAATCAAGCTTCCTCAGCTTTAAGCTTCCCTTCTCAGTGGAGCTTGGGTATGGCTTTTTCAATGAACAAAACATAGTCATATACCTGGGTTCTAGTATCTAACATTTTCAGTGCTAAATGATCTTTATACATGACGTAGGTGATGGATTGTGCTACTTTCTTAACTGGGTCAGAATTGAAAAGTAGACTCGTCAACCTAGGTGTGTCCAGTGTTTGTTTTTCTTCAGCGGAGCTCATTTAACGTTAGCTTTGCAATCAAGAAACTAAAAGTCGGCTTCTCGAACATTTTTGCATCTGGTTTTATGACAGGTTCTTTATGACAGGTTCTAGGGAATGTTTTGAATTAGTCTTACATTTTACTGGGGCTACTGTATCAAGGGATTCTTTAAATTTACAATTTGCATGACAATATTGTATCGACACACAGACTCCAAGTGTCAAGGTTTTTTAACAAAAACAAAAACAGAGCTTATATCACTTCCATTTTTAAAATATCTGCAGTGACTGCCTGTTTTCTAGGATATATTTTAAAATTATTTTATTGGTATTTAATTCTTTTAATTGCCTAGTGTTCCTCACTACATGTCTCTCACTTCAAGTTCCAACGTTATTTTATTTTTATTTTTATTCATTTTGTTCTTTTTCTGCCTTTATTGTGTTTTCCTTTTTTAATAACTTAATTTTGCTGTTTTGATTTTCCATGCATTGAATCGAATAAGCCATTCACTGCACTGTACCACCTCTTCTCAATCCATGAATTCCATCGCACACCTTATAGCACCTTAAACACGCAAGGCAACACATTTTTTGTCCAGTAAGCTTATTTGACAGAACATTAAATTTCTTTGGCTGTGTATGAAAAATAATACACATCATCAGAAAAATAGTTGCATCCAGAATGAAATGTTGGATTGCAATGCTATTCAGAAGAAAGATAAAATTTGCCAGGAACAATAAATGATGAAATATTTAGATTGATATGTGCAATATTTATGTCCTGCGATAATCCATCCCATGCAGCTTGAACATTCTCATGCAGTTCTTGCAGATTTTGTGGCCGGGGGTGGATTTGTTGATAGCGTGTCCAATTGCATCTCACACATTTTCAAATGGGGACCGTTCATCCTGGTGCTAACCATGGTCCCTTCACACATGGAGTCATTGGTCGTCCCCACTAAGACAAAAGCGGGACTCTTCACTGAAGATGACCCGCTAACATTCTGAGTCACTCCATGATAGTCTGGCACGGCAGCATTGCGTCGTGTAGCCGGCTGCCAATGGTGCTGGCACTAACAGGATAACTTAAGGAGGGCATCGCTGCTCATTAAAAATCGTGGCTGTTGGGTTACTTTCTGGGTGCAACTTTTTTCAGTGATAAGTGTATAACCAGTATCACTAGAATAGCTTTCCTTCATTTGTGCAATACTACCAAATTAAGAAATGCACTGTCCCTCCAGGATGCAGAAAAGCAAGTTCATGCCTTGAGTACCTCAAGGTTGGATTACCACTGCTGTCTGGATGTTCCTGCAAAGGCCGTAACAAAATTCATTTTGTCTGGAATACTGCAACCAGAATTCTTACAAAAGCTAGAACATTTTACAGCCCAGCTTTATCAACCTTACACTGGTTGCAAGTTGAATACCTGCAAGTTCAATACGAGCGATGACATCTCATATCTCACACTGCGCAAAAACAGGGCTATGGTGGGAGAAATAGTGTAGTAAAAACAGTGCAGAGCTGCTTAAATGAACCAGAAAAGCAAGTTGAGGCAGTGCTGCTGGTATGATATTATTGTTTACCAGGCTGTATATCTTATCAATGACCAGAATGTGATCACGGCGTGATCACTTTCCACCAATTTTCAAGTAACACAGACACCTGTCACCAGTAGATTGACATGATAAACAGAGATGCTGGACCTTGTTTTCAGGTAATGTATCACAAGGTAATGCTGGCCATGCTAAAAGAAAATCATGACAAAAACATTAGTGTCTAACTTCAGAAACGCAATGTTAGCGTTCCATGAAATCGCGGTTAATTTGCATGTCAACACTCACGTTAGCACATCTCTTATCTCAGATCATAGGTAATACAAAAGTGCTTCAAATACTTTTCCAAGGACTGCACAGTAAGCAAGATCACCAGTTAGAAAGAACGAAAGAGAGCAGCCTTTGTTCTACTGTCATCTGACAGTAGCCAAATCATTTGCATATCAAAATGAAAAATATAACCAAAGCTTTTGGAGGTAATTTTCAGGGTTATTTGGAAATTAATGGAGAGATGTGCCATGATCACGTACTGGTCTTTGACAAGATCTACAGCCCGGTACACAATAATATCATACAGGCAGCACTGCCTCAAGTCGCTTTATTTAAGCAGCTCCATCTGTCTTGTATTCTAAACAGCATTATGACAACATTAATTATTCAACAAGTATATTCCACACTGCCACTATGTGTGGATATTATATGAAAGCAGGCAAAAATAAGATGTGTCATCAGTCATCTACAATCACTTTTTAAAGCATTGAGTACAGTGCATACAGTGCATGAGTGTTGTATTGTAGCTTTCATCTGATGCAAATCCAGTGCTAAGTGAAAACTTTTCTGAGGAAACGTTGCCTCTGGCTGGATGAGTCAAAAGGAATAATAATAAAACAAAAAAAAAAAAGAAAAAGAAAAAGAAATTGACAGTTGGTGTAAAGTACTTACTCATGAATTAATGTATTCACTACCTGATGTCAGTCAAGAAGTAGTTCCTAGTTATGGTCCTGACTTTGCTGAGAAGCTAGTTTTGTTAATAAAGTCATGAGTAAACAGTAGCAATTAGTCTAAATAAGTAACTTCTAATAACCATGTACTGTAGTTAAAATTATCCTAAATGAGTAACTTCTGTGTCTTAAAATATATACTACAATTAGAATTTAGAACCATTTGCCAATTGTGTTTGCACACAGAGAAATTTGTCTACCGCATTTAACCTATCCCTGAAGTGAAACACCCACCCACACACACACACACATACACACACACACACACACACACACACACTAGTGAACACACACTAGGGAGCAGTGAGCACACTGGCCTAGAGGGGTGGACAGCCCTATCCACAGTGCCGAGGGAGCAGTTGGGTCTTAGGTGCCTTGCTCAAGGGCATTTTAATCATGTCCTGTCGGTTCAGAGAATCGAACCAACAATCCTCCAGTCATCTAGCTGGTTCCCTAAGCTCCAGCCCAGGGCCCAGTGCCTAAACTTAGAAGTGTTTTATTTACATGATTTAAAAGTGTAGCTTGCATATTTTCTCAGGAATTAATAAAAGTACAATACCGTTTTGTCTTTTAGTTTACTTTCAATTGAATATTGTGTAAATTTGCACCTGCAGACAACTGGCATTCACACACTGATTAACGTGGGGACTAATGCAACTTTCAAAGCATTTTCAAGTCTTCAGGCTGTATTGATAAAATGCTTTGCTTGACACCTGTTAAACTATATCAGCACTACTTTTTTACAATACAGTGAGGCTTTTGAAAATGACTGTTTTCACTGCCCCGACAAACCATATCACATGTTAGACTATTTCTACTATTGATCTGGAACTCGCACTTAAGTCCCGTTTAGTGCTTGCAACAGTTTATGTTCAGATTTCACCTGAACACATAAAAATCCAGGTGTAAACATCACCAGTATATACTGTTCGGACTATGATCACATCACTCAAACCACATTTGAAGGTGGTCAGAGATGGACCAAATTTAAGTTGGTGATAGGATAAACAAGAGAAGGAAATATAAAGGATACACAAGGAACCCCATCTAGCATCAGTGAATAATTAGGCTTAGTAAACCACCCGAAAATCCTGAAATTAGCTTTTTGCTTTTAGTGTTACTCTTTTAGAAGTGTTAAAAACAGCATCGATTCACACGTCACAATGGTGACTTCACCACTGACCTAACAAAAACCTGTCATTTTTTAATCATTTGCCAAGTACACTCATTGTCAGTGTTACTCTCTTCAGATGTTCTGCCCCGCGAGGTTAGATGCGTTAACAATAAAAAATATAACCAATATATAAACATTTGTCATATTAACTAATTACTTTTCAAAGCTGAGAACAGTTGTGTGTTCTGTGATTCTGTCGTTCTGTGATAATGCCTGACCAGCTAGTCACCCTCCTGAGATATTTACTCATAACATGGCTAGTTCTATTATTAGACTCATAATGATGCACTGAAAGCATTTGATTTACTTGACTCAAATATGTAGCATACATATTTCCTCTTCCATTAATAAAACATAACAACTCAGTTTTGTGTTTCAGTTTACTTTTGACAGTAATTGTTTGGAGTAAATTCAATGTATTTTTATGTTTACATATGTATCCCTGAAATATACACGCAGGAACACTATAAATAACTCTTGAAATTTTAGCTTTACCACAGCAATAAAACAACTGAATCTAAGTCCACGACCCCCTCGTGAAAGTTCTGGCTACATCTCTAAAAGAGACTCACCTTCTCTCCTTTCTCTCCTCGCTGTCCACGTGGTCCTTGTTCTCCCGGAGGTCCCTGTTTGAGGAAGAAAATAACAATAATGAGTATTGTTGAGTTAAATAAACACCCTGCTGAGAAGGTAAACAGCAGCAATACTATAGAATCTTCCAGGTAATACCCACCATTGGACCAGCTGGTCCTCTAGGCCCAACAACCTGTGGAGAAATAAATGACAGAAGTCATTAGTATACCACATTTAGACATTAAAGGTCAAATGTCCCACCTGTAAAAATGAAAGCCACCAAACAAAAAAAGCGACAAACTTAGTCTGTGTCTGAAATGTTGTAAATGCTGCCTACTTATACAGTATTCTGAGGAGGCAAGCCAAATCTAGTGTTTGTTTAAATTCTGCCTGCTGAGGTTCCTCTGTTTTATTGTTTTATGAAGACAGTGTAGATGTATCCTTCACTGCCTTACACATCCCATGTCAGCGCCAATATGATTAGAAAGCAGAAGACGAAAGCACTGACCCTTTGGAAAATACTGCCTTCTGCCTTCTGGCTGTCCAAGGGCATCATGGTACAAATGTTATAAAATGGTATTATTTTGGGACTTTCTAAATAAACAGGACTTCTACATTTACTGCTTCTGCTTTATTGCCAACAGTGCTGCTTAGTTAAACATAACCAAATGATGCAGCAACAAAATTACTGCTGACAAAATATTCTCCTAGAAGATTTTCTGTCAGAGACCAGAATTATTTATTATGTCAATTATGATAACTCATCCAGGTCCTCAAGCAGTGAAGCAAAGCCCCACACAATCACACTACCACCATGTTTGATGATTAATATGATGTTCTTACTGTGAAATGCTGTGTTAGCTATGTAACTGGTCCACTGTGTTTTGAAAAGTTCTACTTTTACTCCCTAAGGCTTGGGGGTCATCAAAATGTTTTTTTGACAAATGTAAGACCAGTCTGGGTAAGCATAGGTTTTCGCCTTGCAACTCTACCATGGATACCATTTTTCCCAGGTTCTTTCTAATGGTGGAATCATTAACGGTAAACCGCACAGCCTGCAGTTCCTTAGATGTTTATCTGGCTGCTTTAGTGACTTGAAGGAATTTGGAAAGCCAGTCATTTCTGGAAAAATTCAGTTGTAAATGAACAGATTCAGCAGGGCTGGCAGCAACCAGGCTTGGCTGTGTCTCGTTTAATTGATCCCAACAATCAACTAAATTTGGTTACTTGGTCAATTGAGTAAATAAGGGGCAACTCTATGGTTTGGCCAGTTTTGTCTTCACTCAGGTAATCTTTGTCTTATATAAAATTTAGTTTGAAGACCCGATTCAATTAAGTGTGACAAGTATGCAAAAAGAAAAGAAATGAGGAGTGGGCAAATAGTTTATCATGGTACATCATATGAACTGTACATAATTTGCAAATGGTCTTTTTATCTCTCACTAATCATCTTGGCACTGTTCATTCTTGAAAGGTTAGGTTTTTGAAACAACACACAATACTAAGATAAACTGTTCCCTAATAGGACTTTATAAAGAATTGTTTGTGTAGAGCATCAGACATGCAATGATTTTAACTGATGTAATGAATAATGAATAAATCATTTAGATTAAACAGGACTGCACATTGTGCACATTTGTGATTAAAACATTGTGTGTAAAGATAACACATACCATTATTTGAACTGTTTCACTAAAACGCATTGAAAGCTTAAGTGTTTAATACGGTGGCCGAGAAGTGCAAAACAAATGAACATTTCAGAAAACAAAATTACAAAAATGAAAACAAAAATGAAAAACGAAAAAAACTTACATTTCAGAAAACAAAATTACAAAAGCAAAAAGAATTTTACAAGACGTGAAACACTTTTACCAGTGCTGAAACAAACTGCTAATTCTGACAGAAAGGGTAGGTCTAACAGACAGGAAGTGCTTGTTGTGGACCCTTGTCAATCGAACTGTTTAGAAGAAAGAGACAAACAGGTGGCGTCTAAACCACTTGGAGATGGAAATGTTAACGAAAGTAAGTGGGCTGTAACACTAGCTATAGTGGATATCCAGTGGTTTATAACAAACTCCAAGTGGTTTAGACGTCACCTGTTTGTTTCTTTCTTCCGTCTGCTCTAAAGACCTTCCACAGGAAAAACAAAAGCATGCCAGCTGGCTAAAGTGCGTGCCACAAAATGGACAAATCATACTTTAGCATTGTCACCCCCTACTCACTCTACCACCGTGATTGACCGTTTGATTGACAAGGGTCCGCAACAAGCACTTCCTGTGTGTTAGACCTACCCTTTCTGTCAGAATTCACAGTTTGTAAAATTGTTTCGTTACTGTTAAAAGTGGTTCACGTCTCGTAAATTTTTAAATTTTGATTTCTGAAATGGGACAATTTTTTGCCCTTGTAAAATTGTTTTTGCTTTTGTAATTTTGTGTTCTCGAATGTCATTTTTTTCATTTGTAAATTTGTTTTTATTTTTGTAATTTTGTTTTCTGTAATGTTAATTTGTTTTGCACTTCTCAGCCACCGTCGTTTAAAGACTAATGTGTATAAGACAATATTTTTCCTCAGCATCTATCCTTTCATTAGAGCTAATCATCATTTTGATTAGCCCACTGATTATCCTTCATGTTACTTAACATTATATTCTGTTAGCAGAAATGCTATGAATGTCATCAGGTTGCTTTCACTGACATTTGTATATATAGCAACAATAACTAAGGGAGGCAGAACTTTTTCAGAATTATGCTAACTGTACTGTCAACTGTACATGAATTAGAAAATCAGGAATGCATATCAAATACAACAGGAACTCTACAAAACTCACATCTGTGATGTCTCCTGGCTCACCCTTCTGCCCCTGTTGAAGACAAGATTTCAAAATAAGATTTATTGAAATTATTTTTTGTTTGTGTCTTTTAATTTAAATGCATATTAACACTCTGTCTTCTACCAACTTCCTCACTGTCAAATCACGATATTTTTGTTTATCATCATGTAGTTACATAACTCTGTCATCACAGTTACAACATATCATATAGCTCTACGACCATAATAAAAGGTTGAAATTAAATATTTGCTTAAGAGTTAATCATAGCTTGCAGCACCACAACACTCTTACCCTTAGCAGAGACACAATAAACCAGCAAAGGCTTACCTTAGCACCTGGTGCCCCTGTGGTTTCCACACAGAATAGTAAAGTAGAGGAGAAAAATGATTAGACAGAACCAAAAACATCTATGTATGCAGCATTTTCCTAAGACATCCATTGCATATGAAATATCTGATCAACACAATAAATCCAAAAGGTTTGGCTTCATATTATTATTTTCATATTATTTTAAATATTAATTTTGATCTAAATTCAGTTTAGTCACCACTTCACAACCACCCCCCCTTGGGTGAGTAAGAAATAAATTAATTGATTTTTAATCCCTACCCAGTTTGATCTAAAGAGGCATACAAACCCAATTTGAAATGTAAAGATTACATGGAACCATTTGATTCCATGTATACAGATAACAGCTTAGTAGAATAGGAAGTGGGTCAATCATTCTAAAGCAGCCCTGGAGCATTTAGGAGTTGTCCTGCTAGTAGTAATGATTGACAAAGTTTGTAGCTAGCTCTTTGAGCAGTGCTTAGAATTGCAGCTCTGAAGCTTTGGGTATTATGCTGGAGGCAGACATTCCAGGCACTGCTTCCTCTACTGCATCTCTCTCATGAAGGCTGCCTGGACTCTCTTTTGTAAACCACTCAGTTTTATAAAGTAGCTAAGAGATAACAGTATTGTGATTTATGTTTTTTTTCTTCTTTCAAAGGCGACATGTGATAATGTGCAATCATCAGTGTAACTCATTTTAAATCAGTCCTAAAAGTGTTGGCTACTTTTTAAAGTTCATCTTAAATTTTACCATCATTATTTACAGTATTTATTCTGATGGAAGAAACTGATTGTTTTAAAACAATTCAGTTTGCTTAATTTTAGTGACACTGCATAGAAAACATAACTGGTTTCTTTTTAGACCCTCAAACTTCTAAATAAACAAAACTCTAAAGTTCTTATGTCATAAATTCCATGGTAATGTGATCTTCTCATGAAGTAAGAAAGTAAGAAGTTGAATTCCATTTCTAATGATGCCTGAACTACTGTATGGAATTGTGGAATGTCCTAGTTTTCCCAAGTTGTAGAACTGTGCTCTGAGACTGCAGGAAAATACTAGGCTGTGCCTTTGAAGTAAGATTTCCATAATGATTTCCACATGTGGTCATGATACAGGAACTGGAATGAAATCAAGTCCAAAGAAGCCAAGGTGAAGCAGTGCTATGGAAAAAATATCAAGGCAGCATTTCACAAAATGAAGAAGTGCCTTTTTATTTTTCGTCTTTTGTTTTCATTTGTTGAATTGTAAGGAAAAAAGCACCAATAAATCTCTATATAAAATGAAAGCAAGAAAAAGCACTTTGTATTACTGGTGCTTTCTAACCCATTATCAACAACATGAATGCAAGGTAATTCATTTATGCAAGTGTGAAATAAATAAATTACAACCACTAGGAGCAGGTTGGTCAGCAACACAGATGGGGCAACACTCTCCAAATGGAATCTCTGGTTTGGGGCAGTCTCTGAGCTCCACGCAGATTATCTCATCGCAGAGGACTGTGCCAGAGTCACAGACGCAAATGCGACATGGCTCAGGTTTCCACACATCCTTATCACTATAGCGCTGACCATCTTGCATACAGCTACCTGGATCCTCTGTATGTGGCATTCATGATGCATGGAAAAGATAAAAATAGTGCAAGAAGAAAGAGATAATGTCAAAAAGCATTGCAAACAGTTTTGTTACACGTATAGAAAAAACTGTTTTAGTTATTTATTTTACTGTGCTTATTTTTAATAACTTTTTTTCAGTATCAGTAAATTATTCAACAATGACGAATAAGAATGTCATTTTTTGGCACAGAATAAAATTCCAAATAACCAATCGCAATAAAAAAACAAACAGTAAACAACAACCTATTAGTTATATTTAAATTCCTTGTATTAAAGAAGAATACTTTTCAAAATTACACCACAAGGTGGCAGCAAAAATAGACAGAGGCCTATGTAAAAATCTAATTTAATTGAGAAGTATCTTGTTCAATAGCCTGCTGTCCTGGACACTTTTATCTTTATTTTTTTGTATTTAAAAAAAAGTTTATATATATATATATATATATATATATATATATATATTTATA
>CM067494.1:17936508-18001786 GCA_034552555.1 Semaprochilodus insignis | reverse complement strand
AATAATAATAATAATAATTTATCCAAAAGAATTCCTCAATGATAAAATAGAAAATATTAGACTACAAATGCAAAATTTGGTCTAATGACACAACATGATACATGCCTTAGCAGCCCAAAAGCCCAATTGTTATCATTTAGCCCTATCCAACAAAATGAATTAGTCACACTGATTAGCTCATCCAAATCATGAACATGCAATCTTCCAAACCCAGTACAAACAAAACGGCTCAAATAGATTGTCTATAATTATAGAATCTATAATACATTTGGATCAACCTTGGATATGTACCTAAATCATTAAAACTTGCAGTTGTTAAAACCTTAATTAAAAAACCGGATCTTGATCCCAATGAACGCGTTGACATTAAAGAACAGGCTTTGTCCTGGTTCAAATCATCTGACTGACAGTGCTACAATGAAAACTCTAATCATACACTAGTAAAATATGGTATTAAAAATATCAAAGGCTGGATCACCAACAATTTCCTTCTTTTTAACCCAAACAAAACTGTCCTATTACTTGAACCCAACGTAGAGAGATCTCAACTCTCCAAATTTGCAATAAATTTAGATTAGCTACACAGTTGTTCCAAGCACTACTGTAAAAAATCTAGGCGTCATCTTTGATTCCAGTCTCTCTCTTGAAACACATGTTTGCAACATTGTGTGAATTGCATTCTTCCACTTGCATAACATCACCAAACTACGTAATAGGTACTATGCCTAAAAGATGCAGAAAAGCTGGTGCGTGCCTTCATAACCTCCAGGCTGGACACCCTGTAACACCCTGTTAGGCGGATGCTCCAATAAGTTACTGAACAAGCTCCAGCTGGTCCAGAATGCAGCTGCTAGAGTCCTTACAAGAACCAAGTTTGAACATATATCCCCAATTGTCCCCTGTTGGCTGCCTGGTCCACTGGCTACCTGTTTAATTTTGTGTTGAGTACAAGATTCTTCTAATAACATAGAAATCATCAATAACCTGCCCCCACAGTATCTTTGTAACTTAAAACCCACACATACCTCCCCACACACCTTCTGACAGTTCTTCGAATTAGAAAAACTACAGCAGGTGGTTGAGCATTCTCCTACATAGCCCCAAAATTGTGAAATCAACTCTTAACCTCTGTTCGGGACTCAGGCACACTCTCTACATTTAAAACTAGACTCAAAACATATCTGTTTGCACAAGCATTTTGCTAATATCAGTTGTTTAAGCTATTACTTTCTAAAATCTATCCATAAACGGGCTTAACTTACAAACTGTTTGCCTCTTTCTTGCTTCCACCTTCCACCCTCTATGACCTGAGGAGCTACCAGCATCGTGGAATTATTCTCCAGGATTTACAAGCACTAAAGCTTATAACAAGCTGCAATATCTACCTGTCTGTCCTGCTAATCAATCTCTCTCTTTTTAAATAAGTCCCCTGGTCCAACTCCAATTGAAGTGTGACGTTTGCCTGAGTTGGTTGATCACCTGTCCCTCCTGTCTGACCAGATGATTCTCTCCTGCTTGTCAGCCTGCATGACTAGTATTACCATAGTGGACCCATCTGCCACTGATCAAACTCTATTTCTCACTTTGATAGAAAACCTATGAGATGGTTCTTACTTTACATTACTACCCCCCAGATAAATCAGAATATTCTGAAAGATGTTCAAGCACCAAGCTTTTTTGTCGTATCATGTCATAAAATCTCTTAGCTATGTTATTCTCTCTTCATCTGGTGTCTCTCTTCAGAGGCAGATGGTTTCTCCCTTGAGCCTGTGTTCCTCTCAAGGTTTCTTCCTCTTACTTCAAGGGAGTGCCACTGTCGCCTCTGGCTTGCCCATGGGGGCCTTGGACCCTGATTCCCTTTCCCTCTTACATCTATATGTTTTTCTTTTTCTTTTTATTCTTTTAATCCCTCCAGAAATGCTTTTCGGTAAAACTGCTTGAGACAACATTAGTTGGAAAAAGTGCTATACAAATAAATGTTGATTGATTGGATGAAAATAATTATAATAACGAATCCAGTCACGCTATTATATCCCTGTGGTGTAACAACATGGAGACCATAGCTAGAGACAGCCTTGGAACTTGGAGCATTTATTTAAAAACATTTAAAACTCAGTTCACATGTGCAGCTGAACCATGACAGTTACATACAGGTGCATGTAAATGTAAGTGAGGTGTGTCTGTGAGACGCAACATTTTGTTTGTACCTGAAGAACCCACTGTGAGTGATAAATGCAGTGAGGTTGTGGCTATCAAAAGTGATGGTGTTTTCTCAGCTACTTAAGGTTTACCCAGACTTGCAGGGTGTTTCTCAAAACCTAAAACCGTGAAGAATGCACTTGTGTTCTGGGGAAGAACATTCTTGACAAATTGCCTTGCAGAAACAAACATGCAAGAACACGTGGACAGAGAAAGAACATACACAAGTTTTTGGGCAATAGCCCACTCAGAGTCCAGCTGATTTCAGTTCAATTCAAAATATTAGGCATGGACACTTTTGTACAATACAGATGAAGAAATTGGTTTGGTTTTGATGTTTGGTTTCCATGGTAGCTTAAAGTTTATCAGCATGAACGTGATGGCAGCTGTAATGCTGTTTAAAAGGTCATGAGTTAACAGTGGGTTAAATGTATTTTTTTGAGTAAATGAATATAAATGTAAAATGTAGGACACACTCAAAAAAGCAGGAGAAACAGCTATTCTTACGATTCTTACATCAGTGAAATAACTGATATAAATTACGGACTTTATGTTGTTCATAATTTATATCTGCATGGTGTTTCTTGCTACGAACACATGTCTTCTTTTTCTGTTTGTTAGCTGTTTTTGTGCTGCCCAGCTGAAGATAGATAGTCTTAGCCCTGCCTCAGCTAGATAGCTAGCTCTCTTTGACAGCCCTGAGTTCCATTATTTCTGCCTGGAACTCCATGGAATTTTCCAAAGTTGCCAACAAGAAGTCATATTACTTAATAGTCACAGGACAACGTTGCTAAGAGAATCTCAGAAGAAAATTATATTGCTCATATGTTGATCTTTGACATCTCAGGAAACTTCTCACTTATGTGATTCTCACTTATGTTTCATTTAGATATCAACTTTGTCACAGATGTTTCTCCGAAACTTGCTTAGGTGAAACGGAATTAGACAAAAATGAGACATGAGATACTTATGAGATTAAAGAAGTCAAAACTGAGATTATGCTTTCAGAAACACATTAAATCTGATGAGATCTCTTTCTTTTCTTGATTGAATCTCTTTTTTAACTCTGAACTTCTCAAAATATGCATAAGCTACTTGTGTGTACCTTAATTAGGCAGAATCAAATAAATAACACAAACAACTGTCTAGTCAGCTTTATCTTTTATTATTGAACAAATACTGTTCTATTGTAAAAGACTGCACAGAGTACAAGCTCAAGTACTGAAGTCTACAGGCCCTGAAATACAACTGAATCAAATGCCTGATCAAGAAAAATAAAAAGCGAAGTTCAATACAGTGTGGGATCATGATCATTATAAAACAGGGAAATGGATATACAGCTTTCAACAGTAGTAAAACAATACATCCAGCAAAATCGCTAAACAATTTATGTATATATAATTACTAATTACATATACATACTAGTTAGCAATATATGTCATATATGTGTGTGTGTGTGTGTGTGTGTGTGTGTGTGTGTAAGACAGCTAACTAATAAGACAGAACCAGAGCAACTGTGTAAAACCCTTCCGGAAACAGTCTAAAGGTTTTTGCTAATATAATTTTAAATGTTCATAACACAAACAGCAAAGCTGAAGACTAAACACAAAAAACACACTATAAAAAACCCATATTATGGCAAGTGAAATCATCTTCAAATTAATATAAACTTGTCGTCAAAAAAATACTGGCACCCAGAGGGAAGTGTTGGATTGCAATGCTATTGGGAAGAAAAAAATAAAGGTTACCAGGAACAATAAATGATGATAAATTTAGACTGATATGGGCAATCTCTCAGTATGTATGCTTGCTATCGCAACAGCCAGTATGTATGCTGGTCAATGCCAACTTAGCATGGAATTGTAGAGGTTCCTATTGGTGTCCTGTGATAATCCATCCCATGCAGCTTGAATATTCTCACGCGCTTCCTGCAGATTTTGCGGTAGGGTTGGAGGGGGAGTACCACCAGGCCTTCGGGGCGTGTGACAACAAACCGTTCATCTTGGCACCGATGTATACATACATATACCATAGTAGAATAAAAACAAACAACATTAATACAATAACTAATGATTACTTGTATGTGAATGTGTTTGTTTAACCTTTTATTTAAGTCAATATTATTTGTAGTTATAATCCAATATCTGCTTTGGTTAGTTAGCAATTCATGATGACTTACTCACAATGCATCACCTACTTTTTACCCCCCCCAAAAATCTTAATTTCACAAACACATTTGTTGACAAGATATTGTTGTTGATAAGACATTTTTAAAATAAAAATACATGTATGGTCATGATGATAACCTATGTGTTGTCCCTCCAATATTTAGCAAACAACTGTGTATGTGGAAGTCAAGTTCCTTAAAATGTACAAAGATGTACAAAGATTTTACTGTTACCGTACTCTTGTTTACACTAACATGTTTACACTAACACTTTCATGGTGAGGTACATCAGTTCACTATGTTATACGTGCAACAACAACACTTACACGTCTGGGTGAACAAAACCCCAGTCAGTGATTTGTCTGAATTTGGGACATTCAGCAGCACAGAATGTGGCTTCAAGTTGAGGTTGGGCATATATTTTTGGCCAATCTAAACACACAACAAGACAAAAATATAGGTCAATTTTAAGCCACTGTAAACATGTCAAAATAATATCATACAGAATATGTTAAAAAAGCAGATGTATACTCATTTTTAAACATACAGTAATTTGACAACAAGCATTCTATGTATGAAAGCTATTTTTTAACTAGTAATATAACAACTGCAAAGACTTTAGTCATAAACATGTGCATACTTCTTTTGTTTTTCAGCTGTCCCAAAGTAAAAACAATGTAATTGTTCAAACTATTAAACTGATTTGTTTATGTTACAGTTAATACTACTAACTTGGTAGTAAGGTGAGCATACACTTTAAGGTGATGTCGGTGGCATAAATTAAGATAAATTGAGGCTACAAATTGAGAAACTTGTATAAAAATGTTGCAGAAAATCTAGTGATGCAGGCTGCTTTATCAGATTTGAGCTGAGCCAGCTAACTGATACCACCCTGGATGCTGATGACTTGTCTTCTATGCAGAGAATTTTCTCATCAGTAGATGATATGCCACCATCTTTGTTTATCGTATATTTACACTATTTCTGTACATCGCTAATATCAAAGAAACCCCAGGCTGCGTCCGAAACCACCTACTACCATACTACTCAGTAGGCGAAAGCAGCAGGCAAGAATGTGTAGTGTGTCTGAATCCACAGTAGTCATAAAGCAGTAGGCGAAAGTTCCACGGATGACGTAGTGCTTCCGGGAAGATTTTCAAGTATGCGAGCACAACACACTGTGCTATCCCATGATTCCACTGGAGCTGTGGAGGCATTCTGAGCTGAGGAAGAAAAAATGGCGGAAAGCGGACATCGGCTCTGTAATCTATAACTAAAAACATCTTCAAATGTTAAGATTTTGTGCAACACCAAGTAACGTTATGAACCGCTTTGCGGCGAATATAAAGCCCATTTTACACGTTTATATGTTTTTGAAGTGTTATTAATGGAACTTGCGAATTTTTAAGGCTAGCAGTGAATGCAAGCTAAGGCAATATAACTTCATGCTATATTAGCTAGCTAGCTAGTTAGCCAGCCAAGTTTCCTGTCGTACCGATAGTGAATACATTTAAAATACGTGTGTGCTTGTAGGACTTTGAATGAATTTCGGGACTTCAACAGTGGTGGCGTCACGTCTTACGTCAAATGACGTTGGCAAGATGGCAGACGTAGTACGTCCGAGGTTGCGTGGATACTACGTACTCGCGTACCGAAAGAGCCTACTGCTTCACCGGTCGAGCAGTGCGCACTGGGTTCAATCTAGTGCTTACTGACTAAGTAGGCGATTTCGAAAGCAGCCCCAGTAAGCGGTAAAGCCGCGCCACAGCATTACCGGCCGCCATCTTTGCCTTCTCAGTCACTTAACAGCACATCCATGGCAAACTGCCCACGTCTGGGAACTCGTGTTTCGGAATTGTTATGAACTCTTAAATATGAAGAAAACAAACTAACAAAAACGTTGTTTAACTCAATTGTATATTTTGTCCGTCTACCCACGATGAAGTGTAAGGAATGGAGTGGCTAATGGTGTCAGGATTTGAATACAGGCACCTCGGACAGTTACCCAGGCACCATTACTTGTGGACATCTCTGGTTTAAACCCTGTACAACGCTTTATGGGGCCAGATGCAGTTGTTAAACACTGGACAACTTTCTCTTTCAGAAAATGTACGTAGACAGTTTGTGCTAAAAACTGTTAGCAAAGGTTTATATATGTAGTGGTCCTACCACAAACACTAGCTAGCTTAGCAACATCACTAGCCAGGGGACCGTTATGTATGCCACTAAACCCACGTTAGCTAGCTACACCATGACTGTTAGCATAGCGCCATTCTGTTGGAAAACTCAAGACTTTTAAACAAGTGCTGCTAAATAACAATACACAAACAATATTTCATCTTAATTTGTCTACTTACCATGTATGCCAACCTTCCGCCGGATTTTTCGCTACCTTTGTTGGTCGACTTCTCTTCCAAGAGGATATGAATATGGAGGATGACGATCTGTCGTTCGGCTCGAACCTCAACAAGGAAACAGTCTTTTGAAGGAGCAGCTCACCAAAAGTAAATGTTGCTTTATTTGTATTATTTCCACGCTTTTAGCTGGTAACTGACAGGCGAATGGCTGCACGATGTCACATTCAGGCCGCAAGAGACATTGACCTTTCAGGGCTTAATTCTAATACACGGAATATATTGATTCTGTAGGCATAAGTGACAAACAATTGTTCCCTGATTTGGATGAAAAGTAACATTTCATTGGAAAATTGTATTGAACAGAGCCAGCAGATGTTGGAACCAGGATCAAGAACTTAGAGAATGATGTCTCCAAAATAACAGTGATGAGTGTACCCTTTAATATTTGCCTGGAATGTAAGGATATGTCTGCATTAGAAACATTTGTGGGTCATACTTTGCACAGTAATGCAATCAAGTCATTTAACAGAGTAAATATGAGACAAACTGTTTACACCTCCAAGGTCTGGTATTGCTTAGCACATTTCCCTAATATTCTTGAGAGGGATTAACAAGTGTATGAAATGATAACTACTGAAGTTTAATAGAAAAGCACAGCATCTGTGTATAGTTTTGGTATATGTCTGTAGTCTATGTCCTACAAAATGTAAATAAATTGCACAAAAACGTTTTTGACTTTCAAATCTAACAAAATAAATGTCAATTTGGCAACACTGGAATTGATATGATGTGGTTGTTTGACCGACTGAATGGAAATCTCATATATTGTCCAACTGAGTCAGACCCAAGGTGACGTGGTGTTTCTCCAGAATATCATGGCCTCTAATTGTTGTCTTCAGGTTTATCAATGGCTCATTCAAGATTCTTTGGATTCTTACACTTTTCTTCTTTTACCCATTCTGAATGTTTTAAGCATAAATGTGTTTATTCCATTGAACGGGTTCTTCTTATTAAATAAAAGTAAAATAAAAGTGCCTTAGTTTGGTTCAGTCTGGGTTTCCTGTGAGAGATGTAATTTATGTGGTCACTGATTTAGTGAATTTATGTACAGGATATACAGGGACACAACATAAAAAAAAACTGAGAAGGCTCTTAGTCCTAAATAAGAAATGGCTGAGTTTATATTAAGATTCCTTTCTTCAGTCCTAAATGATAAATAGTCGAGTTCATATTGAAACTCCTGTCTGTAGTCCTGTCTTTAGTCCTGGCTTTTGTAAACTTAGAGTGTTATTATTTTGGCAATATCCAAACAAAATATGAGACTTTACTGAGATCTGTAGTAAAACTCAAGAGGAGACTCGTGTGATTACTGAGGTGAAACATCTGAGCAGCCAGGAGACTTATACCAAGTCTCTTTTGTCTTTCCATTTTATCTCATTATTGTCTATGGGAAACTACAGAGCCATTAAGGAGATCTCATTTTTGAATTTTCTTTCCTCTGGGATGTAAACTGCACCTCCTTTTGACAATGTTGTAGCAACGTTGTAAGAAAGTAGACAACATTGTGACAACATTGTGTGTTTGCTGGGAAAATGCCAAGCATAAAGAAATTTAAAATTAAATTTAAATGTTAACATTGAGTCAGTGTCCACTTATTTGTATGTAGTGCTAGTACTTCTACTTAAGTATATGTATAGATCAGCATTTATTGTGTGCTTCATTCAGATTTTTATTTATTAGCCATTAAACTTTAAATCAGGACAGGTAAGCATGACAGGTAAACATGTACGTATGCTTAACGCATTTTAGTGCATCTGCCGCTGAGGCTGATGGACATCTTGTCTGAGCCAGCAAAACGGTCAATGCTGCTTCATGGTAAACTTTACAATTTGTTTACTCAGCTGGATCCCCTCACTAAGGGACACGTTTTCATCAAGATCTAAGTTTACAAATGCGAGCCAAAGCATAGTTGTGGTTCTCATGTTTGTGCTTAGTGCGTCTTCCCCTGCCAACCGGTGTTGAAATTGTGGACAGTTGTGGTGGGTGGCGACTGTAGGGCTCTGGCAGAGCTCTGAGGAACTCTGACAGGGGCAGACAGGCAAACTTTACTCAAATGGTTCAACTTCCTACAGTTATTGCATGTTTATCATACATATATCTGGGATCTTGACCTCTGTGTATAGAGCCAAGGTTGGTGAACCCTGTCATGTGGCACCAGAACACGTTCTACAGTGCTGCTGTCTGCCGTGTTAGTGGGAGGGGTGCCTGCAAGCTGCACATGTTAGAAGTGAAACAGTCTTCAGAAGCTGACAGTGCTTGACCTGCTGATGTGACGTTATAAAGTAACATTTGCTTTCTAATGTTAGGCTTTCTACTGCAAACAGTGTTACTGACTCGGTGATTGAGAAGATAGCTTTGTGGAGCAGCAAAATAATTGCTGCTTGCACTCTATAATACCAGCACACTTACTGCCCACAAATATTTGAAATGCGATTAGTTGAATGAATTGTAAAAAAGCAGCACTACTGTCTGCCTCGCAAGTTCTTGCCTGCTACAATGCATGATAAGCTCACCAAACATTACTCACATGTGATAAAATTAAATATAGATCCAGCTGAAAAATGTATATAATTCAGCAACATCTGCATACTTTACTTATGTAGTTGCAGTGTAGATTTCTTGTGCTCTCTTGGGGATTTGTGATTTGTGGAAAGGAAAGGTGAATCTGATGTAACAAGATATTGGAATGGATCGAACCTCTGTGTTTTTAGATGGAATAAACAAACAGCATTTTTGCCACTTTTGGCAGCCCTATTACTGGAAGATTTTATAAGTCAGAGCATGCTAATGAATAAAGAACTGCATTACTACATCCAATCTGTTGACTTTTCGTTGGGGCAGAAAAAAGCTTTATGACACTAATTCGTAGTGTCGCATCCAAATCCGCTCAACACATAACATTCCATCTGAATCAGGTTTACTATATGCACAATGCAAGTTTTGGAAATTTGGAGACCTCTATGGTAAACATGTATAAGTGCATGCAATGTGTATAATATTAGATTCCTGCTCTACACCAAGAGACTGAGTGGCTGACATCAGTAGGCCTATGCTGTGTTTATACTGAAAGAACACAAGTAAAAATCACTTGCTGAAAAAATTACTCATATAATGTGTTGACATCGGAAGCTATTGCGGGAGTTTCCAACCAGACCAAGTTTCATTAGTTTTCCCTGACTCAGCATAACATAACATGACTCTTAAAACTGAAACCTAAAAGGCAGTCTATGTCTGCCATTAATTTGCTGAGTGGCATTACATATAACTGCAGCCAGGGTCCCAGTCATTAAATAAAGTGCCCAGCATTACAACCAGGAATTGTTTAAGCCCTTTGAGAACTGCTTTGTTTACAGTGAGCTTCAAAGGCACTTTGAAGTAAAAAAAAACAAAAATGTGCAAGCATTAAATTAAGTTTTTGTATTGATTTTTGTTCACTGATAGCTAGAAAGCTTTAGCGCTAGAAGGTTTAGTGCAAATTTTGCCAGGAAGACTCTAATGCTACATAATTTAAATGTAAATGTCTGGGGTCTGAGGACTAATTTGAGCGATATTGCTCTAAATAGATTATTGCTGAGTTTGGAGACATCTGTAAAAGCTTAAATTTGTTTTTTGTTTTTTTCCACAGGAGCCTTATGACACAAATTTAGAATTTGAGTTTCAAGAAGGAATGTTTAATAAAAAAAAACAGACTACAATCGTTTATCATTAACATTAATCAGCACTAAACGATTAACTACATGTATTTATTGTAGAATAGTTATACACATCGAATAGATTTACACATCAAAACAGTGTTTACGTAATGTTGACTGCCATGTCTTATAAACAAAATCATGAAAATGATTTTTTATAATGATTTAACAAAGTTTTTACAAGGCACTTCACATTTGATCAAAAAAGCTGTATATAAGCACATTATTCTCAATCTGAACATTGACTGAACATTCTGGAGCAGGAATGGTGTCAGTATCTTGAACTGCTGGACTAGTTAACAGACAAAAAGACTGCTTTATATTGCGCAATCACTAACAAGAGATCACGCTAAAACAAAGCATTCAGCCTGGGCAATTTTGTGAGTTTCCAGATAAACATTTATAGGTCTGCAACAGATCCCAAAATGCCTCACAAAACACTGGGTAAACATATTCATGTAGGGGAGACTGGGTCATCTTACCACACTTTTCACACTTTTTAAAAAAATATATCATGAGATCAACAGGATTAGAAATAAGTTCATTGTTGGGTTATTATTATGTTTACTTCAAATTAACTTACATTTTGGTTTTTACTTCCAACAACATTAAATGGCATATCAGAAAAAAAAAACATATTGAACATGATTAATTATTAATCACTGAGCCAGTCCTGGAATGTGGTAAGGCTTATTAAAACGGTCTACAGCCACTGGAAAATCATGTCAAATAGACTTTCAAAAAGCTTTAAAAAATATTTAACTTTAAAATATATATATTAAAGTCAAAGTGATAAATTATCCGAATTTGCCATTTTTTCTAACATTTGCCATGTTGTAAAATCAGCTTAGTGCAAAAAAAGCATAAAAAGACACTTTATTTTCTACTCTACTATGTACAAATGTACTGTATAATTGTGAAGGTTTTAATTTTTAAAATGTAGAAAATGGAAAATCTGTGCTCACTTCAGCTCACAGTATATCTTTTCTTTTCCAGACAGCATGTGACATTAGACCAAGTAGATGCACAAAACTAGTAGTAAAATAGCACCCTATGGAAATATTAAGAGTATAACAACTTACCTGTATGAAAAGATGCTCAGGTCTCCCCTACAACATTAAATTCCACTTGGGCTTAGTAGCACGGTTGCCTTTTACACGCACACATGTTCTGCCTTGCAGGCTCTCTCTCTACCATGCCTCTCTGCTGCGTTCTCTCTCTCTCTTACCCACACTCTTGCCATGCTTTTTCTCCTTTCTCATCTCATTTGAGAATTTGGTGAACATGCCCCTGTGTAACATTACAAGATTCAGGACATGTAAACAATGTTCAGGTCTAAAGCCCCAGACATTCTTGTTCAACAAAAAAGTCAGATGGAGCTGTAATAACATACCTTAAACATTCAGTGGGCAAGGTACATCACAGACATGTGCACAGGTATATGATAAAATGTTTTATACCTATTTTAGCATCAAGTACAAGGAAGATTAGGAATGTCCCATTTAAAGGTTCAACAGCAGAGCATTCTTATTTCAAACACTTAAAATAACTAATTATATTCACAATTAGTATGCAGCATCATAACAGCATTGTAATCAACTTTAATTGGGTGTCATTACATGAACTTCAATAGCATTGTATTTTTATTAAAACTATATACTTGGAACCCTTAAGCTCAAGTTTTTTTTTTCCTTTGTGGGAGCTAATGGATAAAAGAGACATGGAGAAAGCAGGATGAAAATGATAATAAATCTGGAAATTATGTATGAGAGACTTATTAAACCATTGAAATGCCTATATATGTTGTACAAAATCTACGTAATTTAAAACTGAAATTAAAAAACTAGCCTTGATTGTAGCCTAAAATAGCTTCAGTTTAGCCCAGCCTATTGAAACAAGTTCCTATAAACTTCGCGAAAAGTGATAACATTTTTCTGTTCTATCAATTATCTGGAGCTTAGAAAACTTGTGAAGCATCTACTAAAAAAAAGTAGCATGGATCTAACGTTGTACAAAATGCAGCATAGATCCTAACAAATACAACAAAGAGAGCTCGTATCAGCCCCTTTTTGAAAGAACTACACTGGTAAATTAGATATACTTACGTTAAGGTACTTGAGTACTGTGTTATGGTACTTATTGGAATAAAATTAAATCATGGTACTTTTTATTTTATTGAAGTACTTTGCTGCATTCATTTTAATAAATGTTAGCATGCATAAATAAATGCATGCTTCAGCTCATAAACTAATTAGGTTATATTTAAGATATTCACCAATCAAAATGGCACCATTCAGAAACGTCCGGTTTAAAGGAGAAAGCATTATGTAGTCAATATGATTGTCTAGTAACATTGAAAATCCGCACAACCTGAGGAAAGAAGCTATTAAAAAACGTATTAGGTCTGACCCTCCTGAACCTTTTCCCATATGACAGGAGGGAACACAAACTGTGGGAGGGGTAAATAAAAAAATATATATGACAGAAAATGTGCTATAGACTATCAGAAGTTAGAAACTCTCATAAATAAACTAAGCTCTTCCACATGTTTTTTGGACCATATTCCCACTTCGCTAAATATCTTAGACATTGTAAACTGCTGACTGGTGTTTTCCCAGATGCATTTAAAACTGCCTTGGTGAAGCTGTTGCCGAAAAAGAGTAACCTGGATCCCACAGTACTTGGTAATTTCAGGCCCATATCTAATCTACCATTTTAAAGCAAAATTGTAGAGAAAGTTGCTTTTAAACAAGTAAACTCTTTTTAGTGTCTAATAATTTTATTAGAATAATTCCAATCAAGCGTTTGTTCACACCATATCACAGAGTACTGTGATGTAATAGTAATAGGCTTCTGGATTTAAATTTTTAGTATTTTGTTTATATTTTCTGTATTTTTTATATATATAGATCTTATTTATTATTTGTATGTTTCCAGACACTTCTGTTCTTTCCTCTATGCTGCTGATAACATTGTAAATTTCCCCACTGTGGGATTAATAAAGGATTATCTTATTTTATCTTACTGCAACACTGTAACATGTTATAAATGACCTAAGGCTGAATACAGACTCACACAAACCATCTGTCCTGGTCTTACTGGACAGCGTTTGATACAGTCAATCATCAGATTATGATCCACAGACTACAAAACTGACCAGGACTCTCAGGACAGGTGTTAGAATGGTTTAAATCATATTTATTAAACAGACAACTCTGGGAAATCATACATCAGAAAAAATGTAAGTGTTCCACAAGGGTCTATATTAGGGCTAATACTGTTCTCATTATACATGCTTCCACTAGGAAATGTGATTAGAAAACACACGATTAACTTTCACATCTGTTCTGATGACATACAGCTGTACATTTCTGTCTTTGAGAGCTAAGACTGTTAATCGACTCATTAGTTGTATGGCAGATGTTTCTCTGTGGAAAGCACAAAATTGTCCATGGTGTAATTGTGCAGCAAATAACTAGGTCCTTTTGCGTCTTTTGTAAAATCCCAGGTATGTAACCTGGGGGCCTACAGGGCTTAGCGCCAGAGTATATTACAGACTGCTTACCTGTATATGCTCCAAAGCATAAACTTGGGTCTGGAAACATTCTTCTTTTAAAGATCCCTGAGGTTAACTATAGAAAAAGTGGAGAAGCATCCTTTAGCCACTATGCTTCTTAGCAATGGAATGCATTGGCAGTTAGACAGTCCAGTTCTGTTCAAATATTTAAGCAAAAATTAAAAACACATGTTTTCAATTTAGCTTTTACTTGACAAGTTTTAAATTGTTTTTGTTGTAGGTCTATGTATTGATTCTTAGGCAATGTTGTTTCATTTTCATTTTATTATTTTACTGTTTTTTTTTTCTTTCAACTTCTTCTTCAATTAAAACAGTTTTTTATTGTACAACACTTTATAATTTTTTTTATTGTGCTGCACACTATGTATGAACGGTGCTATATAAATAAAGCTTCTTCTTCTTCTTCTTCTTCTTCTTCTTCTTCTTATTATTATTATTATTATTACCTTATCTCGTTGGTCTTGTCAATATTGAGGAAGAGACTGTGATTCTCACACCACAGTACCAGCTGCCCCACTTTAATTCTGTATGATGTTTTGATTTTATTCCTTTACTAATAAGACTGTCATATAACCAGCAAACTTAATTATAGGTTGCTTATAGGAGAACCTATGGTGGTTGCTACCGAATCAGGCCTGACCCATGCAAGCTGAGGGGAGTCTGTGCAAGGTGGATCTTGATGTATAGCTGCCAACTCTGACTGTATGCTGCATCAGTGTCAAAAAACCCAGAATTCAGTTGCAGGTGCTTGTATTCAAGTCAGTTACCTCAGCTTCTCCACCAGCTGTTGCCGTATGATTGTATTAAAGGCAGAGCTGAAGTCGATGAAAAGGATTGTGGCAAATGAGTCCTTGTTTTCTAGACAGGACAGATTGTTCTGTGTACAAACTGAAGGGGGTCTAGGCACAACTGCTACTTTGGACAATTGCCACAATAACAATTTTGATTAAATACCCATGGTGAGTAAATGGTTACTATTTCACAGTCATGAACTCCACATCTGGATACACATAACTGCCTTGAGACACAGGCATAGACAAAATAAAGGCACTGTGTGAGAGGCTGCCCCTATCTTTAAAGTGCACTTCTGCTTTGTTGAAATATAAAATCACACCCACACTGGCCGTTAACAGATAAGACTGGCCATGCTTTAGAGTGAAACTCAACCAGACAGTGAAACTCAAAAGTAAACCTGCTAAATCATGACACCTGCCAACACTAGTTGGACATACTTTGGTGTTAGAGACACAGGAATACACTTTTACATACACACTGCACACTATCCACAGCTGCACTGTAGCTATGGCATAATGTTCAACTGAATTACTCCTAATATTAATACATGGTAAGTAACATGTTATTGTTGAAAGTGGGTTTACTCCACCTCGAATAATGCAGCATGTTCATCAGAGGCTGCAACATGCTGTGATGTTTCCAGTATCCCACCAGCACCTTATGTCTTTTATGACTCGAAACTGCAATGGGTTGCAGGGAATTAATGGTGCCCATTGCGATATATTTTGGATGGGGATCTAACTAGGTCACTTTGTCCATCTGTGACAAGCAATTTGTAAGAGTTGTGAAATGAGAAATTACTGCTGGTACGTATGTTTAGATATTAAGAAAACATTTTAAAGAAAGCATTAAAGATACAATCCTGGAGTTATAGTGGTTACAAGGTTACATTTTGGAATAAAGTTTTTTATACCATGTAGTAGACGAGCAGCGTTACCAAAGAGTTTTGGGATTAATTACCGAAGGTGCTGGAACCCTATTGTTATTGCTGAGATTTTTATTATTATTCTTTTACCCGTTTTTTGACCTAAAAGTTGTTCTAGAGAAGCCATCTTAAGCCATCCAGACACCAAAAATTTGAGGCAAGATATTTTGTACAAAGATCTCGCCGTACACCAAAAATGACACAAGCCTTTGCGTTTTGTCAAATATCTCCTGAACCATGAGGCCAAAGTTCTTTCTTTGCCTTAATCCATGAAGAATTCTGCAACAAAGCCGCACTCACTGTTATTAGCTCAACCCACAACTAGTGTACCATAATGGGCAAAATGTGTTAATCTAATTAAGTTGAACAAGTCTCAGGTTTTTCAAGATATCCCAACAATATAGATGTCAAAATGTTCAGTCTGGAGGCAAAGAATCATGTAAAAATATTTAATATTTGTCAACAGTATGGCTACCACAGGCCAACTAAGACCTAGTGGGTGGAGCTCATTTCACAAAAATGCATATAAATCTGGAAAGCTAAAGTCAATTCTCACCAAACTTATAAGGTTTATTAGGTATGTGACTACGGGGAAGTCCACCTAGTTTGGTGTCAAGTAGTCAATAGGGGGCGCTATAACAGACAAAATATTGTTTCTCAGCTACTGTACATCAGATTGAGCTTAAAAAGGATATATTAAGAACAACATCATAATTAAAAACATATGGCCGTAATTAGCCAATTAGCGTTTAACAGGGTTTCAACTGGCTTAACATTGGCCAATCATAATGAAACTTAAATGGTATGTAGGCTACATGTCGGCATTCTCTAATAGCCTATTAAATTTGATGTCAATTGGCCACTGTGTGGTGCTGTTTAAAAAAAAAAACGTGTTTATGTCCCAATACTGAGCCTGACAATTTCCACAATACAAGTCTGTTAGAAATCTTTTAAATTTTGTCTGCAATCATACAAAGTTTGATCAAGCCAATTAACACACTAGTCTCTGAGTTTTCATGATAGAGTCTCAAAACTGGTCTAGAATTAATCTGTGGAGTCTGAAAGTAAATAATTATATTTAAAACATTGACGTTTTTGTACATCATGCCTGCAGTACATAAATCAGTCATGGGTTTTCTGACACAAGGGGCTTTCACCTAGGCTGTATGCTAGAAAGCCATGAGAGAGTTGTTTTCAAGCACTTCCATTTTTTGTCTTTTCTGGCATAAGAGGCTATAATTATATCAAGGATTGCCCAACTGTGATCAAACTTGGGATAAATGTCTAAAAATATGCATTGACTTGTAATCAGAGCTTGACTGCAAATTTTTGCTTGAATAGGCCTTACTGGGCCTCTACAGAGCTGCATTCATTGTGAGTATGTTTCTTCACCTTTTTTTTGTTGAACAGTTCCTTTTTTGACCACTAGACAGAGCCAAAAGTCCACTGACGGATGAGGGCTATGTCAGCCATGTGGCCTGTGCAGGCTGAGAGATGCTTGGCCCCCTAAGATCACCGCTTGCGGCTATATTTCAGGGTTGAATCTGGAAGAAATTTCAGCACATATTTGTAAAGGCCTAAATTCTACCCACAACCAATAATTTATCAAAGCACTTTTTTACTTATGTTTTGCTTGTGGTCAACATGTAAAATGTGGTGAAGATTAAACATTGTTTGACATTTCAGACTAAAAAATAACGCTAAGTCTGCACTATGTACTTTACATATTAATTAGAGCTTATGACGAATAATAGCCATTGTGAACAAAGCTTCCACCTATACCTTTCATATTGTTGTTATTTAATTAGGGTCCTAGCACGTAGTGTTATTGTGAGGATTTTTCTTCTTCTTCTAATTATTCTGTTTCTCTGCTGAAACGAATCATGGAGCAAAGACCATAAGACCTAGAGATACCAAATTTGGCATGAAGGTAGAATAGGAGTGAAACAACTCAGCCACAAAAAATGACACCGATTGGCCAAAGGGGGGGGCACTACAGTAAACCAAAACACGTTGTGGCTTATAACTCCCAAACCAAAATTTTGATTCCCTGGGTCAAGACAAATCATTTTGTAATTTAGAACTTTTAGCTCTGCCAATTTAGATCTTTTTCTAGTTTGCATAATATGCAAAACCTACTTTTGCAAACTAGTCTTAGGGTTTATGCCCAAAAATTCTGAAAAAAATCTCAAAAAATCCTCCAGACCCGAACCTCAATAATTATCAAAAACATGTCGACTTTTGTAAACAATATGGGTGCCATATACAAATTAACTCTTCTGGGACATGTATGTATATAAATTATCCAGTTTACATTTTAAACCATGCTCTAAATATCTGTACACATAAGTCTCAGCCTATATAATGTTAATAGCCCACTGCTCATTATTTATGGCAAATGAAGGCCTTTTGATAAACTCTCACTTCATTTAAGTTTTGCCTCTCCGTCTGTAAATAAGGTCCAGACTACATTAAGCCTTCTGAGGCCTCACTGTTCCAAACTGCTAAAGACATGGGCTTATACGTGCTAGGACCTGCAATTGCTGCTTGCAGCTATATTTAACTAGTTGCTTTTGTCAAGAGGTCTTGTTTTGGTAGCTATGACAAATTCAGAACTTTATTGTCTTTATTGTCATTATAGCAATACAGGGTTGTACAGTATAACAAAACACAGTCAGGCTCCTTCTCCAGTGCAGTGATTTTAAAAGAATCTGTCTATCTATGTAGCCTACCATACACAGGAGGCAAAAACAGCTTTGTGTAAGTGTACATGTAGGAGAGTACAGTATGTTAATGTAGCAAAGTGTGCAGTTAAGTATGTGGTTGTAAACAGTATAAGCTATGTAAAGTGTACAGTGCAGGTAGGAGAATAGCAGCTCAATGTTCAGGTGAACAGCTAAACAGCTTACATTACAGATGTGCAGTATATAGATAAATAAAATATAGATAAGTAAAATACAGCTCAGATGTTCAGGTATACAAGTTAGCTAAAGTACAGTGCATACAGTCCTGTGAAGTCTAGTAGAGCCCAGTGTGGGGGCTGGGGTGATCAGGGCTAGATTAGTAACAGTCTATAGTGTGGTAGTCATGTGCTGCCAGTGTGACCAGTTTGACAGCTCTGGGGTAAAAGCTGTTTGTTTACCTGGTGGTTCTGGCTTGGATGTTCTGGTACCTCTTTCCAGATGGCAGCGGTTGGAACAGGGGGTAGCTGGGGTGTGTGGGGAAATGTTGACTGCTTTCCTCAGACATCTCTTGTTGTAAATGTCCTGTATGGATGGGAGGGCAGCTGTAGTGATGTGTTGTGCAGTATTTATCACCTTCTGCAGGGGCTTGGCTCAGCAGCAGTGGCGCTACCATACCACACAGTGATGCCACTTGTTAGGATGCTCTCCACAGTGGATCTATAGAAGTTGCACAGGAGCTGCTGTGGCAGGTTGACTCTCCTCAGTCTTTGTAGAAAGTGGAGGCGTGGTTGGGCCTTCCTGACAATGTGTGAGGTGCTTACCGTCCAAGTAAGATCCTTGGCTAAGACACAGAGGAACTTCAAGCTGCTCACCTTTTCCACCAATGTGTTCCCGATGTTCAGTGGTTTGTGCGTTCTTTCCCCCCTCCTGATAATCGGCTCTTTGGTTTTGCTAACATTGAGGGAGAGGTTGTTGGTAGCACACCACTCTGTGAGGAGCTTGACCTCCTCTCTGTATGGGGCCTTGATGATGTTGTTGGAACTGTGGGTTGCGATGCAGTCGTGGGTGTACATTGTATACAGTGTTGGGAAGAGAACACAGCCTTGAGGATATCCCGTGCTGAGTGTGAGGGAGGGTGAGATGTGTTCACACATCCTAACACACTGTGGTCTGCAAGTGTGTTTAGCTTGTGGATGAGTCTTACATATGAGTTTGTGCTGTCCAGGTGGTTGCAGTGTACATTGCCAGGGAGACCGCATCATCAGTAGATCTGTTCGCACGGTAGGCAAACTGATGTGGGTCCAAGGTGCTGAGAAGGCTCCTCTTCATATGAGACAGGATTAGTCTCTTGAAGCATTTCAATACTATGGGTGTGAGAGTGATGTGATGTTCATGCATGTGATGATGGATTTCTTTGGGATTGGGGTAATGATTGTGGCTTTAAAGCAGACAGGAACAGCAGACTGTGCCAGGGAAAGGTTGAAGATGTCTGAGAAGGTGGAGGCCAGCTGGTTGGCACCAGCTTTCAGTACCCACCCTGGAATGACATCTGGACCCGCAGCTTTCCGAGCTGAGACCCTCATCAGTGTTCTCCTTATGAGACTTCATGAATGAGACTGCAGCTTTCTCAGGGAAGTGCAAATGAACCCACTTTACTAGTCTAATGCTAGTCTAGGCGCCAGTTAGCTGTACAGCATACTGTTATTGTCGTGAAGTGCGGCTGCTGTTGCACAATGCTGATGTAAATGTCCAGCCACAAATGTTTTAATCCGAGCTATTCGGGGTTAATGTGGGGGAATTACAGACATCCTTTATCCCATACAATGGCAGTTAAATTACGCACTTGCTACGTCATCAGACCTCCTCTGGTAAAACGCTGGTAATGTGATATTCTTGTCCTTTTAAAGTTTTCTTATCCATAAGCCTTGGTTTTTTGTTGTTGTAAAAAATGGTATGATTGCATTCATTTTCCCATACTGGGTTTAATTCATGTTTGTTAGAGAGTCCAGCAAGTTCATTCAGTAAGTGCTGGAACTTTAAATCTAATTAAATGTGACTTGAATATGTGGCCAATACACATCCAAGACATTTATTTATATCTTATATAATCCATCTTTTTCAGATATGAAGAATACCAAAATAACAAAACCTGCATTAGTGAACAGCAACCTCAAATTTCACAATTCTTGGAGATCCATGAGTCCCAGCTCTACAACATGAATCATCCACAGCAGAAAGCAATTACAAATTCAATACAATGTGACTTGGGTATAAATTGTAACATGCCCCTGTCAATTGTGGAAAATAAAAGTTTCTGGGATTTTCTGTCACTGGTTGACAGCAAATACTGTCCAATATGTCGGTGAACGCTGACACTGAAGGTAAGGGACCTCGCTGCTGAGAAACGTTCAACATTGAAAACTTAATTGAGCATAGCAGATCACATATCTGTGACTGTAAACATTTCATCAGACCAGAAGACAAGAGGGTTCCTTTGTATCACTGGGCACTATACGGAGAAAGAAGGGGAGACCTTACAACTATAGTCCAGTGTCTTAGCCTGTGACCGCTTTCAAGGATCACACACTGCCAAAAGAATTTGTAAACAATTAAAGGCCACATGTAATGAGCACCAAATTAAACATAAATTGGAATATGTCATTAGTGACTATGCTGCAAACATGAAAAAAGCCTTTGCAGTGTGCTTCCCCAAAGCACAGGAAGATGAAGTACAAGATGAAGATTGCCCTGATGAAACAGAGATGTGGAATGACCTAAGCTTAGAAGACCAGTAAACAGTAGATGCTTCTATGGCAAACCATGAGTGCTTGCAGTGTTTTGCACTAACTAACACTTCAGTTAGTGGTAGGGGATGGCTTGAAAGAGACCAAAGCGGTTACTGATTCTCTCTCAAAGCTCAAAAATCAACTTACTGTTGCATACAGACACTTCTTTCAAAGATGTGTTTGAAGCTGAATTTGACCAAAGATGCAGCCCTGCTGTTGTTAACACAAGACAGAATTCAAGTGAAAAGTGAAAAGCAGTTCTTCGGTGTGATCATCTGAAGGTTCTAGAAAAGGCTGGACACAGTGTTGTTCACTGTACAGGAGTGGAATCATTTAAAGGAGTTGTCGGAGATTCAATGTGTTTCACTTATGGCAACAAAAGGAAAGCCATGCTGATCTGACCACCTGTCTGTTTGTGGTTGCCATATTCCTCTGTTCATTAAAGAGGACTAAGCAAACATTAGAGGTGCATCAGTATTTCAAATAGTGTTATTTATACCACTAAAGATGCTACCAGAAGTACTGCTGTATTAAATGCATGTAGTAGAAAGCCTTATTACAACTACATTTATTGGATCTTTTACTGGATTGGAACTTTTTATGTAGGTAATAGGTAAATAACTTGGGGGTTGTACCAGCATGTTCAAATGTTTAATTAATTCAATTCAATTCAATTCAACTTTGCCATTATACTAATACAGGGTTGTACAGTATAACAAAACACAGTCAGGCTCCTTCTCCAGTGCAGTTATAAGAATATATGTATATATATATAAATAGTGTAGTGCAAAGACAAATAGACAATAGACAAGGTGCATAAACAGTACAGTAGGACATGTGCAAACAGTACAATACATGTACAGGACATGTGCAAAGTGTAAGAGCAGTATCAGTTAAGTATGTGGTTGTAAACAGTATAGATATATAAAGTGTACCATGCAGGTAGCAGAAGCAGCTTAATGTTCAGGTAAACAGCTAAATTGCTTAGTACAGATGTTCAGTATAGATAAATAAATATCGATAAATAAATACACAGCTGGGATGTTCAAGTATACAGGTTAAAGTTAAAGTGCAGTGCAAACAGTCCTGTGAGCTAGTGGAGCCCAGTGTGTGTGCTGGGGTGATCTGGGCTAAAATCAGTAACAGTTCTTTAGTGTTGTAGACATGTTCTGGTAGGTGTTGCCGGTGTGACCTCTAGGGTAAAAGCTGTTCCTGAACCTGGTGGTTCTGGCTCGGATATTCCAGTACCTCTTTCCGGATGGCAGAGTTTGGAACGGGATGACTGGGGTGTGTGGGGTCTGAGGATATGTTGACTGCTACCTCTCTTGTTGTAAATGTCCTGTATGGGTGGGAGGGCAGTTGCAGTGATGTGCTGTGCAGTCCTTACCACCCTCTGAAGGGCCTTGCGCTCAGCAGAGGTGGCGCTGCCATACCACACAGTGATTTTCTTGTCAGGATGCTCTCCACGGTGGATCTATAGAAGTTGCACAGGAGCTGCTGTGGCAGGTTGACTCTCCTCAGCCTTCGTAGAAAGTGGAGGCGTTGTTGGGTCTTCCTGACAATGTGTGAGGTGTTAAGCATCCAAGTAAGATCCTCGGCTAAGTGGACACCAAGGAACTTGAAGCTGCTCACTCTTTCCACCAATGTTCTCCCGATGTTCAGTGGTTTGTGCGTTCTTTCCCCCCTCCTTAAGTCAATAATCAGCTCTTTGTTTTTGCTGAGATTGAGGGAGAGGTTGTTGGCAGCACACCACTNACAGCTTCTTCAATCTGCTGCCATCAGGGAGGAGACTGCGGAGTCTAGGAGCTAGGACCAGCAGACTGAGGGACAGCTCCATCCACCAGGCTGTCAGGATGCTGAACTCTCTCTCTGCTCTACCCCACTCCCACTTCTGCCACCTGCACACACAAACTCAGCACCCTGAATCCACCTCCCATCAATACCGAACTGGGATGCGCACACTTTAAACAGCTTTTAAAATTTTATCCTTGCATTCCCACTTAATCCCCCATTAACACCAAACTGTGACTGTGAACTGGTCTGCACTCATCACTTTAAACAGCCTTAATGTTATTCAACCTGCACTACGGTTTATACTAGCACTGTCATACCACTTTAATCCCGCATCTTAATTCTGCTGGTGCACACGTCACTTTATTGTCCTTATTGTCTTCAGTGTCTTATTGTCTCATTTATGTCTATCTCAGGGCCCTTATTTTATTCTATTGTATGTCTTGTGTCAGTCTATTATATATTTATTGTTTATTCATTCAATATACTCTTGTTCTTGTTTTAGTTTTAGCTGTAATCTATTTATAGTTAAATGTTTATTTGCTACACCTTGGGACGGAAAGTAACGCAATTTCAATCCTCTGTATGTCTTGTACATATTGAAGTATTGACAATAAAACTACTTGACTTGACTTGATGTTGTGTTGCTGCCACTTGACCTAAGTGATCTTGGGTCAAGTGATCCTGCTAAACGTTAAAAAAAAACAATCTTGAAAATCATTCACAAAACTCTTTCACTACAGACTATCTGGGCCTAAAGTTACCAAAATAAGAGGTGTACTATGTCATATATGTTGCACTTGATTACATGCAATTTGTTTTTGAGTGATACTGGTAAACCTTAAAAAGCTATTGAAATTAATTCACGAAAACCTTCCACCACACACCAGCAAGGGTTAAACCTACCCATATAACAAAGATAGGGCATTTGAATCAGTACAATTTGTTTTGTAGCAATATAATTACATGTTTAAAAGCTATTGAGACTATTTCAGAAAAAAAGAAATTCTACAATCCAGTATAGGTTAAATATGGCAATATAAGAGGTGTAGTATGTTATGTGGACTGCACTTGAAGTACAATTTGTTCTGAAGCAAAACCACTGAATGCTCTAAAAATACTGAAGTTAATTCTGAAAAACCTTTAACTACAGACCAACAAGGTTAATGATACCAATTTCACAGGTGTAGTATATTTTCTAGATGCTACTTGATTCAGTACAACGTGTTGTGAAGGGATAACATTGAACATTCAAAAGCTATTGAAATTAATTCACAAAAACCTTTCACTGCAGACAACAAGGGGTTAATAGTACCAATATAACATGTGTAGTATGTTTGTCTAGATGCTATTTGATTCAGTACAACTTGTTTTGAAGCGATATAATTATACGTTCAAAAGCTATTGAAATGAATTCACAAAAACCTTTCACTACAGACAACAAGGGGTTAAATATGCCAGTATAAGAGGTGTAGTATGTTGTGTAGGTGCTACTTGATACAACATGTGGTGAAGCCATATAATTACACTTTCAAAAGCTACTGAAATTATTTCACAAAACTCTTTGACTACAGATCAATAGGTGTTAAAATGACCAATATAACAGTGGTTAAAATCATTTTATGCACTCGTTTTGTTTAATTTTGTTTACTTTTTTAAAGCTACTGTAACCGAGGCACCCGAACTTTTGCGTACAACTCCGCCATGTACCTCAAATAATTTAGTCAAGTGAGCTTTGTAATTAAGTTGTCATGGGGTGCTTTTTTTTGTTAACAGATCAATAAGCTCTGTTCTAGTACAATGAAGTGTGAGGTGCTTTTCCCCGCTGATCTTCACCTGAATTTCTACTGCGTGTTGTAATTTGTAGACAGTCCCTTGGCGCTCGCGGCAGCCTGTATAAATTTGTGTTTCGTGGTTTTCAAAAAGGAAACATTTCCGACATAAACGAAATTGTAGCTGCTTGTCCTGGATGTCAGCATCAACAATTTGTAAGTTTTAGCCCTTTAGCATGAGCCGTTCGAAAGCTATTGAAGAAAGAAATCCGAATATGCCAATATGAAGCTACCTTTACCGCAGTCTAGAAAATAGTAAAGCCAACTCTAGAATATATATTTTCAGAGCAGTCGGTTTTAGCTTTCAGGATAACAGGCTTAGCTTTGGCTAGCGTACATTGCTAGCTATGCACCAAGCTAGCATTGACAGGATTATAAAAATACACGAGCTGGTTTATAAATTGCAAACAGTAAAAACATTACAATAGTAAACATTAGCGGATCATCTGACAGTGTAGGATTCGTCGCCGCTTGCCATTGTCAAAGTTTATCTTCCCGTTAATCTTGCACTCATTCATGTATGTTCAGTGTCCTCAACTTGGGAACCTGCGTGAGCGCCGTGTCTGTGGAGGAGGGGGTAGGGTGGAAACTTTCACTGTTGTTTTAAATTCGAACCGCAGAACATATTTTAACTGCTAGCAGTAATCAAACCTTAATTAAGAAACCCAGTCTCCCTTCTGAGATATCATTCGGAGCTATCAAACTATAAACCTATTTCAAATTTTCCCTTTATATCAGAGGTTTCAGAGAAAGCTGTGGCACAACAGTTAAGTTCCTACCTGCACAGGAGTGACATACATGAAAAATCTCATTCTGGATTTAGGCCTGATCATAACACTAGCACTAGTGCAAATTGTAAATAATCTTTTAGAATCTTTTCACAAAGAAAACCAAAGTATGGTGTTTCACAGGGCTCTCCCTTAGGACCTATATTATTTACCTTATATATGCTACCACTAGGAAAACATGACATACATTTTACTGCTATGCAGACAACACAATTGAATATTTCAGTCAAACTGGATGACTGGACACTGCAATTTAATAAGGTGGAAAATGTGTAAAAGTTATGAGAGGTATAAAAGACTGGAAGTAACTTCCTCCTACTCAACTCGCATAAAACAGAAGTGCTTCTTCTTGGTCCCAAAACTGCTAGAAACAAGCTGTCTGCATTATGGCTTAGTCTTAATCGCTTCTCAGTTACACTAGGTACATCTGTACAGATTCTGATCTGGCCTTCGACAAACATATTACTAGAATAGCTTTCCTATGTCTATGCAATAGATGCAACTGCTGAAGTAAGAAACGCACTCTCCTTACAGGACGCAGAAAAGCTAATTCATGCCTTTATTACTATAAAGTTGGATTATTGTAATGCCCTGCTTTCTGGTTGTTCCAGCAAAAGCCTTAATAAGCGTCAGTTAGTCCAGAACCAGGACTCGCACATGTACACGGATGGTGGACTTCTCAGGGAGTCCTCATGTCTTTGTTACCTTCTGGGTCTACTTTTTAGTTATGCTGGAATCACTACTGCACTCTGTTAACATAACAGTCTTCAGTTTGTCTGTCAAAGCTAACTGTGTTTTCCTGCTGAGCTACTGCCCAAACTGCGTGGTCTAATCCTGTGCGCTCTGATGCTGTTGCTTCATCTGCTTTGGCTGGGTGCCACTGCCTGCCTGCATTGCTGACCCTTTTGCCTACCATGGAGCTTCTTCATGTCCTGTGATGTGATTGGATTTCGCCCGCATCCCATGGGCCCATCCGATTATCCTGCTATTTAAACACAGACTAATCATACATTTCTTCCTCTGCCTCGCAAAACACTGAACACTTCTCTTCTTCTTTCTAATAGACTATCATTGTAGTCTTCTAGCTAACAGTTACCAACAGTTATCCTATTCAATGTTCCATATAATTTTAAATCCTTATCCTTTTTTGTGCTTGTCTTGGTATACGTTGTCAACCTTTGAGTCTTCGTTCCTCCAGAGGTTTCTTCCTCTTGCTCCGAGTGAGTTTTTCTTTGCCACTGTTGCCTTTGGCTTACTCATCTGTAAAACTGCATTGTGACAACATCTTGTTGCAATGCTTGTTGTAAAAGGCACTATACAAATAAATTTGACTTGACTAGTTTGATGGATAAATGTTATTAAGTCCCAAAGATTTATCCAACTGATAATGCCTTAAGCACCAAATATGTATGTGAATGCAAATATTGTAGTACAGCACATAAAAACAGAAAAATTGAATTTTACAAAAGTATATCGTTTCACTCTTGTTAATAATATATGGTTTGTTGTAATCTTGTTTTATTTTGACTTCTATTAGTTCTATATATGTTTTTATGTACGGCTGTTGGTTCTTACCATTTGTAAACCATACTGATTTCAAAAGCTTAGCATCCTTTGACCTTTTGTTAACCTATGGGAGAAGTTGCCGCCCCATAACATGCATTTTACAAAATGGAGGTATTTACACCCCGGGAGGAGTTGACATTGAGGTATTAACCCCCTAGGAGGAGTTGCCTCCCTCTAAACAGAACATGCATTTTACAACACATATATACAACAGGATCTGAGTCCCCAAACATTTACACAACAGTGGTATAAAGGCCCTTGTAAAGTTTTTATCTGTGGACTGCATTCTGGAAGCAGAGCTCAATAAACTAAGATCATATCCAGTGTTGTTTCCTCACTTCAACTGACACCAAGAGAAGAAATCACAACAGGTCAAATGGTAGAGCATTTATCATCAGGACGTTGTCACTTAAAAACACTTCTAAGAATGTTATATCAGAAAATACCAGGCACATCACTTAAATTCAGGCATTTTATTGTTGTGAAATGAACAAGTTGAACTTTAGGGGGAAACAAGAGCATAAGCAATAACGCAAACTCACTGCAGTTTTTCATGATGCTAGTAAGGTTCTTCTAGCCATCTCAACAACCCCCTCCTTGGTTTTGTTTCCACCAATGAAACCATTGGCATGGACAAAAATACAGCCAGGGATTCCACTGAGCTGAGACAACGCATCGTCCCTGATCCCACGCCATTCCTCCAGCAGTGACAACCTATACATTTGGAGTACATTGAGTAGGTCATTAAATGATAAGAATTAGAAGAAAAGAAAGAGTAAGAAAAATAACTTTATAGACCTTTTATGACCACTGGCAACTCAAGGTACTTTAGAGACAGGTGTTAAGTTTATCAAAAAAAGAAAGAAATGAAGAGTTGAGTTTAATATCTTATCTTATAATTACTGTCCTAAAAGTTGAAAGTATTATTTTTTTAATTACTTTTTAAATCACATAAAGCAATGGCATAGATCAAGGGTAACCAAGCTTTCTTAATTTGCGACCCACACTACCAACCACAAAAGCTTCCGCAGCCCACAACAGTTTACTGACCACATCATTTAAAGTGCCAACAAATATAACAAAATAATCTAGCATGTCAACTTGTAACTTGCATGCTTGATTTTATGATATAATGCAACACAATAAATACTAAAAAATAATAACCTTTTATACCTAGAAATGAAAGTTGTGAAAGGAGGTCTGACTCAGTTCAGTAGGTTTAGATGAATATTTGTTTAGCTTCCAGTTATCGGCTTAATTTATTTGGTTTTAAACTTCATTAAAAAAGATCTCGGTCAGACTGAAATGCAATCACTGCACTGCATTTTGGGTTGATCCACCACACATTGAAATGCAATATAGCTGAGAGTGTCAATTCTGACACTAAATCAGCATTTTATTAATTTTAATGTAAACCTATATGTATTGTTTTTCTGGTAGGAGATCAGGCAACATTAAATCACTGCAATGGATTTTATGTTTTTATTTACCACGTGTGTCATCTGTTTAAGCACAGTCTCTGTACACTGCAATTAACTTTTTCCACTGTAATGCTTGCATTTCAATGACCGTGTCTGAAGCACCAGACAGTGAAAATCAATATAGCTGTGCTTTGATTTAATTTCACAGTGTATTGTATTTAATTCTGACATTTCAATATTCTGATTTGTAAATGTAAATTCAGGTATTGTTTTTCAGTAAAGAAGTCAAGTGACATGAAAATAGAGGATTTTATTTCATTTTGACACCATTTTAGCTTGTTACTATGGAAAAGCAATGCCACGTGTTTATTGCATTTCACATTTCCCATTGTACTGACTGGATTTCAGTTTGGCATGAATTCCTGTGCATATGGTTACCACTGTGTTGCATCACCTCTTCTTGTAACACCACTTTGTAAGCATTTGGCAACTGTGGAAATGATTGTTGTCTTTTAAAAAAATGAAATATTTTCCATTCTTGTTTAATATCTGATTTAAGCTGAACTCAACAGTTTGGGCCTCTTTTGTCCCGTTTCCTTTCATAATGCTCCAAATGTTTTCAGTGGGTGATTGGTCTAGACCAAAGGCAGGTAAGTTTATCACACAGGCTCTTTTAATACAGAGTCATGCTGATGTATTACATGGCAGTCTTGCTGAAATAAGCAAGACCTTTCCTAAAGCAGATGTATATATTCTGGATGGTAGCATAAGTTGCTCCAAAACCTGTATACATTGATTGGCATTACACTGTTGCCTCGGAAGATGAGGTGGGATGAAGTGGTTGACAAGAGAGGAATTTAACCCCTTATCTCCAAGCTATGTGGCTATGAATTCAATTTTAACCGTTTCTAAAAAAGAAAAAAAAAAAGAAAAAAAAAAAAAAGGTCTGAGACTTAAGCTTTACCTGTTTTCAAATGTGTTGAGCCCTGCTGGCACACACTGGACTCTCCACTGGCCATTCTGGTCTTGATACAGCACAAATTTGATTGGTACCTCCAGTTTCAGCTCTTTTTCCAGGGCAAAGAGATGCTCTTTCCAAGGGCAACCACCTTGGGCCAGCACAATTATCTCCCCACTGGCATCCACCTAGGCAAAAGCAATTTGTTAAATAACAAGACTAGGCAAACCGGACTGCCACTGGCTACATAGTGCTTGTCCTACAGGTGTCTCTGGCATTTTAACAATGAGGAGGCACGGTATCCAAAATACACACCTTTCTTATTAGACGTCCTTGAGACAAACCTCCCTCATATATTCACTCATGTTTAGCATTACATTCCAAGGAGGCGCTGTTTGTGCTGAGACAGCTTTGGTGCTTCATATTAATGTCTTTGTTTATGACAGAAGAAAGTGTAGGACAAAGATAAACGTAGAAATGAGGAAAAAAAAGGGATCACAAAGTTGTAGTTATAAAGGCTTTGTGTGACTGCATTAGTCTTTGTAAAACTGGTAAGGCAATTCATTTTTAAGCATTCAGCAGGATTTGGATGTATTCATACACACCTGCATATTTTGTACTACTAGTGTGTACTTTGTTAATTTTATTTAAAAATTAATTCTAGATCAAGATCAATAAGATCAAGTAGATTTTTGATGGTTAGCAGAGCTTAAATACAGTTGCAAGCCGGGTACACAAGGTAGCATCAAGCTAATGTAGGTACTTTAGCAGAAGTAGAATATGGTTGCAAGCTGGGTACTCAGGGTATCATCAAGCTAACAGAGGTACTTTAGGGGAGTTTGAATTAGTAACATCAGGGTAACGTAGGTACTTTAAAACAGCGTTTTTCAACCCTGGTCCTGGAGGCACCCTGCCCTGAACACTTTAGTGAATTCTCAGCTCTAACACACCGCCTGCAACTATGAAAGGCTTGTTAAAGATCTGATAAGTTGAATTTGGGGTGGGAGAGCAGGGAACACTCTAAAATGTGCAGGGCAGGGTGCCTCCGTTTTCATGCTCAATCCACATACACCTTGTATTAATCAGAAAAACAATGCTAAATACAAATTCTGTAGTACCAAATTCTTTTTGAATCTAAACTCCATTGTTCAGAGTAAATGTTACCTTATGCCTTGATTGAATAGCAGTCTCCACTACTGCTCGTGCTGGAAGCCATGCATTTTGATAGTAGTCCAATCGATCCAAGAACTCAGCTCCCACCAAGGCCATGGCTTTATGAAAACTCTCCTATTAAACAAGAAATAAAAAAAGTTATATTAAACCTTCAACTCTAAGATGTCTTCTTGACTTGATACTTGTCCCTGTGCTCATTTGTTTGAAGCACACTGTTCAACTGGTCACTGCTTTTTTAGGGCTACATTAGCTAGCAAATTATTGCCCCATTTAAAATATACCCATGGTGCATCCTTGTGGTCTCCCAGGGACTTCTGTTTTCACCCTCTGTCTGAAATGCTCTGTTGTGTCTTTGACCCCTGCCTCCTGATGAGCCCAGTGTGCTCTGATTGGTCAGTTCGCTCTGTTCTGTTGTGACTGGTCAACCTCCACAGTGGTTCCACCCATCTTGCACTCTGCGTAGAGAGGCTTCTCTCCTTGGCAGCCGTAATTTCCACTATGGCTATGCAATGGTGCTGGTTCTGCCGTATTAGTTTTAGCAAGAGTCCGATCGTGAAAGCCATTTAGAACAAGCCTGTTAGACCAGGTTCACCTTCACAAGCTAGACTGGAGCTGCACTGCACCAAACTAAAGTAAAAACTACCAGACACTTGATAATGATTTCTGAAGTAAAGTACTGCTGAAAGAAAATACAAACATTAAAGTGTCCAGTGGTTTCCAAGTTGTTTGTGGTTCTGAGAACGTACATAATCTCTTCAGGATTTTGACATTTAGCGTTTAAAGGAAAAAAAAAAGTCCTTGCCATGTTTCCACAGTATTTTAGGTAAGAGTGGGCGGGCAGCTGATCAGCAAAACCATTATAAACACAATAAAATTATTTGACAAATTAGCCTTGTTAGCCAATAGGCCTACAACTGAACCCTGGGCCTAGCTTCAGCCAACAACTGCATACTTGAACAGTCGTAGTAGTTACCTTGTTTGTTTTTAGCATGACAAGCGCACAAAAAATAATGCGGGTTGTGAACTTGAACCTCCTGTGGGCCTCATATACTGCACATGTTTTTTGAAATAGTTGTTAGTGAAGTGCTGGGCAATCAGTGAAATGTTTGGAGGGAAGAGTGGAGGAAACAGTGGTAAAAATAAATTTAAACCAATGACTTGTTTGTGGTTCTACCTTTGGCAGAGTGTACAGATTCCCCTTTACAGCGCAGAACATAGTATCTTCTAAAGATAGCCACAAAACGCTGGATACTCTTCCTTTGCCCATAGGCGGAGGAATGACCCACCACCCTAAATACCTGCTCTGTGGTGGTCCTGTAGAGGTCCTATTTATCTTGAAGAACAAGATAAAACGGGGGTAAAAACTTATCCAGAAAAATAGCAGTAGCCTGTTGTACAGTATAATTTGTTAGCATTTCTTCACTCCAATCAATAACTGTCAGTGCCACCACTTACTGAATATTCTTTAGATGATGGATCATTCTCAGCACTACAGTGATGCTGACAGAGTAATGGCAGAAGTAGGAGTTTATAAACACTTCACTGGACAGCTTGCTAGTTCACCTTAGAGACATGAAGTTAGAGATGATAGCTAAGGGGTGTAACACAGTTTCTTTTAGTCATGCGGTAGTTCTTCATGAGTGGTGCACCAAACATGGTAGTTTAACTTACCTTAAAATTCTACAATAGATTCAAATCTTAAATCGGGTCACAGATTCTCACAAGGTCCAGGGATCTGTACTGTTTGTAATAACATGTACTCACACATCGAGGCTAGCTACAGTAAAGGCTTATTTATATACTGGATATTACAGATGTGCACAGAGAAACAGAGGAGTTGCTTTATGGAGAACTGAGCGGTACCAATGGAGAGTAGATGCTAGCATACTGACTCATCTGGATTTCAACTGAACAAAAGAGGAGGGCTGGCAGATAAAGCTACTGTAAAAGTACTGAGACTGGATAATGGAACAAAAGTAAGTCGCCTTACTGCATTATTCGTAGAGGATACGAGCCACTGGGTCCATGTGTGTGTGCTTCCTGAGAAGCAAGTCCTAGAACCACCTGGCTTGAATAACGCATGGTGAACTCAGCTGCATTTGGTCAGTTTCACGTGTGGATGGAAGGCTTTGCCAGTTCTTCTGCAGCGGCTGGTAGGTCACAACGGGCCGCTGAAGTAAACTTCTGTGCTGGCATATGATGGACCAGTGCTGGCTTATTTCTGTCCGTAAACTATTCTCACAGAAGATTTCACAACAAACTACTGTTCACCATGAAACTTGAGATGAAACAATGCAGCTCAACTAAGCTGTTTAAAGTACAGCAATGTAAAGTAAGGTTCACAACAGTAAGCCGATTTATTTAAATAAGGTTTATCCAGAAGTAAAAAACAAAAGTGCAAAAGTAGAGCTCTTAACTCAGACAATTTCTTTCTTCAGTTACGTTTTTCCCCCTCTTCTCTCTGTGTATTCTGGTATATAAAACAGACCATTCCCCAAGACGCAGTTAATCATTCATCATAAGCATCAGTATGGTTTCAAAGGGGATATTATACCAGAAAATGAATGAATATACCAAATATTATAATTTATTAATTTAGATTTAAACTCTTATTTCACAATTTCATAATGGTTACAATGAGCTAACTAATACCTCTACCAATCATACTTCTAGAAGAAGGAAATCTAACATGATTACGAAAAGGAAAATATAAGCGGTTCAAACGTAATTCAAATGAATACAAACCATATACGCTCATCATCAAATAAATAGTTGCACCCAGAAGAAAAGCAACCGACAGGAATGAAACTTGGTGGGTAGGTTTGACACAAGTTTCATGCCCGTCTATGTAAGCATGGACGAACCTTATCCCTGTGCATGACTATATATGGTTGTCCCATTGCATGTGCTTTTCATTGTGACTTGTGATGTTGTGATGGTAGCATTCTTTGCAAGTGAAGTATGCCTCAGAGAAGAGTTTGAAAGCAATTTGAGCAGTTGGAAGAGTCTGAGAGGTGTCACATCATAGGGCTCTGGGAAGCGGGATGGTCTTATTAACGTATTGTACACCATGTCGGCCGCGCAGATATTACCATAGAATACTGTTGGTGGCAGTGGATAGAAGGCGGCACACACCAGCAAAATAAGGAATCTGGGAGACCTGCCACGGAGAGGAGCAGGTTACATCTTCATGAGTCATCTTGTTAGTGTAAGCATCATTGGCAGAGGACATGCACACAGACCGTTACAATGACTGATCTTAAAACCACAGCAAAGTCACCAAAGACTGCAGTGTCGTTGTGCCAGACTGTCATGGAGTGGCAGCGAGTCATCTTCAGTAACCAGTCCTGCTTTTGTCTTTGTGGAGACGACCTACGGATCTGTGTGTGTGGAGGAAAATGTGTAGGATGCTATTGGATGTACTACCAACACTCCACCCCTACCGCAAAATCTACTGGAACTGCATGAGCTGCATGGGATGGATTATCGCAGGACACCATTAGGAACATCTGCAACTCCATCCCAAGATGTCTGGCATGTTGCGTTAACAAAGGCAGCCCAACGTCATACTGAGAGATACTATTTATGTATGTGTAGCCTAATAAATACTGGCCATATCAGTCTAAATGTTTTATATATATATTTTTTTATATTTTTAAACATTTAAAATTTTTAAATAATTTTAATAATTTATTGTTCTTTCTTCTGAATAGCATTGATAACCAAAACTTCCTTCTAGGTGCAACTATTTTTTTTGATGATAAGTGTAAGTAAATATGAACACGCACACTTCTAAAACTAAAGCTGTTAACTGGTCATAGATATTCTAGGGTATGTGGAACACATTATATTCAGTAAAAAATAAACACCCCCTCTTGAAGGAGTTACTGAATGCAATCCAGATGTTAAACAAGTACAGTCTGGAGGAATTTGGGGGCAGCTATAGACATACTCTAGTCTGAGGTACATTTATCCATTATCTAGTTCTGATATATTAGCTAGCTGAATATTATGGTTGTTGATATCAATTTAGATATTTGTAGCAGCTTTTAACAAAGCATTCATAATATAAATCAACAATGAATATATGCATTTTTCAGATTAAAGAAGTAGCCTTTTATACACTAACCTCGGTGTCCTGGCAATCGCTATTCCACCGTGGGTTAAGATGACTGACACGAGAACTCAGGGTGGTGCTGACAGTGTAACGTGCCTCCCCATCACACTGAGAAATCCCGTTATCCACTGCATCCACTTCCTCCACAAAGTTCTCATACAGCTTAAAATAAAAGGCGGCAGATGGTCAGCAACTCAGTAAGATCATTTAACAAAGAATCTGATGAAGAGCAATTCTAACAAACAAGCTTTCACACTTATGTTCAACAGACAAAAGTTTTGCTTACATGAAGATGTTATTTTCCACATATTTTTGAAGTCACACATTTTGAATATATAGAGTAATACTTTATAGAGATATAATGACTTTGCAAACTTTAACACTAAAATCTAACATATCAGGCAAGACATTAGGACCCTTCCGCCAATATCAACAACCCACTATTTTAGTCGGTGACTAGTAGGTATACCAGTAAAACAAACTACCAACTCTCTGCCACAATAAGGTCTACCTGCAGATACCAGATGTTCCCTTTCCCCTCAATGTAGCATCTTACTATTGTATATTATTTTTTCTACTGAGAATCACTAGTGATTCACATCACTGGCATGCATAGTTTTTTGGCTCTCAATGTTACGTCAACAAGCCAACATGTTTTCACATCCTTTACTGAGCAAATTGATCGAAAAACTCTTAGCTCTAGCATTAGCTCAAATACTGATTTAACCACGGCACCTTAAAAAAACCTTTTGCATTTGAATGACTGAAACTGTTTATTTTTCATAAAAAAAAATCACTGTCCTCCTGAATGTTAGTAAAAATAAGTATACAGCTTTATTATTTAGACTGACTGACTTACTAACGATATCCACCCATACACCTGTGTCCTCTCCATCACCATATAAAATATCATGGTTAAAATATTGTAGTTTATTGGTCAAAGTATTGAAATTTTGTTCAATACAGTGAGTCATCTCAATTCATCCATTTGTAGTCTCATTACCAAACACCAACACATTAGCAACACACTACTAACAAGGTTTTTAAAGAATGTGTTTAGATACTAATAGCTGTCTAGACAAATTTCAGTCATATTCTGGAAAAATATCTATCTGTATTTGAGAGCCCTAAAATCTAAATAATTAGCACATAACCCTGGTGTACTAAGGGACTCAGTTTTAGCAGTCATGTCAAAGCAGTTTCAAAAGCAGCATTTTATCAAATAAAAATATTTTCGGACTAAATCAGATCTGGAGAAATTCACATAGGCCTTTATTTCTAGAAGGATTGATTACTGTAATTGTCTCTTAAATGGGCTTTAGTTGATTCAAAATGCAGCTGCTAGAGTTTTCACTAGGAGTAAAATAAGAAAACACAAAAGCAAGTTACAGCCTTCTCTGAATCGCTTCTTCCATAGTGCCATAGGTTCCAATGCATGAAAAATGGGAAGAAGCAGCATTGCTTGGCTTCACAACATGAACCCATAGTAAGCCAGAACAAGCTCAAATCAACAGATCTTTTGATCATAAATCAAAGAAGGAGATGGAGATATTTAACTCACTTGAGTTTTTGCTTGAGATAGAATTATATTTACAGACATTTACCATGGTTGTGCAGCTGAAATACTTGTTAGGTCGTGGAGCTCAAATAAACCAGACAGGATGAGCAGTGAGCCACCTAATGACAGCATCAGTGGCACCAGACCAAACATGAGGTATTCCAGTCTGTCTGGAAGGATATCCTTATATACGATAGAAGAGCACTAACTGTAGCATGTTCAACCTCTCTCTCCTCTCTGATTGACTAACAAATATGACCCAAGGTCACACACAATCTCTAAATTAACTAAAAGCCCATCTGCTACTAAACCCCAGATACCATCAGCATATAGTAGCAATGATTTTATTAATTTCAAGTCAAGTAGTTTTATTGTCAATACTTCAATATGTACAAGACATACAGAGGATTGAAATTGCGTTACTCTCCATCCCAAGGTGTCGCAAATAAACATTTAACTATAAACAGATTACAACTAAAACAAAGAGTATATTGAATGTATTAAACAATAAACATAAAATAGACTGACGCAAGACATAATTTCTCATTTCAATAATAAAATTGAAATGATCAAACTAAAAATGTATAACGCTCAGTTAACAGCTACAAGTGCACTGCCCCGTAAAGCTAATCCAGATCTAAAGCACAGAATAACTACTGCGGAGAGGTGCAATTTTTTACTTTACTTCAACAAGCAGAGGTAGTTCAAATTATTTCCTCCTCAAAATCATCTACCTGCATACTAGATCCAATTCATACAGGTTTACTTAGACATTTTGCCCTAAATAACCAAGCATTTTCTGTCTGTAATAAATTCCTCTTTCAGCCGTGGTCACATTCCAAAATCTCTTAAACTCACAGCAATAAAAGTTTTAATTAAGAAACTTAATCCTAATCCTTCTGAGCTATCAAACTATATACCTATTTCAAATCTTCCCTTTATATAGAAACTGTGACACAACAATTAAGTTCATACCTGGACAAGAATGACATACATAAAAAATATCAGTGTGGGTTTAGGGCTCATCATAGCACTGAGACAGCACTAGTGAAAATTGTAAATTATCTTATAGCATTCTCTGACAAAGGAACTATATCCTTAATGGTTCTGTTTGCAATCTTAGTGCAGCATTTGACATAACAGACCACTCTGTCTTCCACAGGGCTCTGTCTTAGGACCTATATTATTTATCGTACATATGCTACTACTAGGTACCATTATTAGAAAACATGGCATGAATTCCATGTCTGTTATTAAATATTCAGCTATGCTGATGACACACAATTGTATATTTTAACCAAACCAGATGATATATTTCAACTTAATAAAATAGAGGACTGTGTAAAAGATATAAAAGATTGGATGGCAAGTGACTTCCTCCTACTGAACTCACAAAACAGAAGTTCTTCTTGGCCTGCTAGAAACAAGCTGTCTGCATTATTGCTTAATCTTAATTGCTTCTCAGTTGCACCAGGTACATCTGTTCGATGAACAGTTCGATGAACATACTACTAATATTACTAGAATAGCTTTTCTACATGTATGCAATATTGTTCAACTAAGAAATGCACTGTCCTTACAGGATGCAGAAAAGCTGGTTTATGCCTTTATTACTTCTTTTGATCATATCAGCCCAGTCTTACATTTACATTACTACCTTACATTAGTTGCCACAAATTCCACATTATTAAATTTTTTGTACAAATTTTTTATAAATGGCTTCACTCTAAATGGCTTCACTCCTCTGTACCTTAGCGAACTTATCTTGTATTATGAATCGACACGTGAACTCAAGATTGTGAGGTGCAGGCTCTCTATTAGTAACTAGAATTAATAAAGTTAAGGCAGATTTTCATTCAATTTCAAAAAGTAGATAAGGAAAAACAAATAAAAAAAGAAAAAGAGATGTTGATGCTCATCAGGCTGGAAAACAAAACCATCTCTAAAGAAATTAGAAGTTTGGATTCTTTCCCAAACTCTTTTGGACAATCAGGCAGACTGTGTACAAATAGAGGAAATTCAAGACCATTATTAGCCTCCCCAGAAGTGGTCCAAGCAACAAAAGCTTACACTGGCTAATGTTGTCCACCATTAGGAGAACACTAAACAACAATGGTGTGCATGGCAGGGTTGCAAGGAAACAAAACTGGTGGTATCCAAAAAGAAGATTGCTATCCTTCTGCTGTTTGCTAAAGATGACATGAACAAGGCAAAAGGCTATTGGAATATTAATTTTGTGGAATGGCCAAGTGAAAGTCCTGACCTTAATGTAATAGAAAAGTTGTGGAATGACCTGAAGCAAGCAATTCATGAAAGGAAATACACCAACTTAACAGAGCTGAAGTTTTTTGTACAATGGGCTTGTTTTGAGGAATGGGCTAAACTCCCTGGATCAACATGACTAATAACTGGACTACAACTGGACTAATAAACTAATAAATAAACTAATAAACTGGGAATGTTTAATTGTTTTTGCTGCTCAAAGTGGTCACACTAGATACTGAAAGCAAAGGCTGACATATCTCTGCCACTCACAGATGTGTAATATTAGAAAAAATTAATGATGATCAACAATAAACTTCTGCTCTCAGTAACATTATTATTCTTTTAATACTGTTAACGTGTAATAAGAAAAATCCACCTTAAATGGTGACCAAGTAGCTGGAGAATAGGTGTGTGATTGAGACCATAAAGACCAGCTTTCTGCAGAGCTCTTCCTATAAATATTCTATTTATATTATGTATATTGGAACATATTTTTATGTGTACTAGCATGTTGACAAGGTAGCATTAGCACATTCATCAAAACATTGGTTAGTGCAGAGTGATGAGCAAAACTGTATCAATACACATTGTTAGCAAGGTAAGAGTAATATAACTAAAACAATTACTTGGTGTCATATGCGCACAACAGGTCAATTAATAAGTCTTTGTTGTTTCCCTTTTTTAAACAAAGATTAAAACGTTTAGTTTGGCTTCCAGCTCCAGTTGCTATTGTCTACAATCTTCTCTCTGACAATAATAATTCAGCTTCCAATTGCCTCAGATGGAGGCACTGCACTTGGCTGGTCTCAACAACAATTTCCGAGTCTCTTACCCTGAAACTGAGTGCAAATGATTTTAAAGTCAAGACAAGACAGACACCGCTAGTTTATGATTGAGACCAAGAGATGTCTTTTATAATACAACACTAAGCATTAGCCTAAATGGTATTTGGCAATAGTCTTGTTTCAGACTATTGTCTCAACTCCTACCTGTTTCACAGCCTGGATAAGTTTATGGAAAAGTAAAAATATGCCTATGTTTTGGTTTTAGCCAGTTGACAGTTTTACAACTGTAAAACTATGACTGCAACCGAAAGTAAAAAATTTAAATTACCTTTACACTTGTTCATTGCTATAGCTACTAATTGGTACATAGACTTAATATTATGATTAATGATTGGCTAAAAAAGACGGCAACTGCGGTTCGCTTCAAAGACCAATTGGCTTGTTTTATAAATACAGGATTTGGGGCAGTCAGGGTCAGAGTTTTTAGACAGAGCCTTGTGATTGGAAGCTTGCCTGTCCGATTCCCAGAACCGACAGTAACGACTGAAGTGCACCTTCAGCAAGGTAACTTACCCCAAATTGCTCCCTGTCACAGCTGATAGGGCTGCCCACTGCTCCGGCAATTGTGCTCACTGCCCCCAGTGTGTTCACTTGTGTGTGTTCACTTGTGTGTGCGTGTGTGTGTGTGTGCCACTTCACGGATGGGTTAAATGCAGAAGACAAATTCCTCTGCGTGCAAGCAGAATCGGCAAATGGTTCTGAATTCTAATTCTAATGTTCCTAATACTAATTTGAATTTAAATTCATATTTTAATATTCCAATCATTTAAATTAAAAATAATGGTAACAACTGCATGGTTTCATTTGGTTATTTCCATGAACAAATGAATTTGTAATTAAGCTGGGTAGATGTTTGATGTAGACCACCACTAAAGAAGCTGGAGCTGAAGTTGTAATTAAAAATATATTTAATTACAAAATTTATTATTTGATGGCACCATATATCAGGAAATTATGGTGAGATTCCCCTAATAATTAAGCCCTAGTAAAAAGTCAGTTAACAGCTTTAACCTAAATTTAAAATCTTTTTATTTTATACGCTAAGGCTCAAAATCTTTAGCAGAAACTAACCTTGTCATAGAGGATCTCCAATTGTCTGCTGTCCTGGGCCAGCTGTGTAAGTTGGGAAAGCATTTGTCGACCAAAGTGAACATAAACCAGACCTGCAGAGCTCAGTTTAGTTACCCATGGCTTTTCTGGGCACAAACTGTTGAAGCTTGCCACAAAGGACCTGATTAAAAAAAACAAACAAAAATAACAATAACAATAAAGATTAAGGGAGTGGCAGGGTCAGACCAGCAAAGACAGTGAGAATGTAAACATAATTATAATCTTAAACTGGATAATAATGGAATTATTCTGAAAGCAGCAATCTGTGGGCCATTCTTCCATTCAGACCACATAACTGAAAACCCACAAACACAACACTAAATATTGTACTGACTAACAGTGTAGTGAACAAGGAATATCCTGATGACATTTCATTTTGAATTTATTTCTACAAAAGCAGTGATTTATTTCCTCACAAACACCTTCTATACTCATTTTTCATTCGATCAGCTCCATTTATGATACAAGGGCAGTTTTTAAGTTCCACTATCGCAAACTGAAGTCTTCTTCTCTGAATACTTTGTTAGCCCACTTTCACATTGTTCTTGAATGGCCAGGTTCCCCACAGGGCCACCACAGAACAGGTATTATTTGGGTATGGATCAAAGTCAACGCAGCAGTGACACTGATGTGGTGATGGTATGTTGTGCTGGTATGAGTGGATCAAGCACCGCAATGCTACTGGAGTTTTTCCAAAACCTAAATGTCAGTGCTGGACTGAGAATTGCCCTAAATAAATAAATAAACAAACAAAACAAAACAATAAAATTCAGCCAACAGTGTCCTGTGGGCAGTGTCTTGTGAGCAGCATCATATGACCACTAATAAGGCATTAGCAACAGATGAGCCATCATTTCTGCCATTACATCTACAAGGTGGACCAACAAGGTAGTTCCAAAAGTGTCTAATAAATTGGACAGTTTGTCAAAAAAAAAAAGACATATATGACACCCTCCCCACATCCAATCAGTTATCAAAACTTTGACTGACAAACATTTTACTCAATTGTGTTGAGAGGAAGCTGTAGCCCTGCCCACCTGTATCGTTCACAATCCATTTTACATCAGTGATAAAAAAACATGCTAATACTCTGAAAATATTCAGTAGTTTCTGCGAGCTCTTTGAGGTAAGGAATCGAGATTAATATTAGACACATTCAAATCAAATAATGTAATTGCTTAGCAGAAAATATTTATAGTTTGTTTTGTCATTTGTGACAAAGATTCTAAAACTTGAACCTGAATTGCTTTTGGTTTCTCATATAGGTGATGAATGTTTAAAAGACCGAGCAGAGCCATCTAGCATCAACTTCGACACCTATCTGCTAACTTTTAAAAGCAAGACAGCAGATATTAAAGTACTTAAAAGCTTGTTGACTGTCATGTTTTTTAAATGCTTATGGGCCATGATGTTTTGAGCTGAATCTGCATTAAGGCTAAGTTATGGACCGTCATTTTAATGTCTCCGAGTGTGTTTTGTTATTGCATTTCAGTGAATGGTTAAATTACTTGTCTCTGAAACATAGATAATAAAACCCCTGACGAAACATTTGTCAGCATGTTCCAGACATGTTTCAAATTCAAATGAAAATTTTTAAATGCTAATTATATTATGTCTTTACAATGACATTTCCTGTCTAAATGAGCATTATTTAAGACGTAACTCAAATACAAATGCAAAATGTGTATTTGCCTTGGCATTCATTTCCAGACTTTCCTCCAATACAACATTCATGCCCTTCAGCCTCAAGCTGCACCCCAGAGTCAGTCTCCATATGTCAAGATGCGGATGCTGCTGTTTCACTAGGACACATATTTAGAACTAGCTAAAAGCTCATTGGCATACTAAGAAATGATAAAACCTCATCATGCTAGAAAGTTCTGAGGCTAGACACTATCAAAAGACCTAGAGTCTGAAAGGTTTATATTAAGTGTTCTCATCTAAAACACCCCAGGTTGGAATAAAGATGAAAAATACAGACAGCTTATTACATTCAGTCAGTCTACTTTATAGAACGTGAAAACAAAGCTCAAAATGCAATTACAGCTCGTTACAGGTTAACGTAGGCCCACCTCTGATGATGGTCATAACGGTGTTGATTAGGGTCATACACTCCACCGACGTCAACCACAACATCACAGTGAGCCAGCAATGTCAGGTCACGTGTCCGAATTATTTCAGCATCCTAATGGATCAACACAAAACATTACAGGGGAGTTAGACCAATTTTTTCAAAAGTTCTGCATAATTTAGTCACCAAGATGTAAACCAGGCAATTCATAGGGTTCTGATGTGCACGGATACAGCGTAGAGAAGTCTTAAGGACTTTGTTTACAATAGCACAGCCAGGACTCAAGGCACTGTGATGTCTATGCGCAGTCATTTTCTTTGTTACACAAACAAATGAACCTGTGAAATACACATGTTGAAAGTACTATTCAAGGGGATCTCTGCCAATTTGACTCCATTACTCATCTGTCAGGATGCAAACAAAGCCATTCAGATGGGTTCTGGTGTGAAATGCTGTATTCTGTGGAAACTTGTGAGGTCATAATTGTTCCCAGTGGTGGTGATAGTCTGAAAAAAAAAACACTCTCACCATCACCATGCAAGACTTGGAAGACACGTGTAGATTCATTGATGGCTTTAGACAGTAAATAAACTGTTCACCGTTAAATCGTACATGGTGACCCCTGGTTCCCACCTCCACTACCGTGAGGAATAGCTGAACCATTTCACACCAATTCACTCTAAACATCTGAACCATTTCAGTCCAAACCACCCTGAATCACTCTGCTTACATCTCAAGCACTGAATTCTAGCATACATTTTAAAGTACATAGTAGCCAAAACCTTTAGGTAAAACTACAGAAATGACTTTGATTCTTGAAAGAAGCACTTCAAAAATCGTAAAGATATGTATGTAAATAAATAAAGAAATAAATAACCGTTAAAAATGTGTTCCTATTCAAAGAAATGCTAAATATATTCATGCATGATTACCTGGGTAGCTTAGCAACATTAGCATAAAAGCTATCGTCTAAATGATCTCAAAATAAATAGTTCACTTGTAACCTTGTATTCCGGGAGCTGCCGTAGAAAATAACACGCCAAAACCTCATCACAATGAAAAGTCCCGTTGTGTGTGCCAATTTTAACAGAAGACATTTCCTGCAAGCAAATTCTCTTGGCTGAATGCATGTACTGTCGGTCTATTATAAAGAGGCGCGATCCTTGCAAATAAGCTTTCGGATAAACAGGTGTAACACGTGCAAGCTGATCAAAATACAGCTTAGTCAACCGACAGGATTTGTTTATGTAGTATTTAAGCGACTGTATGCTTCTCATCAAGCACGCAAGAACATGAGGCTTACAGACCCGTCTTCTTCTACTACTATTGGCAAGTCGAGTCATGTATACTGCCACCTGCCGTTAGGTGAACCCATTAGATTTTGTTTGTTTAAGATCAAACGACTGCATGTTGAAAAAGTTAACGAGTAAAAATAATACACGCAATAGATATACAGAAAAATAATCATAAATAAAACACAGACGTTTTCCAAGTTCTGCAGAATTATTGAATTATTTAAGCTGTTTCATGTAATACGGGGTAAAAATGCTTCTATTGCAACTTTTTTTTCTGTATATTGCAGGCATTAAATTCAAAATTGTTTATATTTACAAAATACAACTAAACCTCGGAAATATTTGTACTTTTAGAAATATATGTTAATATAAAAACTTATTATATTAATTATATACACATTCATCAAATGTGTTAATTCAAGAGAATTAACAAATTACAGATTCTTGTTTTATAAAATGTCCCACCTTTTTCCAGAAATGGGGTTTCTGGAGTAAAATAGCTGTTACTTGGATAATGATAATCAATAGAACAGAAATAGAAACAAAACATAAAATTACAAGCTGAGGGTGTACAAATGAATTAAATATGAGCACAGACAAAAGAAGGACAAGTAAAACTATACTACACACACTATACTAATTAAGAACACTAAAAATACACTATACTGTTAAGGGTTAAACTAGTTCCATATTTCATGTATTCCTATGTAGAGTACATGTTCTTACATTTTTCGGTTGTTACAGTTTTATGCCAAAGCCCTGGAGAAATTTCTTAAATTGCTGATTTTGAGGTGAAAACATAATAAACAAAACACACATACATACATAAAACTAAAAATGTTAATGCTAATGTTAATGTTAAAAATGTTAAAAATGTTAATTTAAACAGCATATAGTATAAAATAGCAATTGTGGCATGTGTAAAAGTTTGGACATCCTACTAAGTCCATGTTTACTAATACCCTCTTTGGCTGATATCACAACTTTTTTCATGCTTTTTGTTTCCAGCTAGGAGTCTTTCTATTCATGTTTTAGTATTTATTACAACAATTCTTCTAGACACCTTCTGCTTAGACACCTTGGCAGAAGTTCTGCGTACACAAAATCTATGCAACAGAAATTCAGATGCATGCAGATGATAACACATTATCCGTGTTATAAAATTTTGCTGAAAACATGCAAAAAGACTGTGAACTATGTAGTACTAAAATGTGGAGTTGGGTCATTTTTTTTTCAAATAATTTTGGGCAAGCCTAAAATCATGGCTTGATGGTGCCATACTTAGAATGACCACTTCCCTAGCACTATAGTGTTATATAAACTAAAATGCATTACTGCCTCAGCTACATGGTACTTTGAGTAGCCACGCCCACCCGACTTGAAGACCACACAAGGTAAGCACGCTATGTAACAGTGTAATGTACTACCTCGCTAAAATGTCCTACTGTTGAACATATTCACTAACGCAACTAGTCTGAAGTGGCCTTTGTTTTCCCCAGCTACTTATTTGAATTTTCCAGATCCAACCGAGGCAGTAGGATGTAACTGCTGCACTATCTACTATGGAATGGAAAAAAACTGAACTATCATTATCAGAAAATGTCACCCGAAGTAAAATCATTAGAAGGGTATTTTCATACTCAGCTTATCAGGGGCAGTCTGTACTGAATCACTATTAGTAACACAATAAAACACTTAAAACAGTGTGTCACTACACTATACTAATGCACATGCCCAGTAGGACCCCTCAATGTGTGGGATAAATTGTTAGAACACCGGTACAGGCTACAATTTCTCTGTATTTTTACGTTATTTAAAAACTGCATACATGTGAGGAAAAATGACCAAAAAAACTGTTCCATAATGTTTGTGGTCTGGTGGTTCAAACATGATTGTATGATTGTAACAGTATCCATTTTCCAGGTCGTTGTGGTGCTTAATACTTGCACCTTACCCATAATTGGGCACGAATCGAGTGCCTTTCAGCAGATACGACCCTGGCGTGTCAGAGCAGAGAATACTGTTTTTTTACATTTATTTTTATGTACTTGCCAAATTTTTAAAATAAGATTTAAAATAAAATTGAACAGACATTTTTCTGTTATGTGACACACTTAGAACACACTGACTTAAAGGACATTTAAAAAAAAAAAAATTTAAAACACAGTCAAGTGCAAAACCCAACCTTTTCAGACACAATTACCCAGTTAAACACAGCTAAAGCACTAAACCACATAACAATAACGATAGTCCTTCTTCAACAAGGAGCGTGGTGCCTCCTGAGAGCCCTTTGCATGAGCACTTCACCTCATTATTCACGCCATGGTCTCTCTCGAGCCGTAGTTCTGGCCTGCCCATTCGACTGTGTGGGGCCTTGGCAGCAAGCACACACCCAACCCTGGCCTCATCCGTTACTGTTGGTTCAGGGAATCGAACCGATGACCCTTTGGTCAATAGGCTGGTTCCCTAACCTCCAGCCCACAACTGGCCCAAAAGTAAGGAATTTAACTTTTACCACAATCATTTTAATTCTGTTTTTTTTTCACACCTGCTTTATAACCAGTTAGTTCCTATTAAGAACCTTCAAGAAATAAAGGTATCTTATTATAATAGGAAAAAATTCCAAGCAATCATTAAACAGTGAATGTGTTTTAATATTTTCCCCAGTCATATTAAACATCAAAATCTACAGCCTTTTTTCTGAGGCTGTGCAGAACAAATCCTCAAAATAATAAAAAATAAAGTCTGACTTTCATAATAGTTGGGGACCTGTTGACTCTTTAAACTATGTATTAATGTAATACACACACTGCTGTGCACAAGTCTTCTCAGAAACTATGTAAACATTTAAATCACCCATAATTTAAATATTTATTAAATTCAGTAAAAAAAACTGTGTACTTAGTCACAAACTATAGCTAACAAGCACACTGAAAAACCTGGCATTACTGACCATAAATTAAACAACACAAAAACTTTTCAGGCTTTAATAAGGTATTTATATTTTTCAGAAATAGTTTGAAACATCCAACATGTCATTAGCTACCGATTCTGAGTGAAGCAGGAGGCTGTAGTTTTTGTCTTATTCAATTTTTCCATTCCATCTTAAATCACTGTGTTTTTATTCCACAATTATGAATGAACAATTTCAGCAAATGAACAATTCAATATGTTTATCTTAAACAATAAGAAACAATAATGCAATCTGTGCTTCAGACATGAGAAGTTTTCAGTTAGGCTAAATGTTGCTTGTTACAGACATTATTCTAACTATTCTTTTATAGGAAGATGAGTCAATATTGTTCCACTGAGAACTGATGGAGAGTTGAAAAACGCTGCCAGCTTGGTTTGTGTTTAATGTAGAATTCTAAATTATAGTAGAACATTTATTCAATAATGCACATCCCTATGTTTCCTCAGTTTCCCCCAGAACGACATAAGCAGTCTACATAATCATCTTCAGACAGTTCTTTATTTGCAATTTCCAGATTAGCAGTCAAAGGGAATTCAGTGAATGGATGTATTTTTTTAAATTCCATTTATTTTTATTTTTTTAATTGATCTTAATAAGGAAACATGTCACAAATAAATTCCAAAGCTAAGCCTACTCAGATGTTCCTTCCCAGCCCCGCTTCCCAGGTAAATTCGAAACAAAAAAGTTCACTAAAAGTTGCAAGAATAATTCATACAGGAAACAGAAATAAACAATAAAAATACCAAGGATTACGGATAATGTTAAAGAAAACACTGATAGCTCTGGTTTTCTTGTGTCCTGAGTTGGTGGGAAAAAATGTGAGGCTAGAGCAGATGCACTCATGTATCAGTTGGGCGCCAGTTCCTGAGGCCTCAGACGAAAGCCTGGAGCAAGATATTAGAGAAATGGAGGAGGAAGATCATAAGCTTTCATTTGTAAAATTCAAACCTAAATTCTATTACTACTGTGGGTTCCATTGACATTAGGAGTTAAAAGGAACTAGAGAGACTGGCTCCTGGTGGAAATAATAAACTATTATAATGAACTAAAAAAAACCCAAAAGTTTAAAAACATTAACATCAAGATATAAAACATAAAATCATTAACCTTTTGTAGAATGTAAATAGCTACCTGTGCTATCTTTTGGGGGGGGGGGGACGTTCATAACCAAGTTTAAAATGATCAATAACCTCCTGCAATTAGTACAGCTTTTTTCTTTCAGCAATATATATTTTTCAAAATATAAAGTATCGGGACAGACGCTCCTCAAGATTCTCCACGTAAATAATCGTGGAGAATGTGTAAGCCACAGAATTATCACATGTTATTTAAAACAACCTTGTGGTTGCTTATTGAGACATACAAGCAACTTAAAAAGAGCCAGGCTAAGGTACAGCCTCTACATGGTGGGGTTAATCTTAGCAAAATGTTACCATGCATCATATATCAATGCATGCATAATTTCTTCTCTAGAAACAGCAAGTGAAATGCTTAAGGCACCAGCTTTGTGACTGGAAGGTTGCTGGTTTGATCGCCTGAACCGACAGGAAATGACTTAAGCAAAGTTGCAAGTGCACACTGCCCCCTACTCTGTGTGTGTGCATGTTTCACTGCATGTATTGATTAATTGCAGAGGTCAAATGGTTCAAAATTAAACACCGAACTGCATCAAAGAGATTTGACTGAACTGTGCTTGCATCTGTTTGCCAGACAATTGAAACAAATGTCAATGTAAAACTGAGTACCCATAATTACATACAATACACTTATAATCAAAGAACTAGTTGCAGCCAGAGGGAAATGCTGGATTGTAATGCTATTCGGAAGGAAAATAATGGTTACCAGAAACAATAAATGACGAACAGATTAGACTGCCATGGGCAATATTTATAAATATGGAAGTAGTGTCTCTCAGTATGCCGCTGGGCTGCCATGTTTGCTAATGTAACATGCCAGATGTCTCAGCATGGAGTTGCAGAGGCTCCTAAGAGTGTCCTGCGATAATCCTTCCAATGCAGCCTGATTATTCTCACACAGTTTCTGCAGATTCTGCGGGTAGTGGCAGAGGTGGAGTGACACCAGGTCTTCTGGACACGTGAACTTCAAGGGATACTTCGCTTGTGAAGGATGCTATCAATAGCACGAGTCACAATGGAAACCACACATAACAGGACGACCTTATGAAGTCAGTCTGGTACAATGAAAAAAGCCCATCCTTGTTTACCTCATATGCGTGGCCCAGCATGAAACTTGAATCATTTGCATGTCTTGTGATGTCAAACCTACCCACCAAGTTTCATTCCTGTCAGTTGATTCCCCCTGGTTGCAACTTTTTTTTGACAATAAGTGAATATACACTCATCATCAAATGAACAGTTGCACCCAGAAGCAATTGTCGTATTGCAATGCTATTCGGAAGGAAGATAAAGGTTACCAGGAACAATAAATAATTAGAAATTTAGACTGATATGGGCAATATTTATTGAGCTACACAGACAAAAGTAGTGTCTCTCAGTATGGTGTCAGGCCGTTATTTTTGCTAATTCAACATGCCTGATGTCTCAGCATGGAGTTACAGAGGTTCCTAATTGTGTCCTGCAATAATCCTTCTGACGCAGCTTGAATATTCTCATACAGTTCCTGCAGTTTTTGCAGTAGGGCTGGAAGTGGAGTAATACCAGGCCTTCTGGACACGTGACATGTGACAACAAGCCATTCTTCTTGGTGCTGGCCATGGTGCCTCCACACACAGATTCGATTCAAGACAAAAGCGGGACTCATCAATGAAGATGACCTGCTGCCGTTCTGAGTCACACTTTAACGGTCTGGCATGACACCATTGCAGTCTTTGATGTTAGGGGCAGTCGTCTTATCAGCATGTAGTCCTGCGTCGTGCAGCCATCTGCCACTAACAGGATGACTCATGGAGGGCATTACTGCTTGCTGAATGTCCGCAATCGTGGGTGTTGTGTCAGTCAGGTATGGCTTTAAGGGTTGCTTACGTCACATGCCCGGTCAAGCGTGTACCTTGAATCATTTGCATGTCAAACCTACCCGCTGAGTTTCATTTCTGTCAGTTCATTCCTTCTGGGTGCGACTATTTGTGAAACGATTCTTTTGATGATGAGTGTATATGTTCATTAGGTCCCTTTCTTGCTTTGTTAATCCTCTTTCACCCTGTTCTTCAGTAGTCAAGATGACCACAAAGCAGGAATGATGTGGATGGTGGATCACATTCTCAGCACTGCAGTGGTGGTGATGTGTTAGTTTGCGTTGTACTTGTACGAGTGGATCAGACACAGCACTGCTGCTAGAGTTTTTAATCACTCTGTGCCCTACTGGACTGAGAGTCCACCAACCAAAAATATCCAGCTAACAGCTTTCTGTGGTCAGTGTCCTGTGACCACTGGGTAAGAACCAAAAGATGCACTACTGGCTCTACATTTACAAGGTAGACCAGCAAGGAAGGAGTGTCTGATCCAGAATGATCCACTACCCAAAATAATACAGGCTCTGTGGTGGTCCGTGAGGGTCCTGACCTTCAATAAACAGGGTAAAAGGGGCTAACGTAGTGTGCAACACATCAAATAGACTACAGTCTGTAACTGTAGAACTACAGAGTGCACCTATATTGTAAGTACTGTAGAACTGATCAAATGGACAATAAATGCAGATACAAGTGCCAAGTGAGAGTGTGTGTATTTATATATTTAACCTCATTCTGGTTATTTTTAATAGTATTTTTAAGTTTCCCGCTCTCCCCTAGCGTTTGACTGCAAAAGAGCAAAATGTACATTATTAAAATGAGTATACTTCCAATAGACACTGTAACCTATGGCTTAAAAATAAGTCTAAAATGTATCTAAAAATAAGTCTAAAATGTATCTAAAAATAAGTCTAAAAATGTATCTAAAAATAAATCTAAAGATGCATCAAGCATGCCATCTTTACTAAACATTTATGATGCATTATGTACATCATACATGAGTGCAAGAGCTACAAAACATCCCAACTACAGAGCATTATCCTTTATGGTTACATTATACATGTAATCCTGTTCTGTAGTGCTTAATCATGAATGCATCTTGAGTAACGAATGATGCATTCATGGCTATCAATGTGAAACAATTACATAATGCATGACATTGAATGCATCTCTATATCTATGGGACAGTCCCAAATCACACCTGCTCACACATATCTTATTCTCAGACCCCAGGCAGACCACTTAAAGAGAAATGCAGTGATATGCATTAGAATCACCCCAATAATTTAAATGTTATATTCAAACACATGGGTCGTCTTCGCTACTTTAGCTTTAGCATAAGTGATTTAATGCTTAAATTTTAGTAGAAATTTTAGGACCTGGAAAAAGTTAAAGAAGTCGTTCTCCTTAATTTTACATGGAAAGTAGGGGAGAAATGTTTATCTAAAAATCATAGAATAATAAAAAAAAAAAAGTTAATTTACCACAAGTATGGCAGTCAGGTTGTGTGGTCTCAGGGGGAAGAAAAAAACATTTTGGCAACAAATGAAGATCATGCAAAAAACTCATAGGAAGTAAGAATGCATCTGCATGCTACTGGATGCTAGTTTCTTGACAGCCTGAAGTTCCAATGCCCAAGCTGAGATGGTATTGTTTTGTTTTATTTTAAGAGTGCAGTTTAAAAAGTATATACAGTACAAGACTATGATGACAAATTGTACTGTATTGTTTGTCTATTGTAAGTACACTATATGGACAAAAGTATTGGGACACACCTGTTTATGACTGATTTTACAGAGGTGCTTAAAAGTTTGCGAACCCTTTAAAATTTCCTGTATTTCTGTATAAATGTGACCTAGATCTTCATCAGATTTTCACAAGTCCTAAAAGTAGATAAGGAGAAGCACATTTAACAAATGAGAAACATATTAGACGTGGTCAGTTATTTATTGACGAAAATGATCCAATATTACATATCTGGCGAAAGTATGTGAACCTTTAGGATTAGTAATTTGGAGATGAAATTAGAGTCAGGTTTTTTTTTCTATTAATGGAAGACAATCAGATGTAAGTGTGTGATCCCATGTTTATTTAAAGAACAGGGATCTGTCAAACCAGATCTTTACAACAAATGTTTGCGGAAGTATATCATGGCATGAAGAAAATAAATTTCTGAGAACCTCAGAAGTGTTGTTGATGCTACAGGCTGGAAAAAGGTTACAAAACCTCCAAAACCATCTTGGATTACACCAAGACAGACAGACTGTGCACAAACGGAATAAACTGAAGATCATTATTAACCTACCCAGGAGTCAACCAATAAAAATCACACCAAAAGCAAGCCATGTAATAGTCTGCAAGGTCACAAAGGAACCCATGGTAACTTCTAAGCAAACAAAGGCCTTCATTGACTAATGGTAATGTTCACAATCAGGAAAACACTGGACAACAATAGTGTGAATAGCAGGGTTGCAAGGATAAACTCACTGTTCTCCAAAAAGCAGATTGCTTCCCATCTGCAGTTTGCTAAAGATCACATGGACTCAAAAGGGTTCATAAACTTTCAAGCAGCACTATAGACATTGTCCTAGACCCTTAGTTCAAGTGAAAAGAGATCTTTGTGCTGTAGCTTACCAAAACATTTTGGACAACTGTATGCTTCCAACTTTATAAAAACAGTTTGGGGAAGGCCCTTTTCTGTTCCAACATGACTGTCCTCCAGTGCACAAAGCAAGGTCCACAGAGGTGTGGTTGGGATGAAATAGAATGAAGACTGCGAGCCAGGTCCTCACATTTAATATTATTGTCTGACCTCACAAATGCTCTATATATATTTGTACAAGGACAAAAACCTAAACATGAGTGGAGGGTTTTCCATGGTAAAGCAGAGGGCTGTATTTTTGATGTTAGCACTGGAGAGTCTATTTCTTCAGCAGTTTTCAGCAAATAAAAAAGAAAGCTGTGCTATGGACTGTATCCTTGAGCCTTTATCTTGCAAATATCCATACTTCAAAATAAAATAATTAAATGCCTATCCAACAAACAAATATCCAAATAGTAACTATTTGTATTTGTGAATTTGAGAAAAAAAAATTAATTAAATAAAATTTCAGCCCACTAAAAGATAATGTTCTCTCATACCTTCAACAATAGGACATTTTTCAAAGCCTTTTTGCTTATCTTTTTACAAAAATTCACTGGTAGTTATAACAAATACAACCGTGCAGCTTTAAGCGTTAACTGTAAGAACAACACAAGATACTACGAGATTATGCTGTGACAAGAGATGTTCCGAATCCCAAAAGATTCATTGCAGTAACTTAAACGTATCGTTTTGTGACTCTCAAGGAAGCATTCATGATTACTTAATGAATATAGTGGCAATACAGGCTGTTGTCTGAGGTTAGTTCTTTTACATTCTTTACAGAAGTAAAGAAACTAAGCAATTGCATACAAATCATGTGTCTAAGATCCAAATAAAAAGGCTGCAAACTAAAACATATATGCAGTGGAAACATCTTTTTAGATGTCTTTTGAAAAAGGAAAAACAGCTTGTTTGAATAAATCAGCAAGCGGGAGAGTGACCATACTGTAGCAGTAGGAGCGGCTTCTTTAGTCCAAAGTACTGTTCTGTAGTTAACGTTTACTAATGTGGATGTTCCCCAGGAGGCTCAGAGTTGCAATATTTATGGGACCCATTTCCTATAAAAGACCTATTTCACAGCAATGCAAAATATACATGTGTGTGTATGCCACTGAGTGTTACTGTGTACAATGCCACATCTTTTATTTCTACACTACTCGTAATTGAACAAGCATCAATAAAAGGGGGTTGCCAGTGATGCAGAGCAGTATTAAATGATAAGCTTACATAAAAATTAGGGACACAGAGTAAATGGAATGGCAGTGAAGTGCTTCAGTGCTGATATTTCTCCAAAAGACAAATTTGCTCACTGGCCTCTGACTGAAGACACTGCAGACAATGCATTCTTCTTAGCATTACAAATCATTTTTTGATGTTCAGCTTGGCTAGTGCATTGGTCCAATAATCCAGTAATATTGACATGCAACTTTTCCACAAACTGTAGGCTTTTTTTTTTTTTTTTTTTTTTAAAGCTGTCTGTGCCTCCAGCCTTGTCTCACACATAGAAGGAGTTTGCTAAAAGAGTGCTCTAAGTCTAAGCTTGTGTTTAGCTTGCTTGGCCATCAGCCAATAACAAACTCTGCCCTCACTGAAGTACGCATAGTGTTTTTTTTTGTAATGATTAGCTGACATGAAACTGAAGCACGCTGAAAGAGTGGAATGACTCAAGGAAGTTGTTTACACTATGGATACTTCTGTGAACATAAACAGTGAAAGAAGGCTTCATATTTATGATACACTGTATATGGATCACATAGGCATAGAATATTAAAATATCTGAGATGAAAATGTGTATCAAATGCAATAACATTGCTTTATAAATTGCAATGGTAGCTGTCGGTCGAAAGGGGCCTACCACTATGACTTAAAACAGGTGGGGAAATAAAAGGAGTGGGAACTAAATATAGATGGGAGAAAAAAAACAAAAAAAACCAAACATTGCACAAACCCCTGAGATCGGGAAAGGTTTGAGCAGGAAACGGGGAAACAAAGGAGACCGGCTGCCTCCTAAATTTACAGAGGTTTAAATCTTATGAAATAGATAAGGGGACAACAGCTCTCCCCTTTTGCTTGAAAATACTCTCCCTTATAATAGTATATATAATAGGGGAGAGTCAGTGAAACAGAGAGAGGGATGGGTGTGAGAACCCTTAATCCCTCTGAGGAACGAACACAAGAATGAGGGGGAGGGCGAGACATCACAGCCCTCAGCAGACAGGAGGAAAAAAGTTTTGTGTTTGTTTTGAGTTTTTTTTGTTTTTTTTTTGATGAAGGGGAGCACCAACACTCTCAGCCTTCAGTAGAGAGAAGGAGAAAGAAAGATGTGAGGGTGAGCACAAACACTCTCAGCCCTCTACCATTACCAACCTGCCCCTCACACACAACCCAGCAACCCAGACTTGCTTCCCGAGGGGTATATGTAGCCCGTTCACTAGGTGTATAGTGTTAGGATGGATTGCAGGTTTGCCGCTGCCCCCTGGTGGCTGGGTTACAACCAGCACCCAGGCCAGTTCTTACATAAATGTTAAGATTGCTCTGTAAAACCATGTCTTTAACAGGTTTAAGACAAACCTTGGTTAATCTTGAGATCTTAATCTGATGGAAGATGTTTTTTTTTTTGTTTTTTTATGACGGAGCATTTGGGTTTAGTTTAAACCGAAGGTGCACTTTGAACTGTAGCTTCTAAGGACACATTTACATTTATGGCATTTAGCTGACACTCTTATCCAGAGCGACTTACAAGGTCATTCATATTACAGGTAGGCCAATGTAGTGTTAGGAGTCTTGCCCTAAGGACTCTTATTGGTGCACAGCATAGTTACCCAACCCAGGAATCAAACCCCCATCTCCCACATGGGGCGGTAGCTCCCTGGAGGTTAGTGGTGTTATCCGCTGAGCCACACCAACAGAGTTCAAGAACTCCGTTCTCCTTTTGTCTCATTCAGGTTTAAACTCAGATTAAACTCTAAACCTCATCTAAAGTAATGACAGAGCAATTGCCCCTTGATGTTTGTCTGGTGATCTCATTGCCAGGTGTTCTTTGGCTGGCCTCGCATCCCCTCTTTTGAGGGTCCCACGTCAAAGCTTGTATAATCTTAATGAACTGTTAACAAAATATTTGTAAATACTTAATCATTTAGTTTTTATCGCCATCAGTTGTTTTACTAGCATTCCTAGTAATTATCATCGGATGAAGGCTTTTGTCCTTTTTCTAATGTTAGTTTTAGATCATTTTTTTGCTTAAGAACACTGACTATACTGTAAATGCTTAGAATTAAAAATTAATACAAAAACTTACATTTCGAAATTGAATCTTTCAAAATAGTTTGAAATCATAACAAGAATGTATACAAAAGAAATCCTTACTTAAAGCAGCATTATTTAATAATTGTACCTGAAAACAGCAGCTACAAAATCATTTTGACGGTACACGGTGGTGATGATGATATATAATTGGGAGAAGGGCATCTGTGTGTCTACTAATGGGAAGTGTCCATTATCTTTTAGCTCTACTTGTCCAAAATGCATCAGGCTTGTTTAGAAGTCCCTTTGCAAAGTTCTGTCACTAAATGTTGTGGTGAGGGTGCAGGAAATGTTTTCCTCTAATAGTTCTTCTCTTAAGGTCATACTTGTACAGGGGTCCCTGACAGTAGACCAGTGCACCACCACTCCAAAGTCTGCTAAATCTTCCTTACGATCATTTGTAGTCAAACAGGGTTTTGATTTGCATTACTAGCAAACCTGGGAGCAGTTCTTGTGCAAAGTTTTCTTGGTCTAACCGACCACTACTTGTGGCTATGTTAATACACGCACGACCGGCATGGCATGCAATATGTCGATAAGACCATCCCGCTTTGCGGAGCCCTACACTGTCACCCCCTTTCAAACTCTTCCAACTGCTCAGATTGCTTTCGAACTCTTCTCCAAGGCGTACTTCGCTTGCAAAGGATGCTGCCAACACTACAGTACTAGTCAGAATGGAACACGCGCAACAGAACGACCTTATATAGTCGGACAGGTACAGCGACAAGGCCCAGCCTTGCTTACATCACATGCATGACCAAGCATGAAACCTAAATGAAATCTACCCACCAAGTTTCATTCCTGTCTGTTGCTTCATTCAGGCAGCAAAGTTTTGGGGTTTTTTTTGATGAGTGTATATACACAAACATCAGTTACGTCATTAGATGCACCTAATGAAGTATAGCCAGTATAGCCAAAAAAAAAAACAAAAAACTTGGGGGTTGAATTAGCCAATTAGCATTTAATTAGGTTTTTGACTGGCTTAACATTGGCCAATCACCACAATGTAGGCATTCTCTAATAGCCTATGACGTTTGATGTCAATTGGCCACTGGGTGGCGCTGTTCTAAAAATCTGAGCTTATGTCCAAATTATTTTGATGTGTGGCAGTGAAATTGGGTTCAGATGATGCAGTGCACTCAGCCTAACAATTTTCCCAAACACAAATGAATGACATGGTGCCAAATAACATGAATGAAAGCTGCCTGAGCCTTTGTTACGAAACACATCTAGTAATTCAATTTTCATTATCTTGACTGATCTAGAAACAATCTAAGGTGTCTGAAATTAAATATTTAATCATGTTAAATATGACATATCAGAAATTGGACTGCTTGCCTGGTATTTTGGCTTATTCAGTCAAAGCCTACATTATACAAAAACCTATTATACAAAGGTCATATGATCAGTCTGACCAAAACTTGGTGATCATCTTTGGGTTTGGTCCCTGATCAATAGCCATATCGTATTGAGCCCTTTTGACAAATTCTGACCCACTTTCACTTTGTTCCTCTACACTAAAAGGGCTCCTTATGAGTACATTGGGCCTCATTATGGCACACAACAAATCAAAGGGTTAAATATGTATAACCAAACCACTTTTTCAACGCATAGTGCAGACTAAACCATAAGTCGCACAGACATGAGACTTGGTCAATAGGTAGTAGTCCCTTCCGCTACTCAGGAACAATATATGAGCGCAACTGGCCTTAAGGAGGCGCCATTATGAAGCACAATGCGTTTGGCCCTGGTGATATTTTTTTTTTTTTTTTTACATAAATCTAAAAAAATTCTCCAGACCCTGAATCTCAATAATTATCAAAAACATGCTCACTTTTGTAAACAATATGGCTGCCATATACAAATGAACCCTTCTGGAAAAAATACGTAATTAATTTAAAAATCTGTAACTGAAGAACACTTCATCCAAAAAATTTTCAACTTGAGAATTTGGTTTAGGACTAGATTCTGAGGTAGCATATCAAGTTTGGTGTATTTATATCCATAGGGGGCGCTATACATGCAACATAGCTTTTTCTAGCTGTTTCTTACATTTTACAATTTCTTACATAGAGGTTTAGCATTAACCAATCATCATAAAACTTGAATAGTGTGTCTATAGAGCTAATTGCTAAGCAACAGTGAAGTTTCATACGATTTGGCCACTGGGGGGCACTATTTATGAAAATATAGTATTTATTACATCCACATATTTTTACTGACAGTCACATACCCGGTTTCATATCATGTAGTACAGTATTCCAAACAACTTTGCAATTTGAAGTGTATTTTTAAAAATGTAAATAATTATCAAAAAAACACTGTCAATTAAACACTGCGGCAATGGCGTTTCTAACTTAATTTGTTTCTAAGTTAATCTGATGAACTCAAATTTGCACATACATCACGTTCCAAATTATTATGCAAATGATATATTTCTCAGATTTTCCTAAATGGTCTATTCAAATGACAGTCAGTATAATTTTCAAGTCATCAACCGTTAGAGTACAAATCAAATTTTACTGAACAAAACTCCCAATGATAACAGTATTTGTTTCAAAAAATCAAAAAAAAAAAAAAACCTCAAAATGCACTGTTCCAAATTATTATGCAAAACAGAGTTTCAAAAAAATATATAGGTTGTAAAGAACTGAAAATGGTGGTTTGTTGAATTTGCAGCATAAAGAGGTCATATTTTATTTCAATCAAAAACATCTTATCAGGCTAAGTTAAATGCATTACAATTACATAGGACCCCTTCTTTGATATCACCTTCACAATTCCGGCATCCATTGTTTTTGGAGAGTTTCTGCTTAAATTTCTTTGCAGGATATCAGAATAGCCTCCCAGAGCTGTTATTTTGATGTGAACTGCCTCCCACCCTCATAGATCCTTTGCTTGAGGATATTCCAAATGTTCTCAATAGGGTTGAGGTCAGGGGAGGATGGTGGCCAAACCATGAGTTTCTCTCCTTTTATGCCCATAGCAGCCAACGACACAGAGGTATTCTTTGCAGCATGAGATGGTGCATTGTCATACAAGATGATTTCGCTATGGAAGGCACGGTTCTTCTTTCTGTACCATGGAAGAAAGTGGTCAGTCAGAAACGCTATATACTTTGCCGAGGTCATTTTCACACCTTCAGGGGCCTGCCAGCTCTCTTCCCACGATTCCGGCCCAAAACATGACTCTGCCACCTCCTTGCTGACGTTGCAGCCTTGTTGAGACATGGTGGCCATCCACCAACCATCCACTACTTCAGCCACCTGGACCATCTAGGGTTGCACGGCCCTCATAAGTAAATAAGACTGTTTGAAAATTACATTTCATGTATGTCTGGGCTCACTGCAACCGTTTCTGCTTGTGAGGACTGGTTAGGAGTGGCCAAATAGTATGTTTATGCACAACTGCAAGCCTCTGGAGGATCCTACCAGCAGCACAAGCAGCTTCAAATACCTGTTTGCTGCTTTGTAATGGCATTTTAGCAGCTGCTCTCTTAATCTGATGAATTTGTCTGGCAGAAAACGTCCTCATTATGCCTTTATCTGCACAAAGCCATCTGTGCTCTGAATTAGCCACAAATCTCTTCAAAGTATGATGATCAAGTTTAAGTTTCCGTGAAATATCTAATGTTTTCATACCTTGTCCAAGGCATTGCACTATTTGATGCTTTTCGGCAGCAGAGAGATCTGTTTTCTTTCCCATATTGCTTGAAACCTGTGGCCTGCTTAATATGGAACGTCCTTCTTAAGTAGTTGTCCTTTAATTGGGTTCACCTGGCAAACTAATTATCACAAGTGTCTAAGATTGATTTCAGTGATCCAAAGGACCCTGAGACAAAACACCATCCATGTGTTTAACTGAAAAAAATAAAATTAAATCTTTACTACACTTGAATCCAATTTGCATAATAATTTGGAACGCGGTCTCTCTCTCTCTCTCTCTCTCTCTCTCTCTCTCTCTCATATATATATGTAGAGAGAGAAAGCGAGAGAGAGAGACTCTGATGAGATGTGCAAATTTTGGTCCAAATTTCGGTCCGTCTTTACAGGGGCGTTGCAGCACTCTAAAACCAGAAAAATCATTAAAAATCCTACTGCCTTAATATTATAAGGTTTACAGATGAATACTTGGTCTCATTTGATTCAGTTCTCTAACCTGAATAACTTTGTAATTACATGTCAGTCAGAAACTGCACTCCTTTTTTGGTATTTTGACTTTGATCCTTTCAAAGACTGCAGCCTATTATACAGAGGTCAAAAGGTCAATCTGAATAAAACTCAGCATACAGCTTTGTTGAAGGCCCCTGATCATTAATCATAATGTAAGGTGACTTTCTGACAAATTCTGACTCACTTTCACTGAGTATGTCAAAACGGCCCTTTTAAGTATGTCAAAAAGGCCCTTATGGGTCCACTGGACCAAATTATGGCATGCATATCAAAACCTTGAGAACCAAACAACTTTGCAAATCGTATATATGTACAAAACTTTACCTGCATGTCCCCAAGGGGCCCTAGCCAAAATCCATGTTGAGCTAACTCGATCCTGCTCATTGCCACTTGCGGCTAATTATTATTATTATTATTATTATTATCATTATTATTATCATCATCATCATTTTTATGACCGTTTGATTAGTTTTGGTCAATCAAGATTTGGTCCTTGGGTTTGAATCGTAGTTGGTTTGGACCACCTAAAGGCCTGGACCAAACAAGGTAGGTGTAAAAGCACCCTAAAACACCAACACTGTTATTCAAATACTTTAATTATCAAATTCTATGATTTTTGCAGTCCTAATATTTAATCCCATACAACACAGTCAGACAGGAAACCCAAATGCAGAGCCAAATCAGTACAGGAGAAGTTTAACAAAGTCTCCTATTATGGCGAGAGCCTGCGCTTCTTAGGCTTGGAAGCCAGTTCAGGACTGAGTTTAGGCTCAGGAGAGAGGCCATTAACAACATTAAGTGACAAAAGGGGCAGGGGCTTGATGCTGAGCACACTGGAGACGCAGGCTGAGGAGGAAGAGAGAGACGTAGAAGGAGAAGAGGTAGTGGAAGGACCAGGGCTTGATACCAAAAGGGAGGACAGAGAAATGGAGGAGGAAGGAGTCACCACACAAGAGGAAGAGGGGGATACAGAGGAGGAAGAAGCAGTAGCAGTAATAGTAGTAGTGGTGGTAGTAGCAGCAGCAGGTAAGGTGCTAGTAGATATGGAAGGGTACAAGCTGGAGCTGAGGGCCTGTTCAGAGTTCAGGTAGAAGGAGGAGCAAGGTTTAGAGGACGGTATGCTGCAGAAAGAGAAAGAAGAGGGGATGAAAAGGGATACAACAGGGATGGGCTTGGTTGTGAGTAGGGATGAGGCGAAGCATGACAGGACAGCAGCACCGACTGACATAAAACACACTGAAACAAAAGTATAGTGCAAACATCTACTGTCATTTAAACACCATGACCTTGGACTGACAACTGTAACGTACAGAACTTGAAGTAAGGTGTACATTGTGTCAAGGTGTCACTAAATGAGTTGGCAGATGTGGAAAGCATACTGTGTATGTGTGTACGTAAGTGTGAGTGAAACCTGGCATTGATGAGGTACTCGGCTAGGCTGATGCTGGCTGTCGAGCCAGTTATGGTGACCTGGCGGTCAGAGGAGCCCTCCACAGGATTGGCAATTTTAATCTGAGCTCCAGACATCTGCCTGATTTCATTTATCTTTGCTCCTTGTCTGCCAATGATACATCCAATTAACTGTGGTTTAAAAAAAAGGAGAGAGAGAGAAAACATAAGACAAACAATGAAGCTTCTTCCCAGCCAAAAAAACAAGCAAAATTACATCTGAAATAATTACAGAAACTCTGATGATTGAGCCTCAAATGTATAAAACAAACCACTAAAGGCCTATAAGAGTTTCTCAGCTTTTCAGTACACACAAAAAATGTTTTTGCAGTTTTAATGTAGGTAGCTATTAGTAATTTATTTATTTTTATTTAGCAGAGAATTCAACGCTGCTGTTGTAATTTTTTTTTAATAAAAGGCTAGATTTCTGTTTATGCACCGAAAAATAATACTGCACAGGCTATTTTAATAAATTGCCATTTCTCATATAGTCATCTTGATATAGGTCCCAATTTGCCTAACAACATAGGCCACTGGCCTTAGAGGAGTATAAAGACAAACTCAGTGGTAGGACCAATGAAAATCTCCTTTTCCCCCAAGGCAGAAACCCACGGCAAGCAATATTGAACATGGTATTTGGTTCATATTATTTACTGGGTTTGTGATCAACAAAGCAAGTCGGCTTATATACACCGATCAGTCGTAACATTAAAACCACCTCAATGTATCGACACTCTTTTTTCATTTTATCAGCTCCGCTTACTAAATAGGGCACCTTGTAGTTCCATCACATCCCCCCTGTTGAAGGTGTTTCTCATATGACACCACATCATTGTTTTCCTGTTGCAGTGCACAAAAAGCCAGAGCAAAATAGTCATGTGAAAGAATTACTATATACCAAATGAACGCCTTTGTTTTTTTTAAACATGTGTAAACATCTGGACATCTGATCTTCATATGAACAATACCGAGAGACTGAGGCAATATAACTAAAACACATAAAACTGCCTTTAAATTTAATTTGTAAAATGTATTTTTACAAATGCAGTTTTCCTGTGAGGAAAATATTAGGACATCCCCACATTAATTACTGCTTAAAATGCCCAAGATCAAAATCAGTTGCACCAAAATCAGTTGCTAATGATTGGAACATCATTAGAGAGAATTCTGGAGGAGCTGGTCATATTTAAGTCTCGGACATTTAGTTTGGTATACTCCCGATTGTTAATGTGAGTGGTATTACCATAATTGATTGGATTATGGTAATATCCACTCACTTCAACAAGCAAGAAGCTCTCTGGCCTTCAGAAAAGAAGGTCGTAGGTGCCTACACACGCATGTGAATTGAGTGACATGCCATTCTTAATCCACAGGGACTAACATGATGTCGCCCCACCCTTTGCACCTATAACAGCTTCAACTCTTCTGGGAAGACTTTCCCCAATTTTTAGGAATGTATTTATGGGAATTTTTGACCATTCTTCCAAAAACGCATTTGTGAGGTCAGACACTGATGTTAGATGAGAAGGCCTGGCTCGCAGTCTCTGCTCTAATTCATCCCAAAGGTGATGAGGTTTTCAATCGGGTTGAGGTCAGAACGCTGTGCAGGCCAGTCAAGTTCTTCCACACTAAACTTGCTCATCCATGTCTTTATGGACCTTGCTTTGTGCACTGGTGCGCAATCATGTTGGAACAGGAAGGGGTCATCCCCCAAACTGTTCCCACAAAGCTGGGAGAATGAAATTGTCCAAAATCTCTCGGTATGCTGAAGCTTTAAGAGCTAACAGGCCTAGCCCAACTCCTGAAAAACAACCCCACACGATAATCCCCCCTCCACCAAACTTTACACTTGGCACAATGCTGTCAGAAAAGTATCGTTCTCCTGCCAACCGCCAAACCCAGACTCGTCTATCGGATTGCCAGATAGAGAAGTGTAATTCACCTCTGCGCACTACGCGCCTCAGCATCCACTGACTCCACTCTGTCATTTTACGTGTGTTGCTGTCATCCCCAATCGCTTCCACTTTGTTATAATCCCACTGACAGTTTGATTGTGGAATATTTAGTTCCGAGGAAATTTTTCGACTGCACTTGTTGCACAGGTGGCATCCTATCACGGTACCATGGTGGAATTCAATGAGCTCCTGAGAGCGACCCATTCTTTCACTTATGTCTGTAGAAGCTGTCTGCATGCTTAGGCGTTTGGTTTTATACACCTGTGGCCATGGAAGTGATTGAATTTAATGATTTGGATGGGTGAGTGAATACTTTTGGGAAAATATAAGTAGTAAAAATTGAGTAATTGTAATGGGAATTGAGTCATTTTGAAGAAAATAAGACAATTTGTTACACTGAAACTGGCTCAAGTAAAAACTGCAGAATGACTGAGAACATTAAAAATCAACTGTACTGCACTTAAATGTTTAATGTTCAAATTCTAATTAAACAAAATAATTAAAAAAAACCCTCTACAACGTATTACCTTACCTTATACTGGTGCGTTGTGCTTAGACTTTGACTAATCAGCTCTACATATTTATATATCTTAACATTTTAACCCATCATTTGAAAACCACTGAAGAAATGAATCATACACATTAAAACAAACAAACTTTGCTGCTCACAAAACTGCAAATTGCTGTTGGGGGATTTAGAAAGAGAAATGTCACCTGGCAGCCTAAAGCTATCACATACGATGATGACAATATGATACATTTTTTATTAAATGTGTAATGCAAAAACAGGCATGTTTTTTTACACAGAGAAACAATTACCATTACCTAAACAGCTTTTTCCAAAAAGTGCCATTAGTGCTTGCCTGGGTTTAGTTAAGTTTTTTTTAAATGTATTATATCTAATTTTAAGTCTAATACAAGGTTTCGGTTCATTTAATTTATTAGAAATGCTTATTTGTGTGTTTCCTGACAAGGGCTTACAATCTTATCATACCCCAGTGCTGAAAAAGAAAAAGAAAAAAAAAAAAACATAGTGGAAACACTGTATGGGGCATGATATCAAAATATGTAAACTGTAAAAATTACATACATCATTTGGAATGGTCATCTCATGGGAACCCGTCTGGGCAGAGGCATCCAATGTGGCTACACTCAGAATGTTGAATGTAGGAGGTGGATAGATGATTAATGTAAGAGATCACAAAAACTTTACGTTAAAAAAAAAAGTGTAATTAAGTACTATATAATTAAGCAAAGCAGAATAAATAAATAATGCATGGACATAATAACCACATAATTTAAATCTAGTGTCACCTTATCAGAAAGCCTACCGGAATGACCTTGATTGCTAGGTGTCAGCTGGAAAGGACTCTGCTGCATAGCTAGCTGGTGAAGTTTCGTGAGCTGCAGAAATATATAAGCAGAGGGCAAGATGAATTGTAAAAAATGTGACAAGGACAGTGGTAATCAAATGTAAAACCATGCCACAGTAAAAACAACAAAGCTTTCAAATGAGGGATCCACCAAAATGAACATTTTTGGCCGAAACTGAAACGTGAAACATTTGGGTGAAAGCCAAAGGCCTAAGGCTGAATACCGAACATAGTTTTTCAGAGGGTTTCATTAATTTTGCCACTTTTTCACCACTGCAGAAATTAAATAGGCTAAATCCCAGATAGCAAGCGGATGTGGGCCACATCTGGCATTGTTGGCACTGCCTATATGTGGGCCAGAATAATTTTGCTGTTTGTGATGTATTTTTT
>CM067494.1:17881101-17932339 GCA_034552555.1 Semaprochilodus insignis | reverse complement strand
GCTATTTTCCAGAACATTTGCAATACACTGAGTGCTGAGTAGACTTTAAGTAGCTTTTGGAACTGTATGAACTCTTTTAGAGTTTATAGAACTCTCCGGAATTGTATTAAACTTTTGAGAATTTGTGAAACTTTCTAGAACTGTCTGGGAATGTCCAGTAGTATTCAGTATAGCAGTATAAATACGGCTGTATTAAAACAACCATTTCCGTTTCTGTTGTAGCTGAGTAAGTGGACAGTGGATACATAGCTACAACTAGGTGGCTCACTTAGAGGGCAGAATTTTATTTAGTAAAGTTTTGATGATTTATTTAAGTTTAAAAGTGCTGTTATTAAGAAATTTGTCACAATTTTGTCATCGTGTTTTTGTCATCATGTTTATTTATATGTATACTGAAAATACATTTATATAAAATACTTATAAATACATATATATGTATATATTAAATACATTTTATGCACTGTGTTAATATCTTACACATTACTAATTAACAAGTGAAATTAATTAATTTGGGATCAGAGAAAGAGCTCTGGGCAAGCAAAATTTTAGGATTTTATTTATTATTTTTTATCTTAATTTAATTCCACATTCCTCAACGTCAAAACAATGTTTCAATTAACTTAATGTATGTATATTAGGGAACTCCGGTAGGCAGGTGAGTTGGGTGCACAGAGGAGCCATTAACAGTTCACTTACATCAGGTTGAGGAATTGCATGCTGCCCTTGGATGGCATATGCCTGTAATCAGAACAGCATTCCCATTAACACTGACAAGATATTCATCACATTGAACTTATAACAGAGCCATACCAATCAAGCAGCAACCTCTCACTAAATTAGTTCTATAATTTTCACTGGGGACATCTGTACAACGTTGTGGAAAGATGGGTAAGAAACTATAAAAACTACCTGTCCTCCAGCAAAGATCACAGGAGAGCCAGATGGTTTGGGCCTATATGGGATGGTCACACCTTTTGGAGGAGACTACAGAGAAATGGTACCTTTGTAGGTATTGGAACAGTAAAACAAACAAATAAATACTGTAATCCAAATCCTTCTCATATTGAAGCAGTTTTCATTACAGATGAAAAGAGCAAAAGTACAAAAGTGCCCTTTGCAATGTCTTGAACATTCCTATTGAACCAGGAAACCATTTATGTGAAAGTATAGGTATTTGCAAGGTATTCTCATGTTTACATTCATCTTCCATAATACTATAAAAGTGATTTCAGTTCATTTGAGTTAAGACAAAATGAGGAGTTAAAATTTCTTTATTTGTGAAACTCTCTGTCTGCATCACTGCAAATAAAGGACTGCGTTAGCAATATCTGGTGCTTTCTCCTTGATTAGTGCTAATAGAGGGGCTGCTAAAAATCAGATAATGCAATGGCAAGTGGTTGAAATTTTTTTCAAGTTACTTGTCAAAACATATTCATAACATCCTCTCTTCACCTAAGGTAAGGATCTTTTTCAGTGCAGCTCAATGCATGCACATGGAAGTTTTTGTACCTTATTATGGCTTCTCCATGTAATCCTCAGTACGTAGCTACAAATAGCCATGTTCTAAATTCACTTTATTAAAAAAAAAAGAAGTAATTAATTGTCTGTGACTTGTCTGTGTTTTCATAATTGATTAATTTGTGGTTAAATTGTAGTCTTTGATTAACCAGTAAACCATTAAACAAGAAATAACTTTTTTATTCTTGTAATAATGTTTCATTAAGCCAAAAAAACAAGGATAAAAGCAATAAAGCGAGCTCTATTTTTTCTGAACCTACATTAATGAGCGCAAGATGAGCATGAGTATCAACAAGCTGTTTGGATTTGGCTCCACTTGTTACTTATATATTAGGGAGGTCATTACAATAAAAAAAAGAACATACTGGCTGTAGCCACTGTTGTCCGAGCAGCCTGTATTTCAACTTTGCATGTCTCTTTGATCTATGATAACATATCAGATTTTACACAGTCAGTATATTTCATTGTGTGCCTTAAACACAATTGGCTAAAAAGATATTAGTATCTCACAATGTTGAGTTTCTGCTGTAGATTTAGTGTTTGTCTCTCATACTGGTGCCTGACAGTCATGCTGCCCACTGAGCTTGGTTTTACACATGACACAGGAAAACATCTCTCCTGTTGAGGCTAAAGAATCTGTTTTCTAGCTTTCAATCACAAAGTAAATGAGACATGCAAATGTTAAGACAGGTAATCAATAATGTGATTTGTTGCCAGCAATTATTTTTTTATTTTTTAACTACTGACAATCTCACTTGTTGCAGACCTACTGTAAATTAGCAATCCGTTCCCTCCCAAAAATAAATATTTAAATACAATACTAAAATAAAAATAGTAGATATTGTGGTGCTATTCGTGCCATTGGTGCATTTAGTCTGTGCTAAATAAAAAATGGGTTTCAAATGGTTTCCATATAAGCTACACTTTTTTTTGAACAAGGACAGAGTAGAAGAAGCTAGCAGAAGATTGTTTTAGCTTTTTAGTTTGTAATGTCTGTTAAGGAACAGTTCAACAAAAACAGAATAAACGCAATAATGGCTGAGGCTCTTGGCAAGTAACAAAAACAAGCATCAGCACTGGTGTTGCTTTTTACCCCCTAGTGTTTGGAGTATTTCTCTTTTAAAACTGAGCATATACCAAACCCATGGCTAAGTTTCTTGTTAAAGTAGCCCATACCACAATACTGAATGAAAAGAAAAATCTGTTTCCTCGTTTTAATGGAAAAATTTCATAATCATTTACTTTGACACTCCATAATGATGACTCATACTACTTAATTTGCTACAATTACAATCAATTATCCATACAATCTATATCATATCATACTGTAATTTAAAATGACTGAAGACTCAAAATAGTCTGTAATCAAACTGAACACATCTGATCATCATATGATGGACAATTCATATTTCATGTCTCTTTTTGTGCATGCTTAAGCCGTCAACATTTTGTCAATAACTGGAATATAATTACAAATGTACTTCCCTTATATACACATACTTACTACATTTTTTGTCACAGTATAGCTATGAAGTAGGGCTGTATGGGATAATGATCTATAAAATGGAGAAAAACTGCAATGTTCAACCCTTAGCACCCAAGTCCACTTTGTGGCAATTTCTCCCGATGGTTTGTTGTACACTCCTTTGTTTTACAAACATGATATCTGCATGTGTTCTCCCCTTAAGATGAAAAACAGCAAATTTGTTTTACCGACACTATGCATGAGCTTACTGTGAAGCATTAATTTAACATGATTAGGTTTACTAAGCAAGCAGGACCACTTCACATAGCATCAGTGGACCTGAGCAAAGCGGGAGAAAAGCAGCACAATATAAAATTGATAACAAAAATGATATCTGCAGAAATCCCACTTATGGCAAGACTTCACAACTCTTCCACATTACAATTCTGAAAAAAAAAGACTTCCTACCTCTAGCATCACTACACAGATCTGTTTGACACACTCAATGATGGACTGTGGGGTGCCAGCAATGGTTATGGCTCGCTCTGTGGAGTTTGGCAGCATGTCTCCTGCAACCTGCACTTGGGCACCAGTGGACTTTGAGAAAACCAGAGACATCACACATCACATGTTCTTGAACTATCAATATTCATACAACAGCTTTAAACACGGTCATCCAGGTAAAACTTACCTCTCGTATTTCTTTAATCTTGCAGCCACCTTTGCCAATGAGCGACCCACACTGACTTGCTGGCACAACAATACGTAGGGTCACAGGGGGTTTGCTGGTGGCTGTGCTGTTGGTCATAGAGCTGCTGATGTCCTACAAGAAAAGGTGCAGATCATTGAAAAGGTTAGTCGGATGGAACGACCTTAAAAAAAAAAAAAAAAAAACATTCCAGTGATAGGCTTACTTCCTCTAGTTTGTCAATTATCATGGAAAACGCTTTAAAGATGGCAGTGGTAGGGCCCGCAAGGGTGATTATTCTCTCTGGACAGTTGCCTTCTGAAATGTTGATCCGTGCACCACTCTTAAAAAGAACAAACAGCACTGCACAATGACCTTGTGACATTCCCTTTAAAATCCCACTTTCATTTTGGGCTTCAGCTAACAGCGTTTACCTTACCTCTTCTCTCATTTTCGTCACAGTTTCACCTTTCTGTTTGATGAGAAAGAGGAAAAAAATCTAATGAAAGCTTCAGCTTTAAGGGACAGAAGGACAGCTGTATTTCAAACACAAAGGGAAAAAAAAATCTACCAACCTTGCCGATTATGCTTCCAACTTCCTGTAGAAACATACAAATATTTATACAAATCACACAAAATATACTAATTCAACTATTGTGTTACATGATAAGGCATTCACTTATGTTAAAGCCTAATCTTAGCTCGTGTCTTGGATTGGATGCTTCATATTAGGCACTGCTAATCCAAATAACGCATTATTTGAACAGATGGTTGCATACAACACATAAAATAATAATTCAGGTTGGCTTCATCAGCTGTGATGCTGACTATTATCTGCTGTTGAAATACTTTTGCTCTGCCCATTCAGGACTAAGCCAGGGAGTATACTTTAAAAACTGCTTTCTCCATACAGTAAATATAATACTTCCATACCATTCACACAATAAAAAGTGAACATATGCATGAATGTTTTCTAAAATGTTTATTTTTTTTATAAATGCTAAGCCTGTGTAGGTTTAGAAGAAAGACTTACAACAATGCTAGTAGCTAAATGAATAAAGTGAAATGTGACCTTGCCATGCATGAGTAGTCTGATGGTCAAGGTGACGTTGAGCCCTCCTTCAATCACACCAGAGTCCATGATTATGGCTTGAACGAAGAGTAATTTAAAGGTGGGAAGCAAGGATTCTTTGGTCACAAAGCTGGACCTGTGGCAAGCAAGATAGGTATAACCATATCAATTGTTCTGGAGTATCCGTCACAACAATTTCACCTTAACAGAGTAACAGAAGTCTAGAACACACATTTTTAATTCCAGCCCTGGGGACCCCATTTATAAGCTGGGACACGTGTACCAGACTGTGTAGGTCTTCATTTTCACTGTCAGTGAGATTTTCCGTCAATCGAATGGTGTGGCTGGGTCATTGGGATGAACGACACAATGGGTTTATTTAAAACAGGAAGAAATGGAAATATGGCATTGTTCTATCTATCTGTCTATCCAGCTTTATTGGCATGACCGTCTGAGGAACAGTATTGCCAAAGCATAAAAACAACAACAGTGACAATAACAATATAAATATACAACAATGTCTGTCTGTCTGTCTGTCTGTCTGTCATCAATCCCCATATTCATCTACCTATTAATGTCCATCATCCATTCATTACTCTATCTATCTATCCATCCTCCATCCATCTTTCTATCCACTATCTATCCATCTTCCATTCATTAATCTCTCTCACTGTCTATCGTCCATCTTCCATCTATCATGCATTCATTACTCTATCTATCTATCCATCCTCTGTCCATCAATCAATCGATATATCAGTCATCTATCCATCCGTCCATCTGTCTATCTATCCATCCATCTGTCTGTCTATGTAGCTATCTATCCTCTGTCCATCAATCGATATATCAATCATCCGTCCATCCATCTATCCATCCATCCGTCTGTCTATCTATCTATCTATCCATCCTCTGTCCATCAATCAATATATCAGTCATTCATCCATCCATCCATCCATCCATCGATATATCAGTCATCCAGCCATCCGTCTATCTGTTTATCTATCCTCCATCCATCAATCGATACATCAATCATCCGTCCATCCATCCATCCGTCTATGTATCTATCCTCCATCCATCCATCAATCTATATATCAGTCATCCATCCAGTCGTCTGTCTATCCATCTGTCTATCCATCCATACATCCGTCTATCTAATATCTGTTTGTCTTTCTATCCATCTATCTATCTATCCATATTCCATTCATTACTCTCTCTCACTGTCTATCGTCCATCTTCCATCTATCATGCATTCATTACTCTATCTATCCACCCATCCGTCTATCTATCTATCTATCCATCTATCTATCTATCTATCTATCTATCATCTATCCATCTATCCATCTTCCATCCATCAATCGATATATCAGTCATCCATCCATCTATCATCTATCTATCCTTCCATCCGTCTATCTAATATCTGTTTGTCTTTCTATCTATCCATCCATCCATCTTTCATTCATTACACTCTCTCACTGTCTATCTATCGTCCATCTTCCATCTATCATGCATTCATTACTCTATCTATCTGTCAGTCAGTCATTCATTACTCTCTATCATGCATTCATTACTCTACCCATCCATCCATCCATCACTCTCTCTGTCTATCATCCATCATACATTCATTAATCTATCTATCTATGTATCTATTTATCATCCATTCATTTCTCTCTCTCTCTCTATCATCCATCTTCCGTCCATCATCTTTCTATCCATCCATCTATCCATCTATCTATCTATCTTCCATCCATCATCTATCTATCCATCCATCCGTCTATCTATCTATCTATCCTCCATCCATCAATCGATATATCAGTCATCCATCCATTCCTGTCTATCCATCCGTCTATCTATCTATCTATCCTCCATCCATCAATCGATATATCAGTCATCCATCCATTCCTGTCTATCCATCTGTCTATCTATCTATCTATCTATCTATCTATCTATCTATCTCTTCCATCCATCAATATATCATTCATCCATCCATTTGTCTGTCTATCCATCTATCCATCCAGCCATCAATCCATCCGTCTATCTAATATCTGTTTGTCTTTCTATCCATCTATCTATCCATATTCCATTCATTACTCTCTCTCACTGTCTATCTATCGTCCATCTTCCATCTATCATCCATTAATTTATCTCTCTCTGTCATCCATCTTCCGTCCATCATCCATCTATCCATCCATCTTCCACCCATCATCTATCTATCTATCTATCTATCTTCCATCCATCATCTATCCATCCATCCATCCGTCTATCTATCTATCTATCCTCCATCCATCAATCGATATATCAGTCATCCATCCATTCCTCTATCTATCCATCTATCTATCTATCTATCCATCTTCCATCCATCAATCGATATATCAGTCATCCATCCATCTATCATCTATCTATCCATCCCTCCGTCTATCTAATATCTGTTTGTCTTTCTATCCATCTATGTGTCTATCTATCTATCATCCATTCATTACTCTCTCTCTGTCCATCATCCATCTTCCATCTATCATGCATTCATTAATCTCTCTCTGTCTATCATCCATCTTCCATCTATCATGCATTCATTAATCTATCTATCTAACTATCTATCTATCTATCTATCTATCTATCTATCTATCTATCTATCATCCATTCATTACTCTCTCTCTGTCTATCATCCATCTTCCATTTATCATGCATTCATTACTCTATCTATCTATCATCCATTCATTTCTCTCTCTCTATCATCCATCTTCCATCTATCATACATTCATTACCCCTTATATTTCTTTCTATCTATCCATCTTCCATCTATCATGCATTCATTACTCTATCTATCTATCTATCATCCATTAATTTCTCTCTCTATTATCCATATTCCATCCATCATGCATTCATTACTCTGTCTATCTGTCATCCATTAATTTCTCTCTCTATCATCCGTATTCCATCTATCATGCATTCATTACTCTGTCTATCTGTCTATCTATCTATCTATCTATCTATCTATCATCCATTAATTTCTCTCTCTATCATCTATCTTCCATCTATCATGCATTCATTACCCTATCTATTTATCCATCTATCATCCATTCATTACTCTCTATCTATCTATCCATCTTCCATCCATCATCTATCCATCCATCCATCCATCCGTCTATCTATCTATCTATCCTCCATCCATCAATCGATATATCAGTCATCCATCCATTCCTCTATCCATCCGTCTATCTATCTATCTATCTCTCTTCCATCATCATCTATCTATCCATCCATCCGTCCGTCTATCTAATATCTGTTTGTATTTCTATCCATGTATCCATCTGTGTCTATCTATCTATCTATCATCCATTCATTACTCTCTCTGTCTATCATCAATCTTCCATCTATCATGCATTCATTAATCTATCCATCTATCTATCATCCATTCATTACTCTCTCTCTGTCTATCATTCATCTTCCATCTATCATACATTCATTACTCTATATATTTCTTTCTATCTATCCATCTTCCATCTATCATGCATTCATTACTCTATCTATCTATCTATCTATCTATCATCCATTAATTTCTCTCTCTATCATCCATATTCCATCTATCATGCATTCATTACTCTGTCTATATTTCTATCTACCTATTTATCTGTCTATCTATCTAGCATTCATTACTCTATCTATTTATCTTCCATCCATCAATCAATATATCCATCACTCTCTTTCTGTCTATCATCTATCTTCCATCTATCATGCATTCATTACTCTCTGTCCATTTATCCATCTATCCATTCATGACTCTCTCTAACTATCTATCATCCATTAATTTCTCTCTCTATCATCCATCTTCCATCTATCATGCATTCATTACTCTCTGTCTATATTTCTATCTATCTATCTATTCTAACTAGCATTCATTACTATATCTATCTATCCTCCATCCACCAATCAATATATCCATCATCACTCTCTTTCTATCATCTATCTTCCATCTATCATGCATTCATTACTCTCTGTCTATTTATCCATCTATCATGCATTCATTAGTCTCTATCTATCTATCTATCTATCTATCTATCTATCTATCATGCATTCATTACTCTCTATCTATCTATCCATCATCCATTCATTACTCTCTCTATCATCCATCTTCGATCTATCATGCATTCATTACTCTATCTATCCAATAATTGATATATCCATCATCCATCAATCCGTCTATCTAACTATCTACCCTCCATTCCTCAATCGATATATCCATCATCCATCTATCTGACCTGCTAACAATTTTAAACCATGTCATAACATATACTGATTCAAACATCATCTTGTGCTATCCAATGCATGCATTCAGATGACTGCATAATCACATATAATTTACAAACAACTTGCTAACAATCGTTAACCTTGGTTTAAACACTGGTGCAAATACACAAAAGACACCAGATAACAGTTCATTAGATACTCCAAACATATTCCCTGTTCGGCATTGAATCAAGTACTCCTACCCTGCAGGTCCACTGACTGTCAGCCACACTCCACCTCATTTGCCAGTGGAAAAGGACCACTGCTGATCTGATACTTTTGGGGTTGTAGATCTTTATTAGCACAGCAGCAGTTATACCAATATGGTAGTGGGATATTACTGAGCATCATGCTGTTATGTGTGTAATTAGGCACAACACTGATACCATCATGAGTGTATCAGACACAACAGGGGTCATTAAACGTTATAGCGTGATTTCCTTTGTCTTTTCGGCCCGCTAACGGCAAGAGAGTCCACTGGCATTTTGCTCAGCATTTTCTGTGCAGCCCACCGATGGTTAAGGACAGCATTACACAGAATGCCACTTCTCATCACTCAATTTATACGTCCCTCATGTCTTACTTTTGCTATACTTTGTAAACTAGTTTAGTAAATCATTTCTAGTATCAGCAATAATATTTTCAACTAAATCATTTTATCTATCTATCTATCATACCTAGTTTTTTTCCTATTTGTTTACATTTGTCTTAGTTTATGCTCTAAAATCAAAATCTTTCTGCTTGAAGAGATTAAAAACTAGTTAGAACCAGTTTGAGCAGGACAGCAATCTGGGTGGTCTAAGGGTGGACCAGCAGTGGAAAACAGCCAGCGAGGTGCTGACTTTATCAAGCCATGCTCGCTATCTGAGATATGTGTAGGTATTCTGGTAACACGTAGTGTGTCGTCCATTGTAGCTTTAATCCACACTGTTTGTTCCCTTTGCTATTTATTTGTGCTCGATGACTCGCGCACTCGCAAACTGTCCTTTAAGTTATATGTAAATTCTGCGGAGTGATTCACTACACTCGTCACACATTACCAACAAAGATTTCCACACTGCTAACACTTGATTTATACAAGGGTCGTCTATATCGAGAAAAAAAAAAAAACATTGTTCGTTTGCATAAAACCTGGCTCTATTTTTACTCCCAACCACTAGAACGTCTAGCTAATGTTAGCTTTACTTAGGAAACTGCAGCTCCGCCACAAGCGACATCATAGATATAAAGGTGAAAGAACTGTTGTAGCTCTCGTAAGCTAAAAAAGTAACTCGCAAACGCCGAATCGCTCAGTCGATTTGGTGAAAATCTGTTTAGTGAAAAGCAAAGTTCCATCGTTTGTGTAAAACAGTGGTCCTTTAGAGAACCCGTCTAATTCTGTTGTCACTGAGGCCTAGTTAGCTAGCACGGACAGCTAGTTAGCATGTTATACGTTCCTCTGTTTTTAGCCGCAAATACAGTTTAGCGTAATGTAGATTAGAAAATATCTTACCTGGTTGGTGTTTTGAAATGTTTACTGGGGGAGGGTGGGGTTTTAGGGGCAGAGGGGAGAGGTGGGGGGAATTTAGGAAGGACTCGGGGAAGAGGGGAAAGCTGTGTGAATATGTATGTACGCGGTCCAGCTTCAAGACCACACAAAGACAACAAACATCACACTCTGAACTTTCACCTTTCACCCAAACCCTCCCTCGTCTATGCCCACTTCCACATCAGGTTCTGCGTAATGGTATTAAACAGTGTTAACAGTACGTGATTTCAGGACACCGATTATTTAAAATGTCATCTCAGTTTTTAAACCGAGTACTACTGAGCTATCAAAGAGTAATTTATTAAACCTGACAGCGGAAAAAATGTAGTTAATAATGTTCGAAACGTTGGAAACGTTATGTATCACGAATAGGTAGTTCGGTAAAAAAAAATCTAGTTTGCAAAATTGAGCCCATACACTTCACACCTGGAAGTCCGGACCAAGGTCCATGTTTTTGTTAGATTTAATTCATGGCGGTAGAATAGTTAACCATATTATGCTACAAGATCATTTACATTATCCTCATATACTCCTCCCCACACAAAGCTAATAAAAAGATAGTCAGTAAATGGGTGAGAATCAAATGATTTAGACCTGGAACTAGAAAGGTTTAGTCCTAATTGTATTTACCTAATTGTATTTTAATTTTAAATTGTTCATTTTAAAAAATCCTTAGTTTGGAAATAAGCAAGGTCTTCTTTAAATGTATATATACAAAATCTATTCCATTCAGTGGAAGCACTGGAAGTAATGGTGGTTTGCAGAGTTGCGATAAGGTGTACATGCGAAAATAATGATGGATATGTGACAGGTGTGAAGTACTTGGGGAAGGGCTAGGAGGGTCAAAGGTGCCCCCCCCTCCCTAAAAATATATAAATGCCCTATGTTTTCTGGAATAACACAGTTGCTGTTGGTACAACTCAAAATTATTGCTTGTTACTTTGCAATGAATTTTTAATTAAAGAAGTCTTACCCTGTACTGACAAACCTGGTTAAAAAAAACTTCTGGTTATTTTATTTACAAGACAAATAAGTACAAGGCAAATTATTTGTTTATTTAAAAAAAAAAACAACTACAATGTTTGATCTTGTTAGTTTTACTTTTACCCTGCAATATAGAGAGCGCCCTAAAGACCTTTGCATGACATACCCATGTCCTGTCGTCATCACCTATGTGGGCCGCAACTCCCTATACTAGACAAAGATTAGTAGCAGGTTAGTAGAGGGGTGGACTTCTGATGTTGGCATTAGATGAATTTGGTGTTTTTTTCTGATGGAATCACGCACCAGTGTAAAGCAATATAGTACCATAGTAGCCTTTTCCAGCTAATCTGTATTAAAGTATGAAAAACACTAAAATGTACATGACCATCCAGGACCAGGATTGAGAAACACTTTATTGACATATAACACCCCCATGTCCATTTTAATGCCCCCACAGTACATGAGTCTGTGTACCTACAAGACCATTTACACTTTTATTGTGAAATCATGAAAAAATGTGAATCATACAAATCCTTTGAATCCAGTACCTGTGTTCTAAAGTTTAAAGCAACCAGTTCCACCATGCAGAAGTACACCTGATTTGACTTGTTTGCTGAAGTGTTGGAATGAAAACCTAAACATTGGCCCTTTAAACAGCCACATGAACCCTGTTGTGGAAGGGCTGTCCAAACAGTGGTCAAAAATCAACATTAAAGCTTAGCTTTTAAAATGTGATCCCAGATTAAACATATTTTGTCAGAGAAGGGCAGGCAAGATAACTGTATTCACAAAATCTAGAGATTAATGAGTAAAAACATATGACAGTGTTATAATAATGTAGAATTTAGATATCCTACTTCCTATTTCTAAAGATGGCTTTTATAAGCTAGTAGCTAAAGCCAGAAGTCAGAAGGCCAAAAGCAGCATGGCCGGCTTGGACCATTGAAAAGAAACACTCAAAAACTTATAATAGAGGTTTTAAAACATACTGCATATATACAGTACTGTGCAAAATTATGAGGCAAGAAAGTCATTTGGAAATGTAGTTATCTGGGTTTATTTATATTTATTATAAAAAAAGTTAATAATTCGAAATACACAAATGAACAAAAAAGTTGGGACGGGAAACAAAAGGCTGAAAAAGTAAGTGGTACTAATAAAAAAATCATTTTAGAGAGTCTCTGCATCTAAAATTTGTGGGACAGTGTCAGAATTGGAGAAATCCCTGTGCGCAAGTGTCAAGGCAGACAATCAATCTTGGATGCTCATGACCTTTGGGCCCTCAGGCAGCACTGCATTAAAAACATGCATGATTTTGTATTGGAAATACAAACACACACTTCCAGAAACCATTGTCTGTGAACATAGTTCACCGTGCAATCCACAATTGATGTCCGGCAAAGCGCAGGAGGCGGGAAGACCCGGAAGCGTGACACCCATTTTGGGTGACTTTTTTCCTTTAATTCACTACATTTCAACGTAAAATATCTTACTTTTTAATCTACTACATTATGCAAAATATGTCATTCCTTTAGGCTTATGTGTGCATAAAAATGCAAAACAAAAGTGCAAAACAATCACACCAATCAGGATTCAGTGCGCAGTTGTTTTGAACCTGTTTTGACCTGTTGGATATATCTCAGTTCTACATAATGGAAATTGTTTGCCTGCAGTGTTTTGTGCTTATGATAATTTTAAAAGACATCAGTGTGAGACTAATTAATGAAATTCTATTAAAAGATGGTGTAGCAAGAGCGAGTCATTTCAGCTAAAATTAGTTGTTTAAGCAAGAGACTTGTTAAAAAAAAGATAATAGGACATTAGGCAAATATGTTTGTACATTTACTCAAGTGGCATTTACTCAAATGGAGGTTCGGTTTACCTTGGTCTCTTTTTTCACTCAAGTGCATTGTTTGTGTACTTCGTCCACCACTGGTAACAATACTTTTATTGAGTATAAGTTTAGGCTGCCTTTCAGCTTCTCCAAAATACTGCTGCTAGATGTCATTACACCCTTAAATGTCTTTTTTGGTAACTTTGAGGTTTCTGTTTTGTTTAGTTTGTATTTCCGAACTAACTAAAAATTACATGCATCTCTCTCTTTCTTCCTGTCTCTTTCTGTACTTGTTTGTCTTTTTAATTTAAATCAGTATCAGTAAACACTTATTAGACGATTATTTTTTTTATGTCTGCAAGCGATTGTGAACACTATTCAACAAATAATAATAACGAACTTGAATGATAATCCACCCCCCTGAAAAAAATCTGAATCTGAAGATTCATGGATGAAGATACCTCACCTCACTCCCTTTATCTAGCACTCTCTTAAGACCTGTCAGTCACAGGCTCTCAGAATCACAAAAAATCTTGCAACATTAGGAATGAGGGGACTAACTGCAGAGTTTAGGGATTTTCCATCAAAACACAGAGGTAGATGAAACAGGCTCGGCTCCCTCAAAAACTCCTGGTGAACTTCTAACGGAGTACCATTGGGAGTATCCTCTCCCACCGTATGATCGTGTGGTATTCCAGCTGCACAGTTTCAGAGAGGAAAGATCTGTATCGTGTGGTCAGGGCAGCTGAACGGATCATTGGAACTGACCTCCCCAACCTGGACAGTGTGTATGCCAGTCGACTAAAGAAGAAGGTCCACAATATCAGCAGAGACACAACACACCCTGTACAGTTACCTTATGTTATAGACATTATCCATAGTGTAATTCTACCTCCATGTACTGTCAACTGTACATTCTGCATATTGTGCACATGCATGCACAGTCACTTTACACATTCAACTTATTTATTTATATTGTAACTGTTACTGTTTCACTCATTCTCACATCGAGTGCACTATCCATAGGTAAATATCTTAACTATCTATATTCATGCAGGAATCCATACCCCATGACTACTGTTTGTACTGTGTTTTCCATTTCAAAAATCAGAGTTGGGTAGACCACAACAGGAATGTAAGAATGGAAGTTTTACCCACAAATCCAATATCAAGCCAACACCGAACACCTGTTAACAAATAAACCAGGCAAGTTTTTGGTTTATATTTTTTAAGTCTCAAACGCAAGATGTTCGCAGGGGTGAATAGGACATAATTACAGGGAGGAGTAATTACAGAGCTACAAAAAAAGCATCAAAAAAGCATCTTAGCACAACAATCTGCCAGTCTGCGGCAGTCTGCGCCATTGCGGTAAAGCTGCATCATTGAGGTAAGAACAGTAAAATAGGAAGTATCTAGGTATTTAAAAGTTTCAAGAAGATCAGAATACTTTATATTTGACCTGATGCACTTTAATTAAATTGTGTAAATTGTGTAAAGGTTAGCTAATATATCTAACATATCTGTGCTGCTGTACAATGTGGTACATATTAGGTTAGATTGTAAAATTTCTGATTTTAGGGAAACATGTTTGCACCAGGACTGAGGTGAAAGACAGAATGTATGTCTGGTCATAGGTCTTTTTTTGCAGAATTATTACATTCATAAATTACAATATAAATTGCACACAGAGCTTTGACAAAATCATTCTTTTGAGAAATCACACACCCATTTATCACTTAGGAAAATGAGAAAAAAAATCACAAAATGTCAAATATGAATCAACATGTTTTACATGCATAGTTGTTTATAATGTGTAGTGCATGTTACAGAAGATAGTTGTAGTTCATTTTAGTCAGAATCACTGCTGCTGCTGCTGCTGCTGCTGCTGCTGCTTGAAGAATGCTGTAACATTAAATAAAACACAAAAAAATCACTTTTAATACAAAGATATTTCACTATAAATGATAATATTAATATAACAAGTGAACACTACAATTTTCCCCTTTTGCTGTAAAGATAGTGTGTAAGGGCTTCAGGCCACAAATGTGCTTAAATGTGAATAGTGAACTAGAAATAGATTTCTAAACAAAATATTCTAAACACTTTCTTTTGTTTGTATGTACAAACAATTTAGAAATTTCACAACTACACATTGCATTTGCACAAATTATTCTTCAATTACCAATGAGCAAAAGGTTCATATCTGCCGTCATGCAAAACAAGCTGTCTGGCAACCTTATTTTAAAACAGGCTGGGAATCAAACTAGGATCTTAACTATCAACTAAACTATACACTTCTAATTGTGCCAACTGATCTGCTTGAAAACCTGCAGAATATCATTTTAGCTTTAATTTGCCACATTTTCAGATTATAACCAAGTGCACATGTTTGCAACAAAAACCTCATATGAGAAAAAAATCTTTTTTGAATATGTTAAATTTTCTATTTTTCTTTCCATTTTAGTTCTCTTATATGTTAAAAATTTAATATCTTTAGGTAACAGTCCTTCAAATCCCTACTCCCTATTTAGTGATGAAGTAAATGTTACTGGTTCCATTTATATTCAGCTTTGGACACATTCTATTTAGTGGATCTAGAATTCTATATGGTCATTCATGATCATTAAAAAAGAACTTTTTGTGTACACATATTTCAGTCTACAGCCATAACTGCATAATAATTTGAGATTCTGTTCTCTGGATGAAGTGCTACATAAAGTACAGTTATTATATTTTTTATTAAGCTTATACAAATATTAATTGTTAAAGCCAATTAATATTTGTTTGGTTTTTCTAAACCCATTCTGTTCATTTGTTAGGAGTGTAGGACCTAAGGTGCTACAGTGGCATATTTTATACAGTATTTTCTTGCTTAATAACCACCACGTTGCACCAAGACCAAAAAAACAGAAGAAGCATTCAATTCTGTCCACCTAAACTGCAAACCATACTTTTGTAAATAGTCTTTTAACCTAATTCTCCCAAAACTTATGTTAAAATATTCACAAACATAAAAAATATTCACAAACACATTGCCAGTTGAAAAACACATGCCACATTCTTATAACATAGCAGTTTATATGAGGGTGATACATAACATTTCTTACTGAAACAGCAGCACCATGTCAGCTGTGTTGATGGACACATTACTGCCATTCTATGCTCCTTTAGAACCATCAGGTAAAACACTGCAGCAAAGGCGTTGATAACTTAATTTGCTAAGAACTCATCAGAAGTTAATCTGATCATCTCAAAATTGCACAGACATGTATACATTGAAACTCTGATGAGATGTGCAAACGTTGGCCCAGTGCGCTTTAGCACATAAAATCCCATAAAATCATAAAAAATCCTTTTGCCTTGATATTTTAAGGTTTACAAATAAACGCTTGGTGCCATTTGACTCAATTCTCTAACGAATAACTTTGTAATTACATGTCAGAAATTGCACTCCTTGTTTGGTATTTTGACTTATTCTTTCAAAGACTGCAGTCTATTATACAAAGGCCAAAAGGTCAATCTGAACAAAACTCAGTATGCAACTTTGTTGAAAGCCCCTAATCATTAATCATAGCATATGGTAACCTTTTGACAAATTCTGACTCACTTTCACTAAGCTCCTGTATGCCAAAAAGTCACGTATGGGTCCATTAGGCCCAATTATGGCATGCTTGCCAAAATAGCAATGTTAAGTTAACTTGCAAAGACAGCTTGGACCCCCCAAATTGCCGCTTATTGCTATATTTCACGTTAGTAGTTGCTCAAATATGCAAAACCAGAATTCCCAGTTACATTGCTAGGGGTGTCTTAGAGCATCAAGACCCAGGGGTCTTATCTAGCTTGATACACAACAAATAAGTGACATATAACAAAAGTGGTGATGGGGACAATGGAGGAATGTTTTGAGCTTTCAAAAATGCGATGAAATGACTGATCTAAACACCTTTAGAAATAAAAGTCCCAAAAATTACATACAAAAACCACTTTTGATTATTCTAAATAACCCCAAAATAAAATGCGCTAAAACTTATATCTGATGGTTCTTTAAAGCTTTAAACAGTTCTTCAAACTCACAAGTCTCTATCATGGTCTTTAGGAAACCAAAAATGTTTTGCAAAGTGTTTTTATTACAAAAAATCTGGGAGACTGCAGTTTTCTATGGCTGGCTACTTTTTCTGAAAAGGAGGACAATAAATGGCATGATGCTGTAACGAAACGAGTTAAAAGTAAAACAATACCAAATTGAAAAGATAAAATACTGAAATAAGAGTTAGCTAGACAGCTGCAGACAAAGGTAGACAGATGATCATTGAACTAAAATGGTTGGACCCTTGTTTTTGTTCAGGCAAATGGCACTGAAAATTAGAATTGTACTGACAAATATAAGTGTGAAGGGGTCAAAGGGATTTAACTTACAGTACTCCTTAAGACAAGAGTTAGCTAGACAGTTGCAGAGACAAAGGCAGACAAATGATAATCATGTTGTTGAGCTAAAACGGTTGGTCCCTTGTTTTTGTTCAGGCAAATGGCATTGACAAATTAGAATTGTAGCCTACTGACATTTGTAAGTGTGATGGGGACAGAGGCTTTCAACTTACAATAATCCTTAGGACAAAAGTAAGGCTAAAAATAAATGGTCCAGTTTACAATGGAAATACTGCAGCAATACAGTTTTCCTTAAATATAGCAGGTTGCTAAAAAAGGTTAAAAGGTTTAATTAAGTAAAAATAAAGCAGCATTTTGCTGCTAAATGTCAGCACTTTGTGCAGTTTTGTGCAGCTTGGCTCTGAATATTGAAGTAACTGGGACAGTGCTTCCGAGAACTTCTTGGTGGTTGTTGTCAATTAGAGATGATGATTTTTTTTTCACAAGTGGTCAAAGGTGTGACACACTGTTCAGTAACATTTGGACTACAGTAATTTAGTTTATACCTAACGTGCGCCTATATGATGGCCTATGACCAGACCTAAAAGTGTGATAAACTTACAATTCAGTGTAAGTGACAAATAGTTGATTAATTTCATAATATAATGAGTTTAAGCAGTCAACATTGGTACAGATTCTGAAACCAGTAACCCATACGGCAAGGAAGAATCATGATTCCACACAGTTTAAATGACTGAAGCTTTACATTGCCGCTGGACGTAACTAATTAACATTATCTCACTGTTCCCCATCTATCTTGCACAATTACAATCTCAATGTGAGTTCATGTTATGAGTCATAGTAACCCTCGCAAAAGAAAACATCACTAACTCAAAGTCCACCAGCCACATATTACCTTGCAATGTTTCTTGTGTTTGTGAGCCTTCTGCGCTTTATGAGCCTTCTTTTTGTTTTTCTTCATCTTTTTATGCATCTTGTGGCCTGGATTTAACATTCCCCCTTCAGGTATGCCCACGGGGCAGTTCCCATGAGACTGTAGATAAGGGCCTGGATTAACTGGTCCAGGTGGAGGAGCATAAGGGGAAGGGCCTGTAGGATAAGGGTTTTGTCCTCCAGGCATGAATGGCATAGTTGGAATCATGGCAGGATTTATGTTAGGTGGATATGCTGGATTCTGACCAGGCATGTTTGGTGGAACAGGATGAGTAGGATCAGGAGGGGGAGGAAATGCAGGATTGTAGGGAACTGTTGAAGGACCTGGAGACAAAAAAATGCATTACAAAAAAGAACAAAAAAAAAAAAAAAAAAAGCAAATAAAAGCAACTCACCTTGGTTTGGCCACATTAGTCCGTTTTAGTTTCACCTGGGGGAAAAAAAAACAATTTTTATTTATTTATATACGTTTGATAATTGCTATGCATAGCATCAGATTACTATGTGGCAGGTGTACACTGTCCTGGTTCAACTGAACCAACTGAACCATGTCACTGAACATATCTGCTAATGGTTTCTTAATGGGTTCTTAAAGGCCCAAAGAAAAAAAATCACACGGTAACGATTACGCTACAAAAAGTTCCTTTGGCTAGAAAAGAACATAAGAAAGGGCTGCACGTACCAAAACAGGGCAGAAAATATTTTTTGGTTATAAAATTTGTTTTTATATTTTCTGGAACAATGCATATGGGAAAAAACATAGTACAGTCTTCATAAATATTGCCCAGCCACTAGGGCTACTTAAAATGTCACTCACCAAAGAATATTTGTTTCCCTCACATAAATAAAAGTACAGAAGGGCCAGTGAAAAAATGCATTTTTTCCTTACTGACATGCCTTCAGTATGGCAGCCCTCACTTCTGTCATGCTGTTTTATATTCAAGTAGAAGAGCTTTATGGATTCGTAGCTTGCTATTCACCAGAAAATTTGAGTTCTTTGCCTCTCTCCAGAGGATTTTGCCATACAATCTGAAAAAGAACCATGCAATTCTAGCTCGCAACTCATCACTTCTAGGTCTCCCGAGATGTTGACTGCATCAAACTTGCTTATAAGCCAAGAGGAAATCATAATAATAACTTCCCTGATATCTTCTCCACTAGAGAATTAGTTCAACTGTTTAGCTCAGTATTCTGCAGCTTTATGACACTCACATCAGCTTCAAGATTCTGGAGCTTCTTGGAACGTGAGCTCACTTCTGCCAAGAGCTTTTGCACATTGTTGGGGAGGAACTGCACACCTGCTGCAGTAACACTGGTCTTTTTTATAATCAAGAACAGTTTCTGAAAATAATCAATTGCAGTAATTAGGTCCTCCATGTCAACACTTTGCTGAACAACTCCTGTATTTTCTGGAGGCCCTTTGTTTGAGGTCTTGAACTCTTAGTTTGTTGAGGTACCACATGCAATCATTGACTTACTTGGCTCTAAATTCTTTTGTAAGAAATGGTCACATAGCAGACAGGTAATCTTGAACCATAAAAGTTTGGCAGACAGCTTAAACGCATGTGAACACAGCACTATCTTGCCCATCCCAAAATGTCTTCTGTACTGGTGCGATTGAGCTGTTGATGGGGGGGCTGAGTCATGTCACACTTCAAATGGTATTATCTAGTAATTATAGAATTTAACAGCACAATTATAACATAACAAACATACCACCAAACTACACCATTTTCACGAGTTTTAGATCCTCATGGGGGGCTAAGTGAAATCACAGGTAATAAAAGGTAAAGTTTAATTTCTCAAAATTAAGCACAAACGGTGACTCAGGTATTGTGAGCTTAGGCTATGGGAAGTATGGGTGTGTCCCAGTTGCACACTTAATAATAACTAGTATGTGGTACACAGTATATTACAAGTCAAAGTTGAATACATACAAAAATCCACAATACATGCAGAGAAGCAGTCAATTTTCAAGTATGGTAATGACAGACACTATCGTCTGACAATCCAATGGGAAGCTAAAAGGGAAAAGCTCCTCACGTCTGGAAAGTTGAAAAATGGTGGATGGCAATGAAATGGCAGCCACAAAATGTGTAAAATTATTCAACCCAAATCTGTCAACATATTCTGTAAAAACGCTAAATGCTACTTCTACTTAATAATTACTTTATGTATTAAACCACCATCAACGCAGCCCTCAGAGCCAAGCTTGGCATGACGTGGTATAGTTCATAACGTCCTGTTAGTAAGAATCCATGCAGTAGGCTATGTTAATATTTTGTGTAGCCTGCCAAACTCATACTATTAAGATTAGTACACAGTACATGTTGTGCAGTATTTGTGTGTAGTACACAACTGAGACAGCCAATGTGTCCGACTTGACAGCAGTGTATATAGACCACACCCCTGCAGTCATCGGCAGGTCAAAAGTCAGCCAAAGACTAAAACGAACGCACCCAGGTTAGGTGGGTCCGGCGTCAGCACACCGTGACTGCATGCACTAATGTCAACTTTCCAGCTCAATCCAAAGAACCCCTGAATACGAAGCTTTATGGACATAACATGTAAGAGTTTCTGGGAGCACAAAAGGTAACAGACAACCTGAAGCTGGCAACTGTCAGTGAGATTCCCCAAAATGCCTTCACTGTACTCAGTAAAAACTTTCTTGAAGTTGCCACATTACAATGAGGACGTCTATAAAAGAAAGCTGTATTTCAGACATAAAAGTAAACCACCCTTGTAATGAGAACAGATCATGACCTTACGAGGAACACAATGTTGCTTTGGCAGTGGAACACTCCACTTTAGATCAACAAGCGAAAATCAGAAGAACAGAAGCTTAAGTTAAGATGCGTATTTAAGCAAAAACGCTAGCAAAATAGGTTAAAACAAAATAGAAATATTGAAATTTACCCCTACTCTCCTGGCAGAGACGAACCTGTGGGAAAACACTTGCACTTCTGCTACTCTTCCGGGTCGGTCGGTCGGTCTCTCTCTCTCTCCCCCTCCCCCTTTGCGTTGTTTCTCCCTCTCCCTCGAAACCGGGGGAGGAGATGTAAAACATCAACCATTCTCTCACTCATATACTTTTCCTTTTCCTCCTTGTGTTTTGGCGTTGCAAACCTGGAGACTTATAGCTGTGTCCTACAGACTCTCATTCCAGAACCAGAAACCGATTTTCGACAGGAGAAGCTAACTAATATATCCGCCGAAGCGGCTTCAAGGGGAGTATACGTGAGATTAGGCTTCCCAGGAGCTCTTTTGCAGATTCTAACGTGACATGATTGCAGACACACCCAGAGTGGATGAACAAACAAGCAAGCCAACTGCACTTTTATAATATATATTGTATTTATATGTTCTCAGTGCTGTGTTGCATATTTTGTCCTTGGTTTACAGTTTAAAAAAAGTTTTATAAAGTAGTTGCCAAGGCTGGCGACAGGCTGACCGCTGACTGGAAACTAACATCCTTGCTTCCCATAGAAATGCCTGCATTAAGCTATATTTTAGTGTAATGTGTAGTGGATACAGTAGTGTGAACGTTGTGACAGGCTTATTTCATCAACATGTACATAGGAATTAGCTGTCCAGTTGCCCCAGTTACTGCTTGTGCTCTCCACTTGTCCTGCTAGTTTCCTCTCCACTCCTTGATTCCTCCACATTTTGGTTGCAGGCAATGCTGTTTCTCTGGGTGTTTTTTTATTGCATCATTTTTAGTGAACTTAACAGAGATAGAAAAAATATGGATAGCAAAAATAGATTCTTCGTGATTGTTGACATTACTCAAAAAGGCATTTTTTAAAAATTGTGGTTTCATTTCCTTTTGCCTGTCATTATGGAGATTGGCTCTGGTGTAGCTCTAACAGATCTACCTTAGGGAAAAGAAGATTCAGTCTTACATTCAGTGGTATGTTAAGCCCTGATACGTCAACATAAGCCTGATCCTTATAGTGCTGGGAAAAAGATTGTCCACTCTCATAACCCATAATTTGACCCCACCTGAGTAGGATGTAACTACTACTGTAGTCTTTGAACATGTTTACGATAAACAAATGATCAAATCAGTATGAAATCAGTGATGCTGTTAGGAGAAATCTGATGAGTACTAGAGCTTTAGGTACTGTAGCTTCTGAACATTATTTCCAGCAATGCCATCATTCTAGCTAGTGTAGTGTTACAAATATAGATGCCTCCAAAACAAACCTTGTCTTGAAAGCTGAGAGGGCGAATCCTCCCTTCTTTTGTGGAGACACTTCCACTAACTAACTTCTGAATGCAAAGGACAGGGACTGACTAACAAGTTGATTAGCAAACGTGTGGGCCGTGCGAGAGACATAGACGTATGGCTGTGCAGTAACACCAGTGTCGCTGATGCTGATGGCATAGATGCAGTATTTTGCATTTTAGGACAACATGTTGGTGCTGCTGTTTCTTATGGGATGCCTCCTAGCTAATTTTACTTCACTTTACTCCACTCACGTTTACTGGATACAATTAAACGAAGCAGCTGAGGTGGCTGAGCAGTATCTCAAAAGTGAAGGCAGAACAGTGTTAAATCAGAGTATGGAATTAGCTGTTATGTTTATCAGAAACTGCCCTGATAAAGATCTTTCCTTGTTATTTATGAGCAAACATTAGCACGAGTGGACAGCAGGTGAAAAACAGTGTAGTCTGGATGAGTTTCTGCGAGACTGAAGAGCATATGAGGATCCAGTGGTCGAGCACTGGGGCCCCTATTTGGGGGAGCGCAGTGGTTTGTATCTCAATGTTTCCTCCAATGATCACGATGATATTGTTTAATCGGTGTGCAACATAAAGCTAGAATCTCTGGATTTAAGTTTGTGGTCTCTGTGCTGATTGTTGAGGAACTGAGTGATCCATTGGTTCTGGGAATAAACATGCTGAAGCTTATGTGCAGCGTGGAGTGTGAGTGATATCGGCGATAAGATTGGTACTTTAAAGGTGCAATTACTCTTCTGCCCATGACTGAACATTTGGCCATCTACCACCAAAAACTGAAATCTCAGCTGGCAGTACAGTCTTTTTGGAGAATTCCATTTCTTGATATGTAAACAAAAGTGTCCTAGCTGGGCGAGTGGTGACACTTCTGTGGGGTGAGGGTGGCTTCCTGTCAAACTTCTCATTCCAACCAGTACTGAAATTACATTATGCCAGAATGCTAAGATAGCTGAGGTATCCATGTGTGCCACGGGAGGATTTTGATGATAACTTTTCAGTACTAGAATACTAGAATTAGTCTGAATTGACTTCTGGTAAACAGAAGATTCCAACAACTAATCAGTCAACATGCTTATTGCAACCGATCATTTCACTAAACTGTCTTCTGCATATCCATGCCTAAACCAGTCAGAGAAGACTTGGTGCATTTACTCTAACCAGTGTGCACAGTTTGAAAGTCCATGGGTTGCTAAGCTACTCCAACTGGCAAGGGTTGACAAGTCACATACCCCCCATGCAGTGGTTGCAGGCAATGAGGTGAAGCTGGGAAGAGATAAGATAACACTTTATTGATCCTGAAGGAAATTGCAGTGTCACAGTACTATACATATTGAACAGAAGATGTACATTGCTGAAATAAATAGACTAAGAGTTACAGAAGAGCTATTAACAACAAACAGTAACAGTGTGCAGCATATTAGAACAGTATGTACATACATTAGTCAGAATAAATAGAGCAGGAGTTACAGAAGAGCTATTAGCCCCAAGTCATAAAAGTGAAAAGAGTACATATACATATATGAAGTATGTAATGTACTAGACATATGCAGGAGCAGCCCTGGTGAATATTGCACTAATAAACATATTAAGAGATTAATAAGAAGAAGAAGAAGAAGAAGACAAGAGAGGTATGTCTATATACATAAATGAGCATGTACAAGACATTAACAAGAGCAGCACATGTATAAATACACTATAGAGATATGAGGTAGTAAGACTATGGATAAAATAGGATATTAATAAAGTATTATTACTAGGAGTCAGTGATAGGAGTTTATCATCTAGAGAGCAGAAATACAGTGGAAGTGTAGTAACAGCAGCAGGTCAGTTAAAATTAACATAGTACAAATGAGTGCATAATATAAACTGGACATGTAGCAGTACGGTATGACTCAACAAAGTTCAGACAGCAGGAGATCAGTAGTGTTCCTGCAATAAGGAGACTCATTGTAGAGTCTTATTGCAGTTGGAAGAAAAGATCTCACATGGTGATCTTCAGCACAGCGCAGCTGTATCAGCCTACCGCTGAACATGCTTTTCTGTTTTTCCACTGTAGGATGCAGAGGGTGTGATGCATTGTCCATGATGGCAAGCAGCTTGTTGAGAGTCCATTTTTCTGCCACAACCTCCAGAGTGTCCAGTTTGACTCAACAGAGCCAACCTTCTTGATTAGTTTGTCCAGTTTGTTTATTGCACATGTGTTGATGCTGTTGTTGATGCAAAGTCTGACACAACTTCCTGTATTCAGCCTCCTGTCCATTCCTGATAGATCCCACAATGGCTGTGTCATCTGAGAATTTCTGCAGATGCCCTGTGCCAGAGTTGTATCTGAAGTCAGAGATGTAGATGTTTAACAGGAACGGTGCTAATACAGTTCCCTGAGGAGCCCCCGTGCTGCAACTGGCCATGTCTGAGACACTGCCCTGCAGTCGCACAAACTGGGGTTGACCTGTTAGGTAGTCCATTAGTCATGTGGTGATGGATTCATTGACCTGCAACTGCCCAAGTTTCTCCCCTAGTAACACAGGCTGTAAGGTATTGAATGTGCTGGAGAAATCAACGAACATGATCCTCGCAGTGCTTCCTGATGTATCTAGGTGGGAGTACACTTTGTCTAGCAGGTAGATAACTGCATCACCCACTCCAATGCCATCCTGATATGCAAACCGCAAGGGGTCCAGGGTAGGGGGAACCAAACTTTGTTTTTCTACACAGTTTACAACAATCATAACTACAATTTTAAATACAAGAAATTATAGTTACATGTTTACTGGATTAGTGTATTTATTCAACATTTATATGGTTCCAAGATTTCCTAGTGATTTTTGCTGTATTGTCAAAGCCTTTTGCACAGTACTGTATGTCTGTGAATCTGGTCTTTCAACTTTGGAAGTCCTGCAGTTTTCTTAGTTCACTTATTAGCCATCGTTCTTCTTATGATTATTCTGTAGTATCTCAAATGTTGACCTTTTTTCTCTTTCACTGTCTCTGCATACCTGTGTACTGATCATGGGCTGTCATGACCCTGGGCTACACGTGTCGGGTTGTGGCTAATTTAACTGCTCAATGCATGTGTTTTGTCACAATGCCCCATTTGATACACTGGCGAATTTCACAAACCTAAAACAACTTTTGGTCAAAAAACATATTAATAAAATAGTTCATATTTGTATGAGAATAAAAAACTAATTGGTATCGGGACATTTGATATACAGATCTAAAATTGTTCGATAATGTATGAAAAGACACTCAAAAGCTTTCATTTCATTGTTTAATAGGTTTGTAATATGTGTCTCGGTACAATGTAAATGGTTTTAGATCTGTACATCGTATGGATATCTCATGGTAGTACTTTAATACTAATTTAAAAATGACCAAAATTCAACCAAGGCAAATCTTAGCAAACTAAAGGTTGTGGAATGTTTGGCAGATGGGTGTTTATGCACCACAATAAATTATCTGTATGTCATAAGGACGTTTTCGAAGGAGAGTTATTTAATACTTAATCTTAAGTAATCTTAAGCAAGTAATCTTCTGGCCCTCAGGCGGCACTGCATTAAAAACAGACATGATTCTGCATTGGCTGTCATTGCATGGGCTCAGGAACACTTCCAGAAATCATTGTCTGTGAACACAGTTTGCTGTGCAATCTGCAAATGCCAGTTAAAGCTGTGTCAAGCAACAAGAAGCCATATGTCAGCACTATCCAGAAATGGCAGAAATGTCTTCTCTGGGGCAAAGCTCATTTAAAATGACACCTTGTCCTGCAGACTCAAGAGAAGAAGAACCATCCAGCTTGTTATTAGCACACAGTTCAAAAGTATGCGTCTCTGATGTTATGGGGTTACATTAGTGCCTATGGTGTGAGCAGTTTACACATCTTGAAAGCCACAATCAATGCTGAACAGTATATAGAGGTTTTAGAACAACATATGCTCCCATCCAGATAATGTTGCACATTTCATAGTGCAACGCTAAATGCAGACAATGCTAAACCACATACTGCATCCATCATAACAGCATGGCTTAGCAGAAGAAGAGTCCTACATCAGACAAGAATGGGACAACATTTTTCACCCATAACTCCAGCAAATGCTTTACAGAATGTTGTTAAAAGAAGAGGGGATGCTTAAGTTTAGAGAAATTTGGATTCAGACCCACCTTTATTTCATGGATTAAGCTTTTATACTCCTCTCCCAAAGCATCAGTGATTACAAATGGCAAGCAGTCACAGTACTTTCAACTATCAAGAGGAACTCGTCAGGGCTGCCCCATCAGCCCTCTTCTGTTTGCCTTGGCCATTGAACCCTTGTCCATTATACTTAAATCATCGTCATCAATCAGTGGAATTCTTGTGGAGAGGTGGAGAGGAGCATAGACTATCTTTATATGCAGACGATTTATTATTATATATATCAAACCCCATTCTAAGTATACCACACATTGTTCATATTCTTAGGAGATTTGGTACACTCTCTGGGTATAAGTTAAATTTTGATAAAAGTGAATGTTACCCCATTAATGATTTAGCACTTAAGATTCAGGAAGATATGCTACCATTTCATATATCTAAAAACGGCTTTAAATAGCTTGGTTTAAAACAAACCAAGAGACATGCAGAACCTCTATCAAGAAAATTTCTCTCCTGTGTTTGAGAAAACAAAACTAGACTTGGAAAAAATGGAGGTCACTTAATTTATCCCTGGCAGGGAGAGTAAACTGTATAAAAATGAATGTGCTGTATAAAAATTCCTGTACTTATTTCAAAGTATTCCACTTTATTTTACCAAATCTTTCTTTAAATCTGTTGATAAAATTTTTGTTGAATTTATTTGGAACGTATATAACTGCTGCAGAGATCTAAACAACAGGGTGGATTAGCCCTTCCAAACCTTTGTTATTATTATTGGGCCGCAAATATCCAAAAAATTATCCACTGGCTCCATGCCCCAGGTACCGACTGGTGCCACCTTGAGGCTAATTCTCGTATTGCAAAGTCTCTCAAGGCCTTGGTCACCTCTAGCCTCCTCCTGTCTGCTTCAGCCTTTACCAATAACCCAATTGTTATCAATACACTTAAAATATGGAATCAATTCAGGGAGCACTTTGGGTTCAAACGTTTTCTTCATATCAGCCCTATATGCACAAATCATTTATTTCTTCCAGCTAAACTGGATTCTGCATTTTCTACTTGGTGCAGACAAGGTATTTCTAGCTTTAAGGACTCATATAGGTTCTATATTTCCAAGTGTTGATGAGCTATCAGTAAAATTTAATCTTCGCCAATCTAATATGTTTCATATTTTCAAGTCCGCCACTTCTTGCGAAATTTAGATCCTAACTTTCCTAACCTTCCTCAAAACTCAGTATTGGACGATATATTAGAAACCCCCTAAACCCCCCTCCCCTAATTCAAAAGAAAAATGTGACCCTGACCAAAGACTGATTGGGAAAAAGAATTAGGTATAAACATTGAAGAAGAATCTTGGAACTGTGCTCTACAAAGAGTTAATAGTAGTACCTCTTGTGCCAAATTAGGTACAATACAATTTAAAGTGCTACATCGTGTGCTTTTGTCTAAGGCAAGATTAGCTAAAACGTATTCTAATGATGATACCTATTGTGATAGATGTCACAATACCCCAGCCAATCTGACCCATATGTTCTGGTCTTGCCCTGCTTTAGCCACCTATTGGCTTTCGATTTTTCACTTAATATGGATCTTCCGCCATATCTGGCATATCTGATAGTAAAAGTCACAGAACCATCATTGCCTTTACAATCCTTCTTGCTCACAGGAGAATTTTATTACATTGGAAATCAAAACGCCCTCCAAAAGCATCTGTGTGGCTTGGTGATCTGATGCAATTTATACAGTTGGAAAAAATAAAATATTCACTTAGGGGATCAAGGAACAAATTCTCAACTATTTGGGGACCAATTCTTACCTACATAGATAACATTAAATCTATAACTGACATTGAATAGTATGCTAACAGAGGTGGGCTTTTCCTCCTTTTATTTTATTTTATTTTATATTTGAATTAATTCATTTATTTATTACAATTTTAATGTTATTATTATTATTATTATTATTATTATTTATGTACTCCATGCCATATTTGAGTATTAAATTGTAAGGCCTTCGGATGTTGGGGTGGGGAGAGGGTGGGGAGGATAACTGGGTGGGTGGAGTATAATAATGGGGAAAGGGGATCACAGTCATAAATGTTAAAAAATGGAAATATCCAATTGTGACTTTACTTTAAAAATTATTATACAAAAAGAAGAAGAGGGGATGCTACACAATGGTAGACATGGTCCTGTCCCAACTTTTGAGATGTGTGCTGCCATCAGATTCTAAATGACATAATTATTTTCATGAAATGGTAAAATGTCCCCCTTTAACATCTATGTGTGTTCTATGTTCTGTTGTGAAAAAAATGAGATAGACCTCATATGAGGTCTATGAGATATGCATATCATTGCATTCTGGTTTTATTTACATTTCACATCACGTCTCAAGTTTTTTTGAAATTGGGGTTGTAATTTTACTATGCTGTAGAATGAGCAATTTCCAGAAGTCCTATATCACTAGTGAGATCACTGCTACCAGAGTCCTTGGTTGCACTGGAGCGGAGGCTGGTGAAGGCATAGGGTGGCTGGTATAGCTGAATTACCATATAGATGTACTTTGTTGTCCTACAATTACAGACTGTAGTCCATCTGTTTCTCTGCACACTTTGTTAGCCCCCTTTCACTCTGTTCCTCAATGGTACAGGACCCTCCCGCAGGCCTACCACGTATTACTTTGGTGGTGGATCATTCTTAGCACTACAGTGACACTGGAGTACTGGTGGTGTGTTACTGTGTGTTACGCTACTGTGAATGGATCAGACACAGTAGTGCTGCTGGAGTTTTTACAAACCTTGGCTGGACTGAGAATAGTCCACCAACCAAAACTATCCTGCATCCTGTGAGTGTCTTGTGGCCACTGATAAAGGACTAGGGGGTGTCTAAAATGAGCTATTGTCTCTGACCTTATATCTACAAGGTGGGCCAACAAGGTTGGAGTGTCTAATAGAATGGACAGTGGGTTGACACACTGTGCATAAACTCCAGCAGCACTGATCCACATGTACCAGTGCAACAGATGCTAACACACCACCACCGCGTCTGTGTCACTGCAGTCCTGAGAATGACCAACCACACAAATAATGCCTGCTCTGTTCTGGTCCTGTGGGGACCCTGACCACTGAAGAACAGAGTGAAAGGGGGCTAACAAAGTATGCAGAGAATATATATTTATATAAAGCATACACACTGTGAAATAAATACAGTTATATTTCATGTGACAAAATGCATGATACCAGGAATGGTTTCTAGTTGTATTTAACATAATCCATGATATTTCTAAAGGTAATAACCATAAACAAATGGCTGTCAAAAAACTGGTTTGGCTTGCCAACTTTGGTTCAAAACTGAAGCTTCTTATTCCTGAGCTTCTCATTCAATTTTATGCCCCACCTTAACTGGTGCAGCAGTTACACTCTGGTGTCTGAGGAAAAGCTAATTAGCCTAACTTAAGCTTTGTCCAGTGTCTCACCCAAATGTCTCAGTTGAATGTACAGAATCCTGGATTCCGTTTTTTTGGAAATGTGTCACGCCTGTGGGTCTGCCTGCCGCTGCCACCCCGGACTCCAGTTCCCAGCATGCACGGCCCGATGACGTCACACCCACATGCTCTCGCTCCGCCAATCCCCCTCGTTCTAACTCACCCGTCTATTGATGACGGTGAGTAATCAAAATGTGCCAATTTCATATTGCAATTCTGAGCGTTCTATCCTGCTATCTTTGTCTCTCGGTTTTGATCTATATTCTCTCTTCGACCTACCCTTCTGGCTTGCCCCTTTTGACTCATTTGCTTGTTATACTGATCTCTTGTTTTCCGCCTCTCTGGTTTTACGGCTCAGCTCTCTCCCCCTGTTTAGTCTGCCTTCTCTCTCTGCCTTCCCGGTTTCGGACCTTTGCTACTCCACCTTGTTTATGACCTGGTCTTGTCCCCGTGTTTTGCTGTAACGTCCTTTGTTGTTGTGCAAATTTATTGTACATCTAAGAAAATGTCTTTTTTACTTTTGACAGCAAATTTTGCATTTCATAAAAAACTCCAGTGTTATCTAGTGATCCCAGTGCCTTAGTAACCCATTAATGCAAAAAAATGAATAAAATAATAATAATAATAACTAAAAACAATACAGTGTTAATGCATGTTCTTCATCAATGACCCTTCAAGCCTTTTAAAAAGCTTTTGAAAGACATGTTCCATTAATGGCTCTATTGACAAAATCGTTTTTTCTATTGACAAAAGAGTTTTTTTCATCTAATTCTATACCATGAATTTGCTTACCGCTGATGGACACTGAGTCTTTAAAACACACCACTGATGCCAGGAATACTGGCAATAATAGTAACATTGGGAGGCACATTTGACAGACTAACAAAGTCTCTATTTTGAAATGAAGCCAGATAGAACTGTGAAGTAGACAAAGCGAAAGAAAACAATTCACTGTCAATCTTGGATATTAAGGTTAGGTTTGATGTATGTTAAAAATGTTAATACTTAAATAAACGTATTAATACCTGTACCTGTGTTGTGTTAAGACACACGGTCGTAATAGCCTTTCTCTATGTCTATCAGTGGCCATTTTGTGTGTCTTCCCACTATTACATTGTGTGCAGATACGTGATTAACCACTTGCGGGCACCTTCTAGTACAAAAACAGACACGACCCCTCAGACACGACTTGGAAGAATTTCTGTCCAGACCAGCCTGGCACTCTAACCACTCTTCACCTCGGTTCACTTGTAAAATTTCAGTAAACTTTGTGGGATGTAGGGGCCTGATGCCATTTTGTTTTGCTTACCCTTTTCTCTTGTTTCTGGTGTAGGGAGTTATTTTGGTCATTTTTGCATGTCCCTCGAGCCGGTGTCCCAGTTTACCATTGAACATTTTGAAAAAAATAAACCTGCAGGTTTCTGGTTTTTAGTGGTGTTTGGTCTGGCAGAGGTCTGTGGAGAGAATCCACTCTCATTCTTCCCTGACCAGGTCATAACAATTGCAAAACTATGTATGTAGTATTAATTGTTTCTCACACCTGTAAAATATGTTACTCTTATCAGCACTGTTTTAGCTATCTATTTTGTGTATTTATTTTCACTGTACAGTGATAAAGAGTGGGTTGGACTATACTGGTGAGATGGAGCCTCTGGAGCTGCTGCAATGCCTGCTTGAGCTGGAACACAGCATCAAACATATTATGAATGAGTTGGGGCAGGTACAGCAGATCACTTTGGCCTGTGCTACATGAGGGCTTCGCAGTCTACATTCACATTATACAAGCACCATTAATCAATTCCAGTTTTCTGTTCAGATCGGATTTGGCTGTATTGGCGGTTCACACTCAGAAACCTGTCCCTGAAACGGCACATGCATTGACACCTTTACGCACATTAATTTGTGGCCTCGTTTTGCTATTTCTTTGGCAGTTGTTTCGAAAACTATTTGATTTCAGTAGGTTCCTTTCCCCAAATATGAAGCAAATCATCCTTCAAAGCAAAGCAAAACATGTCCTTCCACTGACTATTGTCACTACTGTTCCTCTCCTACAGTTGGCTGATGACAACAGCACTAAGCATGCATACAGTTAAAAAGACCCATGAAATCCTTTCTGAATGTTAACAGTCATGTCTCATGCCCATGAATTGGATACATATCCAATCTAGAACTGCATACACTATATTGCCAAAAGTATTCACTCACCCATCCAAATCATTGAAATCAGGTGTTCCAATCACTTTCATGACCCCAGGTGTATAGCACCTATGCATGCAGACTGCTTCTGTGAACAATTGTAAAAGAATGGGTTGCTCTCAGGAGCTCAGTGATTTCCAGCATGGTACCGTAATAGGATGTCCAATCGTGAAATGTCCTACTACTAAATATTCCACAGTCAACTGCCAGTGGTATTATAACAACAGCAACTCAGCCACGAAGTGGTAGGCCACATAAACTAACTGAGCAGGGTCAGCGGATGCTGAGGCACATAGTGCAGAGTCAATCGCTACAGACCTCCAAACTTCATGCGCAGTCCTGTTTCAACATGACTGCGCACCAGTGCTGTTACATAGCAAGGACCATAAAGGTCCATAAAGACATGGATGAGCGAGTTTGGTGTAGAACACCTTGACTGAGTCCTGACCCTGAGTCCTGACCTCAACCGGATAGAACACCTTTGGGATGAATTAGAGCAGAGACTGAGAGCCAGGCCTTCTCGTCCAACATCAGTGTCTGACCTCACAAATGCACTTCTGGAAGAATGGTCAAAAATTCCCATAAACACATTCCTAAACCTTGCGGAAAGGCTTTCCGGAAGAGTTGAAGCTGTTATAGCTGCAAAGGGTGTGCCGATGTCATATTAAACCTTACGGATTAAGAATGGGATGTCACTCAAGTTCATATGCATGTGAAGGCAGACAAGTAAATACTTTTGGCAATATAGCATATGAAAGTGACTGATTCATATTCATTAGTGTAAATTAATTTTTGTAACAATTTGTCATTGTTTTTTTAAATGCTTTTAATTCTCAGTTACTCCTGTATTTCTGTGGTTCTAAACCCAGTCCTATACTGGTAAAAGTGCAACCTAAAAAATTGCTTTAATTTGTTACGAGCAACTGAATAAGTTTGACTCAACTTAAAAATGACTTTGATTGAAAGAACTGTTCATTCAGAGTCCTTTTTTAGGTTCAATAAACCTAATTAATTTATTTGTAACAAATAAGAGTATTTGTTTAGGTTGTTCCAATTTTACAGTGTGGAGAGCCTGTACTTTGCAGTTTACCTCACACCTTTCAGGTGATTATCAAGCGGGAGGAGCAAAAAACTGTGACCTAATGTCCATAGGACATCCCAGTCCCTCTTAAATAACAGTCAATGTTTTTTTCTTGTTCTTGCCAAATGGCAAAATCCTTGATTGTGTTCTTGGGATTTCCTGTGACTTGCAGACATATTCAAGCATCTGAGAATTACCTTCAATCCCTTATGCTGTTCCTCTTATTTGCTAGATGTCTGGGGTTTTCTTAGAATTCATGGAAACAGTAAAGGCCTATGCTTGCCTACCCTGCTGACGTGGGCAACACTGGACATGACTCTGAATTTATCACAATATTGTTATTTTTAGCAAGAACAACTGTGCATATATACTGGATTATCATTGGAGGGTTGGAGTGGGGAAGTGTTAAAAATAGTACCCTAGAGAAACATATGATAATGTGAACAGATTTAGGACTTTCAGTTTTTTTTTTTTAAATGAATCTAATGCCATATTTTAGCTGTACAGTTGCATCCCTGATAGCAAGAGGAAGGTGGACCACTGCTGGCCCACTGGTGTTTTGCTCAGTGTTTTCTGGGCAGCCTGCCAATGGTAAAGCAGAGCATTAGACAAAAAAACTTTTTAATCCTTTGTTTTCTAACAATTTACTTACATTCCTTCATTACGTAATGTCTTTATACATTAGTTTATATAATTGAATATGTAAGTAATAAACATTGAGTAATATGTACATCATTTTCACTGTCAGCAACAAAGTTTACTACTAAATCGTTTTATATCAGACCTAGTCATTATTTTTTTTCTCTTAGTTGTTTGTAATATTTGTCTTAAAAGTAAAAAAAAGTGTTTAAATGTCTCTGTGCATTTAAAATCTGTGTGAGGAGACCAGCAGTGGTATACAGGCAGTTGTGCCGTATGCTTGCCATCTGAGATAGGGTACCCTTTTTCTTCTTTGTTAAACCTGCTAGTTAGCTTAGTTCTAGTGTTATTCCTGCTTTTATCATTTTCATTGCATTAAACAGTTCTCCTGAAAGGTAAAATTATGTTGTAATGTGTTTTTCATAAATGGAATAGGGGCATGGATGGAAACCATTTTCTCGATCAAGCCTCCAGGGGTCGCTAAAGCGCAGGTTGCGGTGTGAGGCCCATAGCGTATGTGATCTGTAATGACACAGGCGTAATGTAACTAGAGGAGTTCCGCCCAGAATGAGTGACATCAAAATACAGCCACAGTAGACACCACAACGTGCGGTGGACGGTACGGTCACAGCATAGTTCTGACTATTGTTAATATTTTTACCAAGGATCTGTGTCGGACCGTGTAGACTACGCTTTCTTCCTGAGAGGTGAGTGGATCCCTGCAAGAATAGACATAAACAATACGTATTGTCTAAACGGGCGCTGTCGGTTAAATATTTTCGCAAAGCATGCTGATGTGCCAAGTCCACACTTACAATTCGAATTTACATGTATGCTACGTTAATTGCAGAACGGCCTGATGTTCATTTTCTTCAAGTAATTTCCCGAGCTCGAGCAGAGCATCATTTTTTAGTAACCAACGACACGCATTCGGATTCGGCTGAGAAACTACTGAACTTCGATTTTTAAATAGGATGGTTGACTATAATTGGTGTTTTGCAATATTATGCGTTGGTACGTTTTTCTCGTATGCTTAGTATTTATAGGCCAGAGAGAGGTAGCTTGTATCTCCATATTGTACAGGGTTTCTCAGCTAGTATGTGCTGGCGCAAAGGGAAGTTAAACAAAATAATTCACTCTAAATTTTATTTTATCCGTTGTGAAAGCATAGGACCTCCTCCTACCCCCCCCCCCCCCCTTTTTTTACAGCAAACCTCAGGAAATCACTTTGATTTAATATGGTTACTACCTAGGTAGTATATATATATATGTGTGTGTGCGCGCGCGCGCGCGTTGTGTTCAAACGTAGACTAAAACGTAGCTGTATTAAAAAAGAATTACCAGAGATAGCTCAGGCCAATCATGTCTGACCCCTAACGTGCATAGTATTGACATTGTCCAGGTGACCTGCCTGCGCGAAGGGCGTCATGGTAAAAAGGCGCACGTGAGCTGGGGGCTTCACCGAAGTTAGCAGAGCTGAGTGTTGACATGTGAAACAAATCTGTTGTTGTTATAAGCACATCCACAGACATTCGTTGCAGCGTCGAATTGTGTAGTTGCTGATGCATAAACAATGGTGAACAACGGTTTGTTATTTTGTTTATACACAAACACGAAAGACAGAAAGTAAACCAGTTAGAATTGTTTAAAACTATGGTAATGGAAACCATTTACCAGAAGTCTTCAAAGCCTCCAATCTACTGCAGAGATAACAGAAGTGCTGCTTGGTGAAATTGGTGAAACATTGTTTAATTCATTGATATTGAAATGTTGTAGACATAGCAACCCCGGTTCCTGTCACCACTGTAAAGTTATGTTTGTCTGCAATGCACCATTTCATACCCAATCATTTTAAATATCATTTTCATCCCAAATAATTAAGAACAATAATGTATGATATATGGAAAACATCTTTAGTAGATAATCATTACTGTTTTCTCTTCAAAAGTTCATGGAGCACACAAAGGAATCTGTAATTAGACAACGCTAGCATACACGCTAGCATTATGACAAAAAATGTCATAATGTGCCTGTTAAAAGGAAGAAGCGTAGGCGATTATTCCTGGTGATTTATTTCAAGTAGAAAAGTATAGTGACTCCAGTAACCTCTGCTTATATTGATTTTTTTTTTTGGGGGGGGGGGGGGGGGGAATAAAGGGATAAAGTTAAATAAAGGAATAAAGGGCTGATATTCTACCTAATTTTCTTTGTTTTATTTTGTTCCACAGTGGTCCACATATTTGTATGTTCTTATGTATCATGTATGTATTGTCCACTTTTACATCAGCATTTATTAACCTTCGTATTTTCCTTAGAATAAAAACTAACTGTTTTTTTTTTTTTTGTTAAAGTACCTTTAAGACTGTCTTTAGCAAAAGTTTGGGCACCAGTGGTCAAATGACACATCCTCTATATAGCACACATCTGCACATTTTAATGCACAGTTACTGTTTATTTGCTGAATTTAATATATTTGGAAAAAGTAATACATAAAATGTAAGCTGGGCATACATGTTGCTTTTTTTAACTAGTTGGCCACCAGACTATTTATAGTTAGCAATATTGCTACCTAGCTATGAAAGCCTTCATAAGAAATTATATAAATAAAAAAACTAATCATTTTATCTCTATTGGCTCCACTGTGAAGCCTAGTTGAGAACAGGTTTAGGAAGATTTTCATATTTCTCTGCATTTCTAAGTAAATGAGCTATGTTCTGGAATTCATATCAAAGATAAATAGGACTCAATAACTCACAATATATTTTTCTGTCAAACATTTGAACTAATTTTAACTTAAGCTTTGTGCAACTTTGCAGCGATAAAATGTAAACTAAATTAAATTAACTAACTAAATAAATAAGTTTTCCTTTAATCAAGTAAAAGTTGATTAATTGTTGCAGCCATATCAAACACCACTGCTGCATAAAAAAAAAAAAAAACAGATGCTCTGGTAGAAGCTATACTGTACTTGTACAGCCATATATGTTTAAGCCACCAGAGCCAGAATCCATTAAATGACCTAGCTGATGCTAATATGCTAATTGTTTTTAGAACATTATAGTATTAATATAACACTATTTGCTCAGCTTCTGTTTTATTTGTATTGTCAAGGGAATCATTTATGTTTTCTGTGAATTAGTGACCACTGTTGACAAAAGACATTCTCTTTTTGCCTTGTTGCAATTTGTGTGCTTCACATCATGGCACTTTCATAAGGCGTCAAATATATATTCTGCTTTTTAAAATAAGCACAATATAGGACAGCCAATCAAAACACAGGTAAGTAACATTTATCAGTCTGTTTAATTCTAATGGATAAAGACAGGTTGGTAAATATTCATATAAAATTACTACTTTGGTACATAATACCACAAAAACATTATAAGTAAACCTAAGAGAAACTACTAAAATGTAAAAATTGAAAATGTAGCACATGGACCCAGCAAGGTTTAGAGACAAGCAGATCTACTTTCACAAGCTCCCCCTGTGCCATCACGCTATTATCATTAGAGCTGTTTTTACAATATTGATATGACAGTAACCACACTCAGGCTTTATTAATTTACTTTTATGTGGTGTGTTAATGTGTAAGAGAATGAAATTCAAAAGCATTCCATTTAACAGCATTCAGCATGTAGCAAACAAATACTTTTTTAGTTTTAGTCCAATATTCATTATTGTTTGAAGGCCAAGGAAGGGCCTAGGTTCGATTTCTGGCTGGGGTATCCAGGATCCTTTCTGTGTGGAGTTTGTGTATTCTCCCCATCTGAGTTTCCTCTGGGTGCTCCGGTTTCCCCATGCAGTCAGCTGAACTGGAGATACTAAATTGCACCTAGGTGTGTGTGTGTGTGTGTGTGTGTGTGTGTGTGTGTGTGAGAAAGTGTCTATGTGTCATGCCTCGCGATGGATTGGCCTGTTCAGGGTGTTTCCTGTCTTCTGCCCAGTAAGCACTAGGATAGGCTCCAGCACCATCCGTGACCCAGAAGGATAGAGCAGTTTAGAAGTGAGTGAATAATAATAGCAAAACATTTTTATTCAGTCCAATGTGTTTGTTGGCACTAAAACAAGTGTAGGACACAAACTGATAGCATGTGAGTTGGAGCGTAATCTCCTAGCTTAATAAGATCACAGTTAGCAAAAATCTGTAGTTATAGATGGTCATCTTGAATTTGGCTACAAAACTGTATGAGGAATCCTTCGATACAAAAGAGAATTTGTAATTTCTTCAGTAATAGCACGTTGTCCAGGCATTGTTTTGATCAGTTCCTAGTGTGTTTCGCTTCAGGATGAAGGAAGGAAGGGTAATGCTGTTGCTGAGCATTCCAAAAAATGTTAGATCCGAAATCAGTGTGATGAATTATTATAATTAATTTTTATATCTCATAAAGCCATTACTGGATAAAATTATAGAATAAAAAATAAGAAATAAAATAAGAGGAATGCCAGACAGTGAAAGCTTTCAGAGTAAAATGCAGAGAAAATTGAATCATAAAGTGTGTATGTGTGTGTAAGGTGTTCAGCTAAGTATGGGTGTGTGTGTGTGTGTGTGTGTGTGTGTGTGTGTGTGTGCCCATGCATGCATGCATGCTTTCCCCTAGATAATCCAAAAAGGGGACAGCTAAAATGCATCACAAGCAGTATGATGGATGTCAGCTTGCAGGGTGTCCCCAGTCCTCTGAGGGGTAGGAGTTCTATTGCTGCACCCTGCCACTGAGGAGCTTGACTAATGTACTGAACTGCTACACTATGCTGCATATAGGTGCAGCTACAAAACAAGGGATTCCCTATACAAATGGCCAGAGGCAAAAGAGAAGGAGTGGAAGTACAAAAACAGAGAAAGGGAATAACAAAAGAAAGAAAGTAGCAAAGAAAAGGTCAAAGAAAAAATCAAAAAACATTGAAATAAAGAAGGAAATTATTTGGAATTGATGGAAAATGTTGGGGGGTCAGGGGGCGGGTAAAATTATGGTACAATTTTACCTTAAAATAACAGCTTCAAAATCCTTTTGATGGTACACTGACTTGATAATAGCAGGGGGAATAGTGTCTCTGTCTCTGCATCTCCTGGCCCAGATTGCCTACTATAGTGCTGTGTAACTTTGGAGGAGCAGGCACATAAGTACTGAATAGGAAAATTGCATTAATTCATGATAGTTTAAACTGTACGGACTGTGGAGTGAATAGTATGTTTTGAAATTTTTAGATGCAAAATCAAGCACCTACATAAAAAAGGCTCTTTAAATTAACAGAAAGTTGCAGTCTCAATGAAATATTGAATTCTTATCAGACCTGGCTTGATTTAGATCTTCTAAATAACCTGATGGTTTCTTAGTGGTTCACTAAGGGGTTGTCCTCCAGTCTAACAGACCTAATTCGGTTTATCAGGTAATTACTAACTCCTTGACATACTGACAAGGGAAAATACAGAAATATACAGGACTGGCATTTAAAACCACCGTATTTGATCCCCTTTAGTGGGGATGCTACATCTGACCTGCATATTTTGCAAAGAGACTGATTCACCAAGGTATTAACAACAGCAGTGACTTTTGTGCTTCTAGGGTAAATGTAGAATGAGGAGATTTGCTGGGTATTTCCTTTACCAAATCATTATTTGGCTATAGTAGAAGGAATCTGCTGCATCTGATCTGTGCATATTAGCCTCATCAAGTATCTAAGATCTTAAACAGCTGATGTTTAGGTGACACAGTGGCAAAGTGGAATATGTTTTTGTTACTTTACATAGTTAATGGCCCATTTTCATTCATTCAAGTTGCAAAGGGGATAAACCTAATCATAGAATGACTGCCCACAAATTTTACCAGCGGTTTTGCAGTTCATCGGGTTCATCTCTGGCATATGTGTACAATCAAACTTGCATCTGGTAGTAGTGTGTTTTAACAAATCAACAAATAAAAGTAAAACTTTAAACTGTCAATTATATTGCTTGTACTAAGGTAGATTATTTTTACATGCACACTGATATAAATAAATGTGGCAACTACATTCCATTTAAAATCTTTTACTTTATGCTACTAATATAGTAAATCACTTTTGCAGTAGAAGCCATCTCATTCTTGCAGCTTGTGTTTCAGCAAAATAATCAGATAACACAGCCCCATCTTTCTACCATCTTAAAAAAAGCTAATTTGAGGAATTATTATGAATTTAATACATTTTCTGACTTCTCAAAACTCAACAACACTGGGTTCCTCTAAGCAGCTGGTTGAGCTAATTAATGGTTACAAAGAGTGGAAAGGCTATATTTCCATCATTAAGAAATTTTGGTTTTCCCAGATAGATCTGCTATCAAATAAGACTTTTTCGATCATGATCTCTATAAATTTGAATGGCTTGTGTTTTGGGAATGGTGGGAGTGCAGGATTCATAAGCGGGTTTTCCATAGATCAATGTTTTACAAATTTTCAAAACGTACAGAAAAAAAAACGAAAGAAAAAGCCTGAAATGTAATAAAATACCCAAATATCGCTAGTTAGAAAATCGCTAAAGCTGAAAAGCAAAAATAGAGTTTTCTGTCACATGATTCCGTTCATGATTTTATTGCTTGGTGTACAGCATACCTTGACCCTACACACGGCCATCTTATGTAACACAATGCTGATTCTCTGTGGTAAAGGGTGGTTGGTGCTGTATACGATTACCCCTATAGATGGTCAGATCATGGTGTATAGTTTTTTTTTTTTTTAAAAGATTTGAGGGCTGAAATATCTGTTTCACTCCTGACAGCGTTCACCGTCACAAGTTTAAAGTTTGCTTCTTATATGAATCTGTTTCACCCTGAGAATGTTCACCTTCACAAAGCTGAAGTTGACTTTTAGTTTGAGTTTCTCATTCCACTTTAAATAGTGCCAGGATGTAATTGCCACATCAGCTTTGTGAAAGTGGACGTTGTTGGGAGTGAAACTGATATTTCAACCCTCAACCTGGCTACTGTGCACCTTCATTAAAAGTTTTTATGGTTTTTGTGTGCAACTAGACCAATACGACCCACGACCACCTGCAGCCCCAAGGCCCACAAGCAGGTTAAAGCACTCCTGACTACAGGCACTACATTTCCCACAATGCTTTCAGTCAGGGCCTTTTTTTTTTCCTTTTTTTTGTTTGCATGGAGTAGTAGACATTTGTAAATATTTAAAGTCAGCCACGCAACAGGCAAGGTGATGATAAGTCACATTCATAACTGTATAAGCTAATACATATTCAACAATTAAAACAAAGGCATTAATTAAACTAGCAAAAGCATCAGTAATGTTAGCATCGGCTTTATTTATGTTAGCTAGTACAAGAGCCATTGATAATACAAGCTTACAAAATGAGCATTGTGATATAACCAATATAACAGTAAACTACTCGTTGTGTGGCAAGCCAGTTTAGCCTAAAATGACACCAGTGATACCAAAGTCATACCTCAAAATATAATCCTAAGAATTATAGATATCTGTAATTTACTTTTAAAGTGCGAGACCAGTCAGATTATAAAACAGGAGCATCAGACTGAGAAATAGAAAGAGAAAGAGAGATAATACGACACAGAGGAAAAGTGAAAGAAGCTTTAAAACAAGAAGGAGTACAAGGTAGAATAGTGCCCAGTCTAGTGTTAAATCACCATCATCATCATCAAAAGAATAGTTGCATCCAGAAGAAAGTTTAGATTGCAATGCTGTTTGAAAGGAAAGGAAGATAAAGTTTATAGGAATAATAAATGATAAAAAAATGTAGACCCAATATGGGCAATATTTATTGACTTACACATACATCCACACACAGATTCGTTGTTCGTCTCCACAAAAGTGGGATTCATCACTGAAGATGACCCGCTGCCATTTTAAGTTGCTCCATTACAGTCTGGCACAACACCATTGCTTTGGCAACGTTGACGTGGTGTTAAGGGCAGCTATCATACCGCTCTGCATCCATGTAGTCCTGCATCGTGCAGCCATCTGCCAATGGTGGTGCCACTAACAGAATGACTCATGGAGGGCATTACTGCTCACTGAATGTCCGCAATTGTAGCTGTTGGGTCACGTCGTGCATGTCAGACATTCTGTTGGTTCTCTCTCTCTGTGGTTTGTTTAAGTCTCCCAGATCTTTGATGTTGCTGGTATGTGCCTATCTACATTTCATTCCTAAGTTTCATTCCATTCCTATTTAGTGTTAAGCTTTTTACTAGTTGTGTCCCTGTGTCTGATCGGCAAGCAGAAGGGTATAGCTGTTTCCTTCTAATTTCTGTGTGTGTCCAAACAACAGGTAGTCTAGAAAGTCCCCTGGTGCACACACAGTCAGGGGCAAGACCGCTTTTTCACAAGATTGCACCATTAGTCAGCTGATGTAACCAACATAGATTTCAAATTGCAATTGGATCTCTTTGTCTTTCATTTGCAGATTATTATAACATTATATAAAACATCAGCTAATAATTGTGGACTATCAATATCATCTAGTCATCAGGTCATAAATGTTTAACAGAAGATATCCAGATCAGCACCACTGCTCCCCATCACTATAAGTATTGTGCAAAGAAGAATGGGTAAAATCTAGTACAAGAAAAGAAATATTTGTGTTTTCAATTAAATATAAAGTAAATATCCAGAGGGCTTAATCGAGGTTAGTATCTTCCTCTGTAGACCATGTCAATACTATGACCTCTCATGTCACACTCCAAGGTGAGAGAGAGATTAATGGAAGGAGGTCCTTACTATATGGCGTTTGCATGTTCTCCCAGTGTCTGCGTGGGTGTTCTCTGTGTGCCCCGGTATCCTGCCACAGTAAAAAAACAACCAGGCATACAAGTTAGTTGAAGATACTAAATTTCCCCTAGTTGTGAGTGTGTGTGTGTGTGTGTGAATGTATATATCTATGTGTGTGCCCTGTGATGGACTGGCATGCTGTCCAGGGTGTTTTAAGCCTTCCACCCAGTAAGTGCTGGGATTGGCTCCAGCACTCCCTACGACTAAGGAGAATAAGTGGTTTAGATAATAAATGACTGAATGAATTTCTGAGCTGCTGGAAGTTGATAAGACAACATAGACTCACAGTCCAGTAAGTTTATTGTTGTCATTTTGATTAAAGTATTTTCTATTTTTTTTATTTATTTTTTTTTTTACCGTATTGGGTCATGTTGGCCACCATACTAAACAGTCGTAAAGTACATTTATGATAACCATTTTCCAGGACCAGAAGAGGAAGGCAATCATACTGGTGTCTGTAGCATGACAGGCCATGAGGACTTAGCCCTCTAATGTCTTTGACAGAACCTTTGTGTTGTTCTTTGTGCAGTGTTATAAACATGAATCATGGGTAGATACAATATCTTAACATAGGATACTTCAACTGTTAACCTGTATTAGAGCATGAACTTGGTTAAGACATGCCAATAAAAAAACTACAATGTCCTTTTTAAATTAATTGAATGATAATTGTCTTATCAGGAAGGGAGGCATTTCCTCTCTAGAGCTAATCGTAGTAACAATACTGCTTTCTCGTGTCTTTCTTCTTTGTTTTTTCTTTGTTATTAGATCAAATGAATTTCCGGTGCATAAAAGGCACAAACGAAGTAACATTATGTTGAATACTCTTACTTGCTTCATACCATAGAACATTTTCTCTGAGATACAATCTCAGTGACTGGGCTACCCCTGAGATGGCTCTGAGGTGGTTTTGTGATACATTCAGGAATCTGAAATGGTTGATCTTAGCAAAAACGAGCCCTATGGGAAGTATAGAAAAACAAGAAGGAATTTCCATGCTCATTCATTCAAATTCAAAATTGGTGGTTTTCTAGTTTTTCAAAAGTTTGTGTGGATAGAGGGAGGAGTGAATACGTTTTAAAACTTTAACAATGTTAACAGAGTATGTTGGGCTCTCTTTTACAAAAAAGGCAAGAAAGTGTACGCTGACACTACAAGTCATGGGATTGCAGTATGTAAAATGAAGTGGTTACGTCAGGGGAAGGCTTGGGATCGCCCACACCTGTACAAGTTGTGGAGTGCTCGTGGCAAGGCGATGAGTCTTATCAGAGGTTGAACAAGGCATGATAGTGGAATGCCTCAATTGGGCTTATGTCACAGGGCCGTGCAGACTACACCATTTGTCACAGCTCTTCAGAAAGTCCTATGACTTTTGGTATGTCAACGTTTTTTTAAATTTATTTTTAATAATATCATGTTGAATTTTAAAGCCATGGACAACAGTTTGCCCAATTCTTTAGCCCTATAAAAAAAATAAAGAATAAGGGTCAGCACAATATGTATCTGCCAGAAAATGTAATGAATGCCCGTTCCTCCATTACTTTTTTTTAAAAAACAGATTATTAGCAATGTTTTATTAGGTAGGGTCCAGGAATTGCTAGAGGACACAGTATTGATTGATGTATTGTTAATGATAAATAAAGATAAGTTAAATATGCCATTTTGTTGGTGTGTGAAATTAGAATGCTTATATGTTTCTCTGTGTCTGCATAGAGAGAGATGGATGAGCTACAAGATGTTCAGCTGACTGAGATCAAGCCCCTACTGACCAACAAGGTGAGATAAAATCTCCCAGCTTTCTCATGTATTTGCATGCATACAGTTTTGAGAGCGGCTAAATGAGCAATGTAATTACTTGTTTTTGATTAGAAAATGGTATTACAAGACAGAACTGTGGTTAGCATGCTAAGTATATATCTCTGCAACACAGTACATAGACTTCTTTGACATAAAAGTCATAGGACATCTTACGTATTGCTCCACTGGAGCTACAATGTCAGAATGCTGTGATAAACCTGACAAATACCTAGAGAGTCAGAATGACTCCTCCCACTCTAATGTTTTATTCCATAGTTTTTTTCACAGTATGTTAATATGCTTTTGTGAAGTGACTCCTTGTCCTCTCATTCTGTTGATTCTCACAGTCATAATCCTTTCTGCTGCTTAATGATGTTTTAAGTTCCTTCATAAATGAACTGATTATCCCTTAACCTCAAGTCTAGATCAAGTCTTCATTTTAGCAGGTAGCTAGCTTAGCGTAAACAGAAGGATGATTGTCAACCCAAACAAACAAACATCTTTTTTACAATAAACCATGTGAATGCATTTTAATTAATTTTATAGTAGGGGCTCTAACAATACATTGTGAGACATTATGTTGTGATGCAGAAATATGTTGTGAGTTGTGGAGATGGGTGATATTTGTCTCCATTTATTCTAGTTGCATTGTTAGGACACCAAAGGTTAGCCAGCATGTTCAGAGTCATACAACACTCTCCAGGCTACAGATTTGGGCCTAGGCTTTCAGCTGTAGTCTTGTTAGTAAGTTGTGTCACAAAATTGAAATGTTAGTCGGGTGTACTGCACCTCTATGTGTTAACCTGCTTGTGTAAAACTGTTGCTAAAGCACTCAAAAGGTGCTTCTGAATGTAACGAAAACTAGTTAACTGCTGAATCACTTTTCCACAATCAGTTCCATCCATGAAATGTGTGTTATACATCGAAGAATATTTTCTTACATTGCTGGCACAAAAGGAACGTGCGTCACAAAGCAAAATAAATGCTAACCCAATAAATGCTAATAGCCCTGTTTTGCACCTTTTCTATAGATGTTTCTCTGCATATCACACGAATATGCATGCATTCATGTTCATGTAGGATACAGAATTATACACATGAAATACGCGTGTGTGCATATAGTAGCAGAATTTTACAGATGTGGTGGAGATGACCAGTAGTAGTAGAGGGCTCTGTTGGCACTCTGTTCATCAAGTTAAATTATTTATGTCTAAGTTACTATATCCATGGAGAGGAGGAAAGAGCAGAAAAAATAGAACTGTGATATATGTAAAAGAAATCAAGAGCAGTAAGCATTAGCCAAGAAAAGGACAGATTGAAGGTTAAGATGAGAACTAGAAATATACCAAAGTAATACTCCATTGTTTTTCTTCCTAATCTCAAAGTGTAACATATGTTTAGTTACCATGGACAAAAATCAACACATTTCTATGTCCTTTCTAATTAAAAGAACAGAAAAACAATTTACTGAACATACAATTATAAAAGAAGATTAGTAGGGCAGTATTGGCTTAATTTCTAAATGTCTTTCCAGTCAGTGGGTTTTCTGTTCTTGATGTAAGTACTGTACAAGGAAACATGTCAAAATCACTGTCTTTGGCAATCAACCACATTCTACAGCAGATAGAGATTGGGTTGAAAATTTAAAGTGCAGTGGATACAACAAAGATCAAGGTAAAGAAACCACAGTGTTCAAAGTACAGATCAAAGGTTCTCAAGATCTTTTAGTATAGTCACTTTTTTCTTTCCTAATATCTAGAAGGAAATTACATCTCTACATATAGGGAGCCTGATAATTAGCAACTGGCAAGCTTGATTGTTTCATTTGGCCAACCATAGGTGCACCAACAATGTTGTATGCTTGCTATGCATAGAGTAATCTGTAGTAACAACAACCAGGCTATGACAGGAGCTGTACTAAACCGAACAGTATAAGATCTTTTAGCAGATTTAATTAATGCCCAACACGATCAAGAGACTAGGTGAATTTTACTGACCTCTCACTACACCTAGTGGCAAAGAGTACTCTGAGACTAAGGAGAAAAGAAATGGACAAAATGGCTGGTTTTGAATGTTTATGAAAGCATATGCCAAGGAATTGTCAGTTTACTTAACATTAATCTTTCCCATTATGTTTCTTTTGCAGAATTCTCGGACCTTCCAAGACTTCGATTGTCAGGTGATTTTTTTTATAAATACATGCATATTTGCATTTTTGTGATGGATGACTACAAAGTGGTAGTTTGTTTTTAGATATTTTTATTCATTATGTCTGTACCAGTCAGTGTCTCGAGTGGCAGGGAATATCACATACTAGTTGAAAAGTGGCAGGAAATTCATATTTGTGATAGATCAGAGGAAAAGAGAAAAACCTGAATTTGAAATACTTAAAGCAACATTTTAGACACATTGTGAAACTATGGCTGAACAGTCAGAGTAGTTTTATTTACAAGGAGACTTAATGGAAGGGGAAGAGTTTTTGGATCATGAAATGCAGAAGAGTATCACAGACACCCAAAATTCGTTGAGTGTACTTAAATATGCAAAGGCATGTCATAAATCTTAAATTTTTTGCTTGACTGCAATTATATAAGATGATTCCAGTCATTTTCCACAGTTGTTAGATTTGACATTCACAGTAAGCACAATGGGAAATGGAAAGTGGATTTTTATCAGATCAGTTGCAACAAATAGAAGTAAAAGAAGAAAACACACTCACTGAGACATGTACACCAATGACTCCATTAGGTAAACCTCTTTGTATCCTCTCTCATTGACCATTTTATCAGCTTCACTCACCATATAGGAGCACCTTGTAGTTCTTCAGTTACAGATTGTTTCTCTGCATACTATGTTACTCTGTTCTTAAATGCTCAGGACTGCCATAGGACCACCACAGAGCATGAATTATTTGAGAATCGGATGGTAGCACTGCAGTGTCACTGCCATGGCAATGGTGTGTTAGTGTGTGTTGCGTGGGTGTGCAAGGACAGGGATCAGACACAGTAGTATCACTGCTGGGCTGAGAATAGTCTACCAACTGAAACCATTCAGTCCTCGCCTGTCGGCAGCGTCCTGTGAAGAGTGATAAAGGACTAGAGAATGACCAACACAAACTGTGCAGCAGCAGATGAGCTATCATCTTTGATTTTACCTCTGCAAGGTGGACCAACAAAGTAGGTGCTGTGTGATTCACACAAACCTGCACAACACACACTAACACCCCACCACCATGTCAGTGTCACTGCAGTGTTAAGAATGTGTGTCTATTATACCACCAGATACTGACACCACTTACTATTAACCATTGGTTGTGCATCTGTGCTGAATGTATTTATCAATTCAAGTCCAAAACATGTAAGATACATCAAAATAATTTTGATCTTTAGAAGTCAGTGTGGTTCTACGGAGTGTAAGAAGGATTGTAGATCTGTAGCTGCTACTATATGTGTAATACACACAGGTCCCTTTGCAGTCTCACTCCTCTCGAAGCTGCAGTGTGTCATAGGCTAAAAATAGCTTCTGCAGACAGCACAAGTAGTAGGCTTCTGCTTGACCTGATTGACATTGTATAGTCTTCTACAGATTTCTACGAGCATGCACACGTATGGTCACATAATAGAAAAATGCTGTGATTTTTTTTTAGTGATTTGATTTGATTGATAAACATTACGTTTGTTCATCTGGTTTAAGCCAAAGAAAGAGATATTTGAGCAAGTTAAGCCGTTTGTTACCACTTGAGGTCTATTTAGTTTGAAAGCATTTTTAACAGTGAACAGAAATGTACACACATGCGCTCTTTTGCTGTGTGTCTGGATGTAATGATAGTCTCATCTGCTGATACTGAGGTGGCCAATACCTGCATTTACACACATAGCAGTAAAGATGCTGCAGTGCTGCTGTAATCTGCGTGTGTGTGTGTGTGTGTGTGTGTGTACGTGCCTGTCTGCACAGTGAGTGGACTGCTGGGTGTGGCACCCATCTTGTGATGGAGAGAGATAGTATAATATAGTATACTGTCTTTCCAGAATGATCTTCTCAAGAGTATTTTTTTATATACTTTTTTCAAATTTTCATGAATTGAAGACAGTGGTTTGCTATATTGTAAATTGATTTTGATTATTATTAAGGCAAATAGCTTTCATGTACAAAAAGCTTGTATAGCACAGTAAAAAAACCCTCTCTTCACATTACATGTGATTACAGCTGATGGTGCTGATTTAGAGCTCTGCACATTCTCTATAAAGGGCAAAATAAAGTGGTGTGTGTTGCATAAGAAGTAAGCTAGTCACTACATCGACTTTATTGGTGAGCAGCTGTCTGCACAGGGCATCAGAAACAGTAAGCAAAATAATATCCTTCATAACCCTCATGCAACTCGTGCCTTGGAAAATTTGGGGAGGGTGAGGGTGCTGTAATAACAAGCCACATATGAACAGTGATGTCATGCAAAATGACTCCTCTCTCCTGTCAACGTCAGCCTTGTCCTCTGAAGCCTATAGTCCTATATTCTAATCTTTTTTCCAGTCCTTTCTTTTCCTTTCTCCTGTTCTCCAGTCATCTCTTCTCTCCTTTCATTGTCCACCCGAGTCTCTTCTCCTTGTCTCCAGTCATTCACTCTCCTCTCTTTTTCAGGTTTTCCTCTCTCCTGCTCTTCAGTCATCTCCTATCTTCTTCGGCTGGTCTCTCCGCTCCGAGTACAGTGTTCCCTTTTAGAAATCTTCCATGAAGACCATTGGCCTTAGTTAAAGTGTCCAATGAACCCCATGGTGCCATGGGGTTTTAGCACTGACACATATTGACAGAGAACTGACCGAGTGGAACGGATGTGAACTGTCCACCTTATAGGAGAGAGAGGTTTCATCGAGGTGAAACCATGCTTTGATTTAGCAATTTCCTGGAAAGTCACCTTGAACTTGCCAAATTGATTAAAGAAGCTCCCCAATTCATGCACCAGCTCCACTGAATCTCTTAATAATGGAGAGGCTACACAGGGCAGCCTGTGTGACTATGTTCACTCAGTGACAATAGACAGCTAGTGGCTTGCACCCCCTGCAGTTGTCCAGCCATGTTTGTGGCACTGTCTCAGGTTTGTCCTCAAAGTTGAGACAGAAGAAGGCCTTAACACATCATCACATCACATGTCACGTTTGCTATCTTTTGCCCTCTTACTTGTTTAATTAGTGTGTCCTTTCAGCCAGGTGGTCAGCTCTGTATTGCATCTGCGTTTGATGCAAGTTTTCAGATAAATAGAAAAAGAGGACCCCTTTTTAAGAAGCGGCTACACTGAAGCCAAATGTAATCTTTTAACCATTTCTCCTACAAGCAGAGTGTTTTATTTGATAGGATCTGTATGACATTCACATTTGGCTGATTTGGGCAAGGTCCAAGTTCCTTCTCTTCCACATCTTCGCCTGTTTGTCTGCTTGCCCTCTCTCTGTCATTGTCTCAGACTGTCTTTCCTCCTCCGACCTTGGTGGGCAGCTGAACTGCAGCACCATAGGTGTCCTCCTCCTGAGTCCACAGCCTACTCAGCCTAAGGTCCACATCTCATGCCCTTACATTTTTAGCTAGATGAAAGAACAGCCATTTCACTTTATTTCATTCACGAACCACAGCTGAAACAAAGCTGTTCAGATGTTATGGATGAAGAACAGTAGCCATGAATACAGCATTCATTTTGTCTTTGTCAGTGATCTGTTAGCTAAATGCACTGTAATCCCTTTTTGTCCATTTTGCACTCTGTAATGCATAGTTTATGAAAGGTCACCAGGGATTGAGGAAAATGCAAAATAATGAACTGTTGTGTTGTAAGTGTTGTAAAAAAACAAAAACCAAAAACTAAACCTGAAAACAATTATATAAAAAGCTAACCTATGTCCCTGCTTATAAATAGGAGAACGGGGCTAAGAAAACAAATCGCAGTTGTCCCCTACATCCGAACGGTTCACAGTGTTCCACAAAATCCTGTACAGCTTTTACAGAATTTAACAAGCAAAGCAGAGCAGAGTGAAGTAAACAATGCCAGGCTGGACAAGTGTACTTCCAGGTTGTGTCAGAGGAGAGAGGGCCGAAGATGCTGGCTTGATGACCTTTTATACAAGAGGGTGCCCCGTGTGGCCAATCACATACCTACACACAATGCAACAAAAGAGGGAAAACACACAAAATGGCTGCAGGCAGACACAGTCCATGACATTGATCACTATACTGC
>CM067494.1:17823715-17880724 GCA_034552555.1 Semaprochilodus insignis | reverse complement strand
CCCCCCCCACATTTAAAGAAAAAACATTATAGTAACATAATACCAAACATACTTTACCATGTGATTATCCTAAATGTTCCATTTTGCTAAACACAAAATACCATGTATATCCTGGTATGAAACATCCTTCATCTCGTGGTCATAATTTCTCAAATTCTAACCGCGTAACTGCTGATTTTCAAATGCTTACCAAACCTAAACCTCATGTAAATGATTTAAATCACTGCAGTTTCCTTAATACTGTATGCTAAGAACAACCAGGTGATGCAGTTTTCCTGCCCGCTAGGGTCAGAGGAGGATGGTGCACCTGGAGAAGGGGGAACTCAGAAGCATGTGCTCCAAAGGGCATTCTGAAACCCTGGTTTTAGAGAGACCTCAGCAAAACAATATTTGCCCTTGCATGCCGCAGATACACCAGATGGTTGACCCTGAGGTGGGGAGCTATGTAGTATCCGCCAAACACTACGCATTTCAGAAGGAGTCTTAGACAAGTGGTATGGACATTATTTGTGGTGGTGCTGTTGTTTTTTGCTACCTTTAGTGTCATTAGTGTGTAAGTGTTTACTGTGTGTTACTTTGTTGCTATGAAGTAGTGTGCTTCTAGCATAGAGAGGAGTTACAGGGATACAAGTGACCTTCCTGCTACTCTGACTATTTTTCAGTAGTGCTTGCTGCTGTTCAATAAAGAGCATTCACTTATAAGCATAATGTTGACCACATCATCTGTGGACTTAAAATGGAATATGTCTGGGTATGCTGAAGCAGTGAACTGAACAACCCCTTCAGAAAGGCACAATAAAACTGGCCTCACCCAAAAGCAGCACATCTCTCCCTCTCACCCCTCCCTTGTGTGCCCCTATCATCCCCTCAACCCACCTGACTAGCTCTTCTCCAATCAGAGCTGCTCAGGGCTCTTATATGCATGAAGGAGCTCTGCCTCACAAGCGTAAACTGCAGTCACTCTCTCTCTTCTGCTTCCTTTCTCTGCTTCTTACTCCTCTCATCCTCTATCACGCCCAAGACATTTTCCCTCTGTTCATTTGTCCATCTCTCTTCCCACCATCCTGTCTGTTTGCCTTACCTTTTGTATCTCTCAGTCTCATTAATTTTCGTGTGGCACGATGTCAGATATTCTGGATGTGGAACAGAATGCATGCACTGGAGATGCAGTGGTGAGTGTGTGTCTATAAGATTTGATCAGTCTTTTAACTAACTGCTGATAAGATTTTTCATACAGTGTCAGTGTGCTAACAAGAATGTCTGCCATAAATGTTCCAGGAATGTGCGTGTTTGTGTGTGCACGCAGATGCATTTTCTGCGGTGCTAGGACAATGGGTAACACCTTTAAATGAATACAAGAGTTCATTCATTTTGCAAAAGCACCCGACATGCAATGCTATTACTGAGTTTTGAATCAACATGTTTTCTGTTCTTTTCAAAATACATTCTACATGCGTTTATTGTCTGTGCTAATAAACCAAATGTGATATATGCAAGTGAAATATGTCCGATTAAAATGAGATTGAAAAATACTAGGGTATTTCTTTAACGCATGTTTTATGCTTACATGTTTAGTTCAGTTGGGCTGCATGAACTTTAAGGAATCTGAAAAAAGAGGGGGACCATGAACAAGGCTCATGAATGGCATGCTGAGGCAGTGTGTGTGTGTGCTTGTGTGTGCATATGCATGTTTTTAGCTCTCATTTTTTATTTTGTATAGTCAGCATATTTAGGGCATATAGATAACTCTCTGAATATTCTGCAGATGAATTGTTCATACCCAATAGATGATACACTGAGACCCATTTAGTTTCTCTTGTAATGTCAGTTGGTCATTAACGGGTTCATATGACCCATTTCAGTGTCACTGATGTCCTTAAAAGATTTTCTTTCAGCTGAGCCTTGATAGGGTGTGGTGCAGCTAACCAGCGTTTTTCTCTGTGTGTGTATGTGTGTGCGTAGCTTTTGTGCTGTGTAATGGTTCCTGCGCTATATCTGGGTGGACTCAGGACAGTGGGTGCAGTGAATGTATTGATCTTGAAGCTCAGAGACAAGGTGGATGTGATGTGTTGCCAATGGTCAATAAATGTGCACATGTATTAGGGCATTCATACAGGCTTGTTCTTACTGAGACAGAAACCTGTGTGTGTGTGTGTGTGTGTGTGTGTGATGAAAAACAGTTACAACACAATTGTAACAGCTGTAACATTGTCAGGATAAACAAAAAGTTGTATTTTGTCATGTGTTTAAAGCAAAAAGGGGAAATGCACTTTCATGTGTGCTGTCATTATTATTATTATTATTATTATTATTATTACAGACCTAAACCTTGGGATAGCATGTAAAATGCAAATAAAATTATTAGTAAGTAGTTCATAATCCACTTTTTGTATTTAAATGAAACCCATTGATATTGTTTACAGTAGGGTGCGCACCACCTTTTAACAGAGATGATTTCACAGACACCAACATCAGAGGGCCGCAAATTTTTACCTTACATTTTTGATTTGCCCATCTCAAGTTGTAATGTAGCATGCTGTATACTATATTATTATTACATAGCATCAGAAACATTAGAAACACAAAACACAAAAATAAGTGACGTAATTTATTTTAATTGTAACTGGCAGAATTAATTACTTGTCATATCAAAAATGTGTCACTGTCACCTCTGTACATCTCAAACATCCTCCAGTCTTTAACACATTCGCTGTGAAAGTAGGGGCAAGCAGATTTTGCAACAAATTTAGCAATCCTGTAAGTAAGAATGGTACACATTACAGACTCCTTTTCGAACGTGTCTTGTGTTTTTTAGTGATTCAGTCATACACTTTTTGTGCTCACCTTATAGAGGTGCATGTGTGTTGTTTCATAACGTTTCAGTAAACTATATTCGTTTGCCACTGCCATGCATTGCAAACATACCAGGCATGAGAAGACACCATGCTTAGTTTTACACATAAAAAAATGTGTGGATGTCACAACTGCTTTTCAAAAGAAAGTGTATAGAATCGCACACTCGTTACATGGGTACCAAAGAGTACACGGGTATATTAGTGTACAAGGCATGGTTAACTTGCACATCTGTAAGGCCAACATTAACACTTAACGATATATGCACATTTAGATCACAGCACCAAGTCACATTCTGCATGTCTAGCACAAGCATGTCTACATGATCAGAGAGTGTGGCTACTACTGGCACGCCTTCATTCCTGGCCTGTCTCTGTTGGAAATGTGACACAAAATGATATGCAAACTATGGCAGCAAATCTCCCATGCCCTCATTTTGGTAAACAGTATCAACAGAAGAATGACAAATTTCCACCTTCAAAACTGGATCAGTTGGTGTTTAGCTCCCACATGATTATTAAGTTGTTAACAGGAAAGGTAATGTAACAAAGTGATAAACCTGCTCCTGCACCATCCATTTTTAATTTATTTATATAGGCAAATGTGTATCTAAACAATTTTTAAATGTTTTGAATCATTATACAAAACTGTTATACATTCTTGACTTTAAATGAAAGTTAAGATTTTATTCTGGGTCATTGTAGATTACTTCTAGTGGTCTGTTCATTGTGAAATGTTAACACAGTGTAAACAGAACTTGGTATTAACCTGCATCCTGAGAGTATATATATTGTGTGTGTGTGTGCGTGAGTGAGTTATCACTGATAACTCAGTAGCAAGCTTAACTGAAGGCAGTGTCTTGCAGTTTTCTCGTTCTTCTGTTTTTCCCTCTCACCACCTTTGCTCTTCTTTTTCCACTCATTCCCATTCTGCCCCTCTCTCTCTCTGTGATTGCATTCCCCTCCCTCACTCATTCTGACATCTGTGTGTCTATTATTCTGTGCTTGCAAAAGAAACATGCCAACTCTGTCCTTTATCATTGTCCCTAATAGCCTAATAGCTGAAAGCACTTTTAGCCTTCCATTTCTGCACTGAAAAAATTATTTTCACATTTGCCTAGGTTCTGTCTCTGTGTGGGTGTATGCATATGGACTTATTTGCAACTTTGCATCCCAGAAATAACACTGTGCAGTAGAAATAACACTTTGAAACTACACATGCCCTCTCATACTAGACCATTCCTGTCTGCTTAAGTATGTTTCCAAATACTGAATCTGTTAGCTGCCTTCAGATAGTGTTGGATCCTGTGTGCATCCCACTCTTACTTTTTATTATTGAGAAAAACTACATTCACAGGCCACACAGACAAAAACACATGATGTGTGAACCTGATTAGACTTGTTCAAATGAACATGTTTGGAAACATTACATAAAAATCTGTAGGTTTAATAAAATGTTATAAGTTTAATATTATTCTTCTTATTGTTGTTGTTGTTGTTGTTTTGATGTTGTTATTATTACATGTACACTATATATAGTTTGTCTGTTCCTTATTTTACCTTTGTGAACATGTCTTGAAGGCTACTTTTGTGAGACATTACAGTTATGGGAGTACATAACAGTTAACTTAAGTAGCGTGATACGTAACTAGTGTAAATGTCTTCGACTATATGCTGAAATATGATGACTTCCCATATACTACTTTCAATTTATTTTCACTTTGTTCTTTGTTTGGTTTTCAAAGACACAGAAAGATGGACAGATACATGGACAAACACATAGTACAAAATACAGTAAACTACCATAAAATAGACAATGGCAATGTCCTTATAATTGTCTTTACAGCCCTTTAAAGTTCATAAACAGTATCCATTTGTGCCAACTTCCAGTAAACTGGGCCTCTTTTGAGCTTAAGTTGTAGGTTATTTTTTGTAATAAGTCATATCTGGAATATCTCCTACACAATATCATGTCACTGACAAGCAGATCCTGCAGTGTCTTTGGGAGATATCATCACTTATTAAATGCTGAATTGTGAGAACTAGCAGCACCACAATGATGTAATATCAGCTGCTTTGCATATATAATAGATGTAACACCTACAGATCTTATAATTCGAAATACTGACTGTGGTAGACGTTCCATAATTGTGCCATCTACTGTGTTTGGTTTCAGGTGCATGACCTTGAGACCCCACATGGTGTCTTGCATGTGACCATAAGGGGCACTCCCAAAGGAAACCGCCCTGTGATCCTTACCTACCACGACATTGGACTCAACCGTACACAGAAATTTCTCATAAGTCTACATTAAGCAAAGTTTAAATGAAGACATTTATATGAATATAAAACATTTAGGAAATGTGCCTGATGTCCCGTTTATTATCCTCAGACAAATCATGCTTCAACACACTGTTTAACTTTGAGGACATGCAAGAGATCACGCAGCATTTTGTGGTGGTGCATGTTGATGCCCCCGGCCAGCAGGAGGCAGCACCCCCCTTTCCCACTGGGTGAGTGATCTGCATATTGGCCAATAAGCTTTAATATATACCACTGCTTATTTATGTACATGTATGAGTTAGTCAAAAGTGCTAAATCAGCAGCTCCACATAAAAGACAACACAACAACACAAAAACAAATTTAGGTGTTCTGCCCTCAAAGCATTATTTCATAGCAACTGGTGAGGTTGGACAAGTTTTACAGATCTTTTGAAAAATAGTCCACTGAGAACTGAGTTTCACTACATGTTGTTGAATATCTAGTTCAAAGTGCCACTTAATCTGGACATCTAGTAGCAACTTAAACTAAGTTGGAAATATCAATGTATTTGGCATCATGCTAACACTAGCTTCATTACACAATACACCTGATCCATCATTAAAAATTGTGGTCTTTCACAATAATAGAAAAGAAACATCATTTGAAATAATAGTTACTCACTCTGATTTTTTGACAAACAGTTTTGCTTTAGATTAATTAGCATTCAACTCACAACTGTTTGTTTTTCACATTATATTAATGTTTTTCTTGTGTGTGCGTGACTTTTAAGCTGGTTTTTAGCTGGTTCCTGTACTTCCACAGGTACCAGTATCCCAGTATGGATGAGCTGGCAGAGATGCTTCCCTCAGTGCTTACTCAGCTGAAGTAAGTAACATTGTCCATTAGACCATTAGTCACACATTACAGATCTAGTTTGTAATGCAGGCATATAACGTTTGGCTGTCAGATGGATTTGTGGAATAATGAGGCACATGGGTTTTATGTGTTTAAATCTAGCTCTTATAAACTATTTTTGTTTCACTGTTTCAAACATTAAAAACAATTTGTAAATGAATTAACAAATGAAATTTCATGCCATTCTGATATCTCGTCTTCAACAGGATAGGCCAACTTTATTTGTAGTCTGAATACTATATATAGTTTACAAATCAAAACTCACACTGCCTTCTACCAGAAAGTGTCTTACCACCAGCAACACCCAGCTGCCTAGGTGTTGTGTTTTCTTTGGTTCCATGGTTCCAAGTCTTTAACAGAAGCATCAACCCATAACATCAATCTCTGCACCAAGTGGAAGTATATGACATAGATTTCTATAAATTAACACCACAGCAATTGTATATGTGTGTGTCTGTGTGTCACAGGGTATACAGCGTGATTGGTATTGGCGTAGGGGCGGGAGCGTACATCTTAACGCGCTTTGCTGTGAGTCCTCTAACATTATTCTTCTGATTTTACATGATCTGTCTGATTTGTTGCCCTGATCTCTTTTGCTCTCTCTCTGTTGCCAACAGTCTTTGAATTTGACCACAGCATGTTATGATGCTTCATTTAGCACTTATTTTACAGAGAGAAATACTAAGGATTATAGCAGATTTGTGGTTTGAGCAATCCTGCCACACCTGTTACTTAAAGCTAAGGCAAACACAAAGCTGCTACTCCCCTAATGTGTGGAGCTGGTTCGGTGTGCTTAAAAGAAGTATTGTTTTATGTGTGTTGCAGTAGCCATCCACCTGGGCCCTCACTGTTTGAATAGAAGACACACATACTCTCATCAACAGATGCATACATACACATTATCTCCCTCTCTCTTACTTTCTCTTTCTCTCTATATTTTTGCTTTTCTCACATTTTTCCCTGTCTCACTCTTTCTCTATGATTCTGCCCCCTTTCACATTTCCCATTTTCTCTACCCTTCTGTCTCTGTTCCCAGTATTGTGTGGTCTTGTTTTATGTCCTGTGTTGTGCTGTTTAGATGCGGCAGTGTCAGTGTACTGAATGATTAATATAGCTTGTCAGGGTCATGAGAAATATGGCCTGAGAAAAGACACAGTCAGCTAAGCTCTATGAAAGCTCTGCCATTAATGATGACCATCTTGCCACTTCCCCGGCTGCACTGTTTTACTCGTCTCATTAACCTTTTACAGCTCAACCATCCGTCCTTGGTGGAGGGCTTGGTTCTCATCAATGTGAACCCCTGTGCTGAGGGCTGGATTGACTGGGCTGCTTCTAAGGTGGGTGCACAATGACAACATGTTAATGTCATTGTGATCAATTTGTGATACTGTCATTTCCCAAATATGTGTAGGGCTTCCTTTGGGCTCTGATACCATGTTTGGGTTCTCCCAACCAGCTAACAGATGCTATTGCCTTTGCTTTTATTCCTCACTTCTTCCTATCTACTTTCAATACATTTTAATTTGGCATGCTGAAGTCACTCACTCATCATGGATTTTGCACAGAGATCCAATCATTAGGTTGTTTTTGGAAGCACTGCTTGATTGTTTTTGGAAGCACTTGCTTTTAAATTTATTTATTTGCCCATATTCTACTGACTGTTACTATTGCTTTTGTGTGGTAATCACGTGGATCAGTTTCAAACTCCAAACTTAATGATGGGTTCAAGTCCGATTGGACTTGGACAAAAAGTTTTTTCCTTCTGTTTTTTTGGAAATGATTTTCATTTATTGTAAACTTCAAATTACAAAGATCACTGTACTCAGTAGTCTTTTTAAAATATTGGTGATACTTTTTGCCAAGTGCAAATTGTTTGCAAAAACTTTGTTATATGCATTGTATATCAAGAAAATATGAAGTATTGCCAGAGGTGATGCCATATTGTACTCACTTTATATGCAGTTTTCAGTGTTTAAATTCAGATTTAAATTTGGCACTAACTTATGGATATTTCATTGGGATAAACATCTACCTGGAATGGTGGATTCCAATGGAACACTAAGCACGGTTGTAAGTCGCTCTGGATAAGAGCGTCTGCTAAATGTCTTAAATGTAAATGTATAATGCCTCTGTACTGTGTTAATCCTGGTTGATACCACCATTTTTACAATCAATTCATTTTTTCTAGCTCTCTGGATGGACCAGCACTCTTGTGGATGTTGTTATGACTCATCACTTCAGTACTGTAAGTTAACCCTTCTGTGTTTCTGATGTAGTAATTCTTTAAATTCCCTGTTGACTGAAAATTGTGTTGACTCATGGCTGATGTTGCCAGGAGGAGCTAACAGAAAACCAGGAGCTGATACAGACCTACAGACTGCATATTGCACAGGACATCAATCAAGATAACTTGGCCCTCTTCTGTGCCTCCTACAATGCGTAAGACCTTCTGGGCACAAATACACCTCTTTATTGAAATCTAATTAAATATAATTACATAATGTATTGAATGAAACTAGTCTGTAAAGGTTTGTTGGTTCTGGTTTCTAGGCGCCGGGATCTAGGAATTGAGCGGCCTCTTGTTGGTCTTAAGGAAGATATGGTCAACACATTAGTGTATGTTCAAACTTGTGTTCATCATTTAGTTCATAAACAATTATGGGCTGTAATCACAATATTGACTTATTTGACATAGGTGTCCTGCTTTGCTGGTGGTTGGAGACACATCTCCTGCAGTAGAGTCTGTGGTGAGTATTTACTGGAAACCAAGCCTGGGAGGATTACTTTAAAAACAGATTATGATAACAGATCACATGTTAATTACAGAGCATTGAAGTAATGACTTTTTAAAGTTATTTAATTTAACACAGAAAATAAATTTCCTTAAATGAGGTAAACAAGAAAACTGCAATTGTTTCATGAAACAAAATGGCAATTATGCTTTATTATTATATGATAAGATTACTTTTCGGTATCTTTATTACCTAACATTGTTTCATTTATTTCAAGTCTGATAAAAATATGGACAAGTTGTTGGTGTCTTGACGTTTTCCATTGTAATACAACTAATTGTACAGTTTTAACATCGATTTCTTCATATAATAGGTTGAGTGCAACTCTAGGTTAAATCCAACAAAAACTACACTTCTGAAGGTGGGATTTCTTCTCCTACACTACTTTATTAAACTTTTATCAACACTTTCACATATCACTTTTCACACTTTTCACATATCACTATTCACACAGCTTTGTCATCTCCCTGCAGTCATACGATGACTGCATGACTGTTATATGCTGATCTCCTTTGCTTGCTTTCTTTATCCCCTTCCTTTCAATACTTTGTGTAACATTTGATTCTCTCTCAGATGGCAGACTGTGGCGGCTTGCCTCAGGTTGTTCAGGTAAGTCATGATCCCAAATGCAAAAGTGTAATGTTCAAACACTGCCTTACCTGAATTAACTGTTTCATGCACACTGTGCTAGGGTTTATTAAAATAGGCCATCACAAAGGTGATATTAAACAAACATCATTGGGAAAGCATGGATAATCTCAAAGGACAATTTTATACTTATTTAGGCTCTTTAATTCAATTTGCTTTCATGCTCACAGGCTGCCTGGTGGCGGGGGCCCTCCACTGCAGCCCCTTAAGACCACTCATTTATATATACAGTATGCAAAGGTTTGGACACCTTACTACATCAGTACTTGCAAACACGTTTTGTTTTGTATTATTGTTGTAGGAATGTTTTACTCCCCTTCCTTTTAGAATGCCTCTAGCTCTGGGCCTTCTTGTATGCACAGCATGCATGAGTCTGTGAGGGCTATTCAAAAAGTTTACTAAAGTAGTTCATGGTGTTTTTTTTCCCCCAGGGTGTGTTTTACATCATTGTTCTTAGGCCAGCCTTTTTCAGCTTCAGGTGTTGACTGACTGTGTCACATTTGCTTCTAGAATTTTACTATTTAGTGGAATAAATACTTGTATCTACCCATGCAATCTTTTATGTCCCATTGGTTCCCATGCAGTCCAAAGGTCTAATATATCTACTCCTCCTTTTAGTAGAGAAAGTGCTCTTTTCATTAAATGCTACTACTTCTTTCTATGCTAAACATATATTTGATGATTACGGTCAAAGGGTAAATTTTTTTACTATATCAATTGTGGAAGCACTTGTTTTGCGTACTTCAGATGCTGACTTTTGTGAGATTGCAGGAAAGTTCTCTAACTTTTCCATGCAGATAATGTTTGTGTGAGCAATGCTGCACAGTAGTATGGTTCTGTGTGAGCTGGGATTGCTTTGATTTCTTTTTTATATCGTTCTCCTGCTTTGTAGTTATAAATTAGCTTCCTTCAGATCCTCAGTCACCTGCCCATGGTTGTTCAGTGTTAGCACAAGGTTTAAAGAGGGAATTTATTTTGGAAATCGTTTTGCATTAACTAACAATTCTTAATGACAGCTCTTCACCCTCCTGACCAGCGCTAACAAACCAAATCCAGGCCTAACAGTTAATTAACTTTTGAGATTTTACAACTGGAAAGGTGTCCAAATGTTTTGCAAATAGCTATTTTATTGTTTCTGTTTTTAATCTAATCAAATAAAAATAACTGAGCACTATAATTTGTAGGAAATTGTTATATCTTAAAATAGCTGGCTGCAGATGTGTTTTACTTCTTTTAACATTTAAAAATCAACAAAACTTAAAATTTGGTCAGGGGTATTCTAACTGTTAGTTGTATCCAACCAGACAGTGTTTTACTTGAGAATAACAATGCATTGTTGTCTTGTTAGCCCAGTCTTTGACTGCCATTCAGTAGTGCATTTTTGTTATTATGCATTGTCTTTATCAAATTGAAAAGAAAAGAAAACATTTACTTTAAATGCAGCAGGTGACCTCAGCAGGTACCAAAAACACATCTAAACTCAAGTTTGGCTACTCTAAACAAGGCATAAAATTAATAAATATCAAACCTGGAATCTGGGCCTACACCCTGTCTCATTGTATTAGTTTGTAGTGCACCCAAAGAGCTTAATTGTGTTTATTCTCCACAGCCTGGCAAACTAGCTGAAGCTTTTAAGTACTTTGTCCAGGGAATGGGATACAGTAAGTATTGTTTAATTTGTTGCAAACTCTTTCTTAATATGTCATTTTTGTAGTTAGTTTTGCATTGCAGTCTATCCACTGGTAAATATAAAAAAAATAGTTGGTAAATCTCAGTTCTTCATTGTGATTCTCGTCACCTTTTTTAAGACACTGACTGATGGTAATGAAATTCAGTGGTGTGCTGTGACAATTTTTTTTTATTAACAAACACAAACACAAACACAGACACACACACACACACACACACACACACACACACACACAGACACACACACATGTACACACATACCCTGCATGTATCTGATTGGCTGTTGTTCTTGACTGCAGACTTGGGTGAAATTACAAATTTGCTTTCCTTTCAAAGTGCATTGCTGCCTGCTAGGTTTTGATGTTTGCCAGATACCCCAGAAAAGCACTTTGTATACAGTCAGGGCCCTATGCGAAATGTTATTGCATTTGTCATTAAACTAAAAGTTTAGCTTCTCCTTTTTAAAGACATATCCTTTCTCATCTTTGCAGTGTCTATTCAAGTCAGAAAATCCATTATTTTCATAGCCAGCAAGACCTTCTTTATTTGTTGGTTGCTTCTTTTTGAGAGTCAGTCTATAATACATTGCTAATAAAAAAAAAAAAACAACCCAATAACATACAAACCCAATCCCAAAAAAACTGACACATATAAATAAAATAAAGAAATGAAGAAATCCATTTTGACCTAAATAAATAAAAAAGCCTGCAATCTGTTCCAAAACGTTGGACAATTTAAGACAAGTAATGTTGCTAAATGTTCAGAATATATTTTAAAGGTGGTGGTATCAATGAAACATCCAGGTGCTTTATGGGTCGAGGCTAAAAATGTCCATCAGCAAATAGCCCAGTTTTTAAAAATAACATTCCTCAATAAGTGTTTCCAAGCATTTAAGGTATTTTGCCCCCAGCAATGCATAATATTGTCCAATGATCTTAAAAAATCTCTCACAGTCTGTGAATGCCTGTGACCTTTGATCTCTCAAACCGCACTTCATTAAAAATCAGCATACTTCTGTGATCACCACATGGGCTCAAGAATACTTTGATAAACTGCTGTCAATGAACACTGCTCATTACTGCACACCACAATTGCAAGTTAAGACTGTACTAGTGTAAACAATGTCTAAAATACAATGAGTTCTCTGGGATTAAACGCATCTGAAATGGACTATGTACAGTGGAAATGTGTATTGTGATTTTACAAGTAAACCTTTCTGTTGTTTATGGAAATAATGTTGTGTTGTGTTAGGGGTGTATTCATGCACATGGCAAGGGTAACTTTCACATCTGTTAAAACACTATTAATCCTGAAAGTGATTTGCACAGTTTGGAGCAACAAATGCTTCCTTTTTCTGGGACATGCATGTTTATTTCATTGATAAGAAACATTCTGCACATGTTACAATAACTGTCTTCAGTCGCCAAATGTTGCAATGAAAGGATACAATGAAATCAAAAGCCATCAGTAATGTTGTATGTCAATGAGACATAACTGGCAAAAGGGTCTCCAAAATGCATTTTAATTGTGAAGTCATTTAGCTGCACCAACTAGCACATTTGATAGAGCTATTCCCTTAAACCAATTACGTCTTGCTGCATGTTGGCAGAATAAACGCTAGACTGCCGTTCTATAGAGGCAGATATACAAGCTATCTGCAAATCCGCAAGGTGCAAGATTAAGAATAGAATTAATATGCTTACATATTCATTCTAGCAGCACAGTAAAGCACTCACATGTCTCAGACATACACACAGAATATTCACATTAGGAAATGTATCTCAATGATTCCTCTTTGTCTCTCCTCTAACTTTGCGCACAGTTCCCTATGTTCTGCTCAGCCACTTGAGTAATGAATCAGGTACCTGGCCTTTGAGCCATCTTATTTTGGTAGTTGTGTTAGCCACCCATCTGCATGTTTGATTCTTTTTATGTTTAGGATAATGTGGGTTTGCATGTATCTATAAGCAGAGGTGGTTAATAACCAGTTATGCATTATAGCTGCTATGTTTATTATAGTTATATATATATATATATATATATATATATATATATATATATATATCAGGATTTTCAAACCCATCAGTGTGGGGGGCATTCTTCCCCAGTACAAAATTAGAAAAAGGCCCCACAAAAGTCTGTTTGTGTTTGTCATAACTTTTTAGTGTAACAAGAGGTGTAAAAGGGAAGCAAAAGAACATTTAAGGATGGGACTAAAGCCACCTAAATCTTAGTACTTGGTCTTTTGTACTCCTACTCGGATTGTTTTTGGAATGGTTATTTCTACTTGAGTCATTATTTCACTGTCTTCTACTCATCTCTTATCCTCTTGTCTCTTTGATATTTCATTGTAATGGTAACAAAACAATTTACTTCATTAATTATTATTAATTAGCTTGATTGTGAGTTGTTGTTTTTTTATTGTGACCTATGTTTTATTTATGTGGAGATCTATAGGTGCATCTCAATAAATTAGAATATCATCAAAAAGTTAATTTATTTCAGTAATTCAACACAAAAAGTGAAACATAGATTCATTACAAACAGTGTGATCTATTTCAAGTGTCTTTTAATGTTGATGATTATGGCTTACAGCCAATGAAAACCCAAAAGTCATTATCTCAGAAAATTAGAATATTACATAAGACCAATTGAAAAAATGATTTTTAATTCAGAAATGTTGGCCTACTGAAAAGTATGTACAGTAAATGCACTCAATACTTGGTCGGGGCTCCTTTTGCACGAAGTACTGCATCAGTGCGGCATGGCATGGAGGTGATCAGCCTTTGGCACTGCTGAGGTGTTATGGAAGCCCAGGTTGCTTTGATAGCAGCCTTCAGCTCGTCTGCATTGTTGGGTCTGGTGTCTCTCATCTTCCTCTTGACAATACCCCATAGATTCTCTATGGGGTTTAGGTCAGGCGGGTTTGCTGGCCAGTCAAGCACACTGATACTGTGGTTATTAAACCAGGTACTTTTGGCAGTGTGGACAGGTGCCAAGTCCTGCTGGGAAATTAAATTTCCATCTCCAAAAAGCTTGTCGGCAGAGGGAAGTATGAAGTGCTATAAAATTTCCTGGTAGACGGCTGCGCTGACTTTGGTCTTGATATAACACAGTGGACCTACACCAGCAGATGGCATGGCTCCCCAAACCATCACTGATTGTGGAAACTTCACACTTGACCTCAAGCAGCTTGGATTGTGTGCCTCTCCATTCTTCCTCCAGACTCTGAGACCTTGATTTCCAAATGAAATGCAAAATTTACTTTCATCTGAAAACAACACCTTGGACCACTGAGGAACAGTCCAGTTCTTTTTGTCCTTGGCCCAGGTTAAGACGCTTCTGGTGTTGTCTCTTGGTCATGAGTGGCTTGACACAAGGAATGCGACAGTTGTAGCCCATGTCCTGGATACGTCTGTGTGTGGTGGCTCTTGAAGCACTGACTCCAGCAGTCCACTCCTTGTGAATCTCTCCCAAATTTTTGAATGGCCTTTTCTTGACAATCCTTTCAAGGCTGCGGTTATCCCAGTTGCTTGTGCATCTTTTTCTACCACACTTTTCCTTCCACTCAACTTTCCATTAATGTGCTTGGATACAGCACTCTGTGAACAGCCAGCTTCTTTAGCAATGACCTTTTGTGGCATACCCTCCTTGTGGAGTGTGTCAATGACTGCCTTCTGGACATCTGTCAAGTCAGCAGTCTTCCCCATGATGGTGTAGCCTACTGAACCAGACTAAGGGACCATTTTAAACGCTTAGGAAGCCTTTGCAGCTGTTTTGTGTTGATTATTCTAATTTTCTGAGATAATGACTTTTGGGTTTTCATTGGCTGTAAGCCATAATCATCAACATTAAAAGAAATAAACACTTGAAATAGATCACTCTGTTTGTAATGAATCTATATAATATATGCGTTTCACTTTTTGTATTGAATTACTGAAATAAATTAACTTTTTGATGATATTTTAATTTATTGAGATGCACCTGTATGTACATTGTTTGCTTCTTCTTCTTTTGCAAGTGTCTGTTTTGTTTGTTTTCTTATTTGTTTGCATGATGATGTGAACATGCTCTTGTTAAAGTCAACCTGAAGTCAAAAAGACCATTTTTTAAAACTTATTTACTTATATAATCAAATTGTTGTGACTTTTACTGACCTCGAAAAAATTCTATTAATCACCGTTTCACCTTCCCTTGCCATCAATCCACCTATCATGCAAATGTTCAGCTAGCTTAGACACTCCCCCTAGTACCAAGATTTACTTGAAAATATGTCATGGCATGGAAGGAAACCGCATTATAATATCTGATTCTTGTTGACTTTAAGAAATTTTAAATGATGTAAAAGCAGTATTATCATTACAAATGTGTATGGACCACTTCCTTGACTTTCTGTGAGGTAAAGGTATGTGCCATACAGTTTTTCCCTTCTCATTTCCTCTCCTCCTTTCTCTTCCCTGACTTTTAGTGCCAGCAGCTGGCATGACCCGTCTTGCCCGCTCCCATACAACCTCCTCATCCAGCATTGCCTCTTTGGACAGTAACTGCATGCGCAACCTCAACAGCCCTCTGGACAGTTCCAACACCAGAGCTATGGCCAACCAGGCTCAGCCACAGACTATGGAAGTGTCCTGCTAAGGAGGCCTGTCTCTCTGCTGTTTGTGGCGACCCCATTGTCATGTGTTTTATATGTTGCATAGGCAAAGGGAAGCAAAGGGAATACTGAAAGTGTGCATATACATACGCAAGAAGAAAATGATGATATATTCGAACTATATATTATTTATCAGCATACAAAGGGTCTTCCACGTGATGTCTTATTATATTACATCAGGCATGTGTGACAGACAGCGCTGGATGATAACATTACTCATTACTGTCTAGTTCTGTCTTAACATCTAAAAATCTTATGTAGTGGAATTAGATGTTTTTAGATTTTTCAGTAACAAAACATCTAGTTTATTTTGTTCCACGGAAACACACCATGGTCAAAGACATGCACTACAAAATGCACAACCGTTGCAGAATAAGTAGCATATGTAGAGTTTTTAAACAATGTCTTAAGTGACTGTTTCACTTGTCCTCTTGTAACTGCATTGCTATGACTAATGTGCAGAAGGCATTTGTCTTAAACTGTTGTTAGATCAAATGGGTTGTTCTAGACAAACACATTCCAAATCTTTTGAAGCTGTTTGACATAAGTGTAGTTAAAAATAGTCTAACATAGTCTAGTAAAAAAAATAAGCTACTGAGAAGTTCAAAGATGTATGATAAATTCAAGTTGGAAGCAGAACATTGTTTTATGATTGTATGTTTTTCCTCATACAGCCATAAATGGGATAATTCTTGTTAAGACGCTGAGGTTGCAAGTATGTTTAACATTTTTTCATTAATTTTTTTTTAACAATTTTCAAACATAACTGAATGTATACATAAACAGTGTACGCTCATGCATAAATCATATATGAGGAGTTTAAATGTTCTGATTTTGTTAATTCATACTATCTAGTAAATAAAGCTGGATCATGTTCTCTCATTAATTGTAGTTATCATTAGTATCATTTTCCATTTTCTGTAATAATCAGCCAGATTTTTAATACGCTCATCACTGAACTTGGTAGGTAGGTTTGGCACCATGAGACAGGTGAATGATTTATAGTTCGATAGCAATTCCAGAAGTTGGAAGAGTTTGAGGGGGGTTGCATCGTAGGGCTCCATCATAGGGCTCCCTTTAAGCGGATGCTACCATAGTTTGCTGTTAGCGGCAGTAGATAGAAGCAGGCATGCACCAGCAGTGACACCATATTGAGAGACACTACTTTTGTATGTGTAGCTCAATAAATATTAACTATTAGTCTAAATTATGATTCTTTTTGTAGTTGCTGGTAATCTTTATCATCATTCCAAATAGTTTGCAATCCGACATTTCCTTCTGGCTGCAACTATTCCTTTGATGAGGAGTGCACATCTTGGAATTTGACAGATACTGTAGTATGCATTGTAACCAGGTCACCAACTACAATTCCAACTACTATCTGCCACCCAGCTAATTTAATTCTTTACAGGGGCTTCATTGGTTGGTTGGTTCGTTCAAATGTCTCAGTATTAGGTAATGGGATTAGCACCATGTAAAATAAAAGTTGGGCAGAGAAAACAATGCAGGAAAATAGATCTCCAGGCGACTATTAATTTACAATAGTGACCACAGTCATAGAGAAGTACTTTCCTGCAAAGTTATTTCCAACCTATATCCGATAATCTGATTTGCCTCTTATACATCTGATCTAGCCAATCCAGGACCTGGGAAGAGGTTGATGTGAGCCGAATTGTGGTTTGCCACCAGAGGCATTTCATCTGGTTTAATTTCCAATGGAAACATGCTTTTTCAGGAGGTGAAGCATCTAACATCATCTATTTAAGATGAATTCTGAAATTGTCACGTTCAGAAAACTAATCTTTTACTAATGATCAGCTTGAATAATTTATTTTAGAAACCATCTTAAGCAGTCATTGGTAAGGTTTCAGAGAGGAAAAAAGGCTTAATATTAAACAAACTGAGCTTTACAGGTTTATTTACAATCTGATATTGTGCTTCTACAAAACAATATCAAGTCTTGCTCTTACCCTCTGGCTGAAATGACCAGGGAATTTCTATCATGGCTCAATCACTTCAAGGAAATTGCTAAATCCAGAACTCCAGTTATCACTTTTATGAATATCACACATATTGTGCTTAATAGAACTATAAAAGGATAACATTATTCATCCTAGCATTACGTTGAAATGCTTCAACAGCATCTTACACTGCAGATGGACGGTAATCTAAAGCTTACTGTAGAGACAAACAGACTTTTGTAAGGCAAAGAGGGGGAATGTTGTGTCATGGTCAGTTGTATCACCTGACCCCAACCCAATCAAGCATGCGTTTCATTTACTGAAATCAAAACTGAAGGTAAAATGACCCAAGAATAAGCAGGAGCAGAAGACAGCTGCAGTAAAGGACTGGCAGAGCATCACCAAACAAAAACAAGAATTTTAACATGATATCTACAGATATCAGACCTCAGACAGTCACTGACTGCAAAAAAATAAATAAATAAAAAAATAATAATTGTACTAAGGCACCTCCCTTAACGCGAGAATGTATGATCGATAGTTTTTCCATAACTTTTGAGCCTCTGAAAAGGGAGGGGGCAGTGTATGAAAGTGTTTGCACTTCTTACACTGCTCACCCAATTTGTAAAAACTGTCCATTTTATTAGTCCTCAGTCTTTCCCATTCGAGGTCATAGAACAGTGCACTGTTGGCAGAATATTTTTGTTTGGTCAACTACACCAGTCATGACAATGTGACACACACACGCACACGCACACGCACACGCACACGCACACGCACACGCACACGCGCACACACACGCGCACACACACACACACACACACACACACACACACACACACACACACACACACACACACACACACACACACACACACACACACACACACACACACACACACNACACACACACACACACACACACACACACACACACACACACACACACACACACACACACACACACACACCCCCCCTTTGGACTGCAATTATTTAAATAAAAAAAATAATGCATCTATATGACAAGTGGAGCTGGTAAATTAGACAATGAGTGTAGAAATTAGCTACTGACAGTTGTTTTCAGATGACAGTTACTGAATTTTGGAATAATTGTATTGTATAACTGTATGTGAAATTAATTGTATTGCTATTCATGCTATTTTTTAACTCAGATTGTGCTGAGAAAACCGTATGTAGTATAAATGAATTAAATTAGAAAGGAACACCAAATACTGGTTACTGAAGATAATGATGCATACTGCAGTCATACGTCAAGATGCTTTATTTAAACAATGATTTAAAATGAAAAGAGCAAAGGGCATTTCAAACTCTTCACAAGCTTGAATGTTCACACCATAGATCCAAATGGAAACGCTGATACTCCTTTTAAAGCTCTTCATTTGCAGCTGTTAATTTATTACGAAGACTGTAAGAATTAAAAAGACATAAGGACATTCATAAATCAAACTACTCGGATTTACCTTCTTGAAGCCACCTACTAACTAAATGTACAGGGTGTCTCAAAAGTGAGAAAACACCCATATAAAATGAAAATGGTTTGGCAGATGTTGATCAATTTCAGATGTAACCTGTTGAAGGGGAAACCTGTTCGGCCATGTCTCCAACATTGTGGCCATCTTGAATGCTGGCATCTTCGATTCAACTACAGTTTTTTCAAAGGGGAAGGTAGGTGTACGACACAAACTGGTAGAGAATTAGCCAGAATAAAGGTGTCACTTTTGAGACACCTGTACATCATAACACCACACCTAATAAATCTAAAAGATTAATGAATTTTGTCCCCATCATACAAGAACCTGATATTAAGCATCCCATTACAACTCACGTAACTCATGTAGTTCAGATGCCACCATTGTATTATATATGGCATTTCCAAGAACATCACAAATTTAATAGTCACCTGCAGAGGTAGGAGTGAACATCAGAAAAGCCATGATATTGTGCCAAGGGAAACAGGATGCCAGTTGGACAGCGACCATCACGCTGTCGACAAAAGCTGCAGTTGCAGATACCACGGCAAGGAGGGCACTGCCATTGCTGTGAAAGTCAAATCTGACATTAGAAAAATGCATATTTAACCTAGGGATGCACTGACTGTTCGGCAACCAAAATTATTCAGCTGAAAATGGCAAATAAATAAATGAATGAATGAATGAATGAAAAAACCCTTTTGAAGTTTGGCCAAAGTGAAAAGACTAAATAATACTTTTTAATGACGCCGTTAGCTTTTTCTAGTTCTAGATGTGAACCACAGCCGAACTATTACTCCTTACACCAACTTAAACACCTTATTTTTCCACAGCGAGTCACACCGGAGCATGCTGAAGTCTCCCAGCTTTTATTTAGTTTCAAGCATTCGAGTCAAACAGAACTCCAGAAAGAGTAAAGAACAGAGCCATAAGCTTTAACAAGCATTACAGTGAGGCAGACAGGTGGCAGCTTCTCAGTGTGCGCACACGTGTGTACATCTGCATCCTCCTTAAAGAAACACAAACCAATTTTACAACACCACGATAAACTCGCAGGGAGAGTGAAGTGAGGCACTCTTTGTGAATGCAGCAACATGTCGGCTGGGACGCATTCAAGTCATAGCATGCTTTATTGGCATGTCTTCTGGGATTTTAAAATGTTCATTAACAAATATTCTTAAATTGCAGTTTAGTAATTGTAATTTCTTCAAAAACCAAGACAAACATGCATTCCAGAGAGCAAAATTGTTCTGGCCCACATTCCCCATTTTCATTACATCTCCCTGTAGCAAGCTTTTGGGCCACTTATGCACCACATTAGGGCCACACTTTTGCCAAAAAGCAGGCAACACTGCTGTATCGGTGTCAGAAGTGGACCAGGTCCGTTTTGGGACAGGTGGCCCAAATGCATGTTGTAAATATGTGGGCCACCTCTGGCTCACAGCAGATTGCCAGTGCTGACAGCGGACCAGCAGTGCCATATCTTTGCCAGATGTGTCCCACATGCATATGCTATTTGGGATTTAGCCTATTTAATGTGTGCAATGGTGAAAAAAAAGCTGCTAAATTATTAAACCACTGAAAAAATGTGTTCAGCATTCGGCCTTCGGCCAAATGTGTTCTTTTGTTAGGTTTTGGCCAAAAATTTTGGTGCATCCCTAATTTAATCTGTGTCTAACCTCATATGAGTCACAAGAAAAACTGAAATCCATTGAAAAACCTAAGCTAAAAATGAAGTGAATACTGAAGACATGGCCCACTACAGTCATTCTAACCATCAGTATGACTTCAAGATAGCTATAATGTAGCCAAAAGGTTCCAGACAGGATTCAAACAGAGCATAACTGAATCTTGGGAAGAGCATCTGCAGCAACCTACCAGATAAATCAGTGCTTGAAACTGAAATTGAATTATTGCTTTTAATATACTTTTTTAATGCAAGTATATTTTAACAGTACAGTAATATGAGAAACCATGTTTATTTTGATCTGACATGTTAGTATAGGATAAGATTTTAATGGTACAACATCCCTGGTGGTTACTGACCGGGTCAAGGAGGGCCGTCTTCACATCCTCTCCATATCGATTACGAAGACACGGGCCACAAAACTGTCCCTGTATCCCATGACAGTTTTCACTGCGGCAACAAGTCTTTGTGTCCAATGTCTTCTGTCGACACTGATGACATGTGGAGCCCTGTTATTGAATGAAAGAGGGGGGTAAAAAGTAAAAAATTTTAAATTTTTAAAATCAAATGCATGTGGGACATTATGGCATTTGCACGTAAATATTAAACCATTTCCACTGTAAGATAAGAAATTATGACTTGTATGAAAATGACCAACCACAAAAGTGCACAAAATGGTGCAGTAAAATAACTGAGCAGTCAACAAGCTCAAGAGAAGAGAAACTGACAGTTCAGTGATGAAGTTCTTTTCCACACTCTACAGCAGTGTAATTACTCACAAAATTTGTGGAACACAGACTTCGAGTAAATATGCATACAGCACATTTTGTGCACTGCCTTCACAAAATCTGTTTGACGAATTTTGTTACATGCAAGAACAAGTCTGTAAGACGCCATGATGTGTTTCCACCTTTCTTTTTCCTGTATAAAAACAGTTCTAAAAATTCAGTCCCAGACAATAAATGCATACTGCACCAATATAACCCTTCACCAGCAACACCTCAACTGCATTTTTGAAGCTTCAAGCAGAATACACACTTATTAAAAACGTCTGAACAAACAACGGGCCTACATTTAACATTTGGCAGGGATCACCAAGTAAAGAAAAAGAGCAATGTTCACGTTTTTAAATTTCACACATTTAAACGTGTACTACCCATGTAAAAAAACAAAAACAAAATAAATAAATAAAACAAAAATTGCACGTTATAGGCTGTTCTATATTGTGATCCATTTGCCAGCATCGTACAATGTCCATTTTCAACATTTTTTTTTTTTTTAGACTTTACTAATTTTGTGTTTCAGCTTGCAGTTAGGCTAAATTATCGTTTCTCATTACCTTTAGCTTAGTTGTTCAGAGGGTACATACTAAGGACAATTTGCATTTTCATCTCATAGTGGAGAACTGCAAGTTGCTTGTGGAAAAACCCTCGAGAAAGTGCTTGGTTGTGTCAGCTGCTTTGCGAGTCACAGGTTGCTTGGTAACTCCGTTACCATTCAATTTTGTATTGTTCCCATCTAGCCAGTGTCTACTCTTCACATCTTTTTTCAAATCTTTAATGCCAGGCATTAAAAGGCAGTAAAACATTCATGACAAAAATACACTTTTCATTGACATTTAGAAAACTTTATGGTAAATAGCCATTCAAAAATAAATGGACTACTAAACCACTGCAAATCAATTTGGTTTACGTTTAAAACTTTAAAGGATTACGAAGATCTGAATGATAGATATGACTGTACTGCAGCTCCAAATTCAAATCTCTCAGTAAATATGAAATAAGTCAGAGGAAATAAGTGTTACCAGTTTTGAGAAAACCAAGCACTATGTATTAACGTTTGCATATCTAATTCAGTTACCAAATGTGCCAACAACCTAGCATCTAGCATTCCAATTACTCACAGTAACACGATTATAAATTTTCTCGGTCATGCTTGTAGCAATCAATTGAAGCTCTTCCTCCGTTATCTCCTTCACTGGTCGAACGGCATGAGGTTTACCTTGATTGGGTCGTAAAGAGCGACGTCTTTGTGGTCTGGCATGGATCTGGAAAAAAAAACAGGAAATCAATCAATCAATCAATCAATCAATCATTCCATGAATGCCTTGTATGTAAAGGTAAAGTAATTTTAAGCACAGGTAAAAATTTTCACAACAACCCATTTCATTTTCAGATACAGATGTGAAAATGTATTAAATAAAGTAACAAACAATGGGCTTTTTTAAACCAGACACTGAAAAAGAAATATTTTGTAGTAAATAGATGGTTTGATTGGAAATGAATATGACCAAAATGTTAGTCTGACTTTTGCACAGTACACCACTTAAAGGAGACTGCTATCGCCAAGAAAGAATAATTGTTCAGTTACTGTCAGAGAATAAACCATGGTAAAACAAACAAAAAACAAACAAACTACAATGAAAAATATGAAAATGCAAAAAACTGTAGCATAACACACCCTCGTTAGTTCTTCTTCCAAACTCATTTCCAGCTCACATGTGCCTTCAGCAGCAGAGAGGTCATCAGCTCCCATTGAGCGGGTCACCCTCCTAGATCTTCGTTCTGGATTGCGTCGTGGCTCTGAAGAGTTAGGAGCATGCTAATCAGAAAAGAATAGATATTAATAGATATTAACAGATATTGACCATGAAACATGCTTAGCACTACTGAAACTAATACAGCAGATTACAGATGCACTGAATGTCTAATGCGTAATTATAAACTCTAAAGAAATTGTTTAATTTCCAAGTTATTTCCAACCTACCGCAGAGCAAGGATCCTTTTTACGAGCGCTTCTTGTGTTCTTCAGTACATCCCCAGGCATTTTCTGGAGGTCTGCCATCAGCTGAAGCAACTAACCGAAGCACATTTGAAGTAAGAAACACAATGTTAATATTCAAATATAAAGACATACTGTTGGATTTAGGTGTGTGCACGCATGTCTGCTGTCATACATACAAGCTTATGTCTGCTGTACATTTTGTGCATCAAAAGAAGCAATTGATCTGCTATATCTGTCTAATATATGGATATGTCCACTTTGGTTCCTTGAAAGAGTACAACTTTGTCAACAGAACGGTCCATACGCCACAGCATACATGTTCTGTCCTATACCTTAGGACAAGGGGCTGAAACTGACAAACAGGCTGTTTAAGAAGAAAGTCATGATAAGCGAACTGAAAAAACTATTTGCCTTTAAACCTAGGAATGGAAAACAGCTGGCTGGAGGCACCACTGACGCAATGTTTTGCCATTTTCGGCTGAACTTGTCATCTTATGTTCACCAGATCTTAACTTAAGATGTTGTAAGCAATAATGTTCTGTCACCAAGCACCCATAAATAAAGGCATCATTAACACATTAACACCAGCTAATTAATAAGTAACATCTTGTCTAGGGTGTAAATTTAGGGTCAGCCCTGGCTGTAAATCGTATGCTGCACATTTAGTTATAGCAAACATGTCAGAAGAGGAACAGCATGTCACATACCATTGCTTTGTTTGCTTGGATGTTCATGGCTCTCTTTTCAAGAAATGAATCATCAGAATCAGAGTCTGATTTACAGCGAGATGGCGGTTTCTTCTGGGTTCTCTTTGGCGAGTCATCCACCTCCAGTTTTACAGTGCTTACAGTCCTAACAAATTTCTTCGTCTTCACCCCCCACGTATCTTCATCTTCACTAGAATTAGGAGAAGATCGGGGTCGCAGGGCTATTCTCAGGCTAAATCCCACATTAGTTGTTTTTTTCGGTGAGACCAAAGAAACCTGCTCAGTACTTTCACCATCACAGTCGGACTCAGAATCCTAGAAAAGCAGTTATGTGTCAGGTCATACGTAAACATAACAAACAAATATAAAATATTAAATATTTGTTAAATAGTTGAGCTGTAAAACAACTTGATGCATGCGAACCTTGCACATGCATAAAAAGTTCACACTCGCTGGTGTAGTACGTGGTTAAACATGATGCTGTAAATTAAGCTGCTGCCATGGAAAACATGATCCTCTTTATAGGATCACTACACATCAGGTATGCCATTGGTAGCTATTAATGGGGAAATAATATAATATATAAAGCTCTCATTGGCCAGATATCAGCATATCGCTGACTGTTTACCACGGGACTGGCTAAAATGAGGGAAAATAAAAACCGCATGGGCCCACCATTCATAAATAAAAACAATATCGGAGATCGTGCCACACCAAGGGATGGATGAACTTGACATTGAGATTCCTGCTCAGCCAGGCTGTGCACTTCGGGTCCACCCAGATTACTGTCCTGCTTACAAAATCTAACTAGTAAATCTCTTCAAACAGATTGTAATAGTGTACACCCTTTCATTTTTAGAAAACAAACCAAGACAAATAGAACAACTTCAGAAAAATGTATGAAATCCAAAAAAAAAAAAAAATAAATAAAAAAAAAAGCTCAAAAAGCTGAGCAAACGTCAGATGACCTCTGCTATGGGTGGGCCAACAGTGGCCGGCTGTCCCCTTGCTATCAGGGTACTAAACGCATATGTTGGACGCCGAATTCAATATTCAGATAAACGCCGAGACATAACTACACGGTACGGTGGAACAGACATTTGCACACTGTCAACCTGTTTTAGAGTTTCCGCTTTTAAAAGTAAGAAGCTGACTTGGAAAAAAAAATGGCGCATCACGTTTTCACAGCGTCAACTATTTTCTTACCACCGAAGAGACTTTCTGTTAGGCCTTTTTCCATTTTTAGGCACCATGAAAATTTCAATAGACCAACCTCTGCTTCGTAAATGCATGCGTGTGTTAACAGAACAACATGCAACCTGAGTGACGAAGCCTTTCAGTTATATCCGAGAAGAGCTTTTAAAAAGCCAACATATGTCTGATGTAGCAAACAAATCTATTTCATCTACGGTCTAAGTACCATGCTCCATCGAGAACTAGAGTAAGTTAAACTACGAACACGCAATACATCTACACAAACAGCAGACCTTAAAATTACAATCCCTTAGTTCGCCATCGGAAAATCCAATAAACGTTTTTTCATTTTCCGATTCTTCAGAAAAGACATCCGCAAGCTCCTTACGCAGCTCGGACATTCCAAAGGATACCTAGTAGGGCAAAAACAATTCCACAGTAGCGTTAAAATACCGCTTTCACTATATAAAATTAAATTAGCCATTGTTCCGTTAAACCCATTCAACAACCTTCTCCATGTGATCGTTCAGCTGTTAGCATTCAGAACTTGCGATTGAAGAGATCAGAGACACCCCGGTCCTTATATAGTTTACCTGCATCTATTAGGTTACGCTGCAAGCTGCCGGTGTTAAAACTGTGAGCAGGCTATTGACTTATCCGTTTTTGACTTAATTTCATACTTATTTTATTGTTTTTATTGCCAGCAAGGTTTATATCAGCAGTGCAACTGAGGAGAGTGATTAATTGTATGAAGATATATTTACTATGACGTCGATAGCAACCTTGGCGCGCCTTTGCGCAATCATGAACGAGGCTGAATCCCAAATAGAATTACTTCTCCGTATGTAGTGCACTACGTACCTCGTGTAATAAAGGCCTCTGCACTCAAAAGCCGATTGTACATCGAACAGAAAGTTCTATCCTACCATACACTATACGACTCTCCAGCTAACATTTAGTGCACTAACTGGGTGCACGTCATATGTGTATGAACCGCGTAGGACGGAGTCATTTAAGATTCAGCGAGATCCGTTTGTAGCCGATATGTTGCTGGGTCCTGCCCTTGGTTCCCTTGTGGTGCCCAATTCGGCAGGAGCGCGCATGGTGAACTAGTTTTACACAGTGGTGCCATGTACAGCAGGTGCCATGCCTGCAACTTGAAAAAAATCTGTACATCAGTTGCACATATTAATGTCTACTTAAAATAAGATATTTATACATATACATTTTTATTCTACATAGTAAATATTTATTTGTGAAACAAATTTTTACATTAATTTAAAGAATTTATTTAATGTAAAGCATATTCAATTATAATGTGTTGAATGAACATGACTTTTAAGCATATTCTAAAAGTCAAACCAGCATGAACTTTTTATATTTCTTTTATTTATATTTCTTTAATGTAAAGTTAATTTATTTAAATGTAATGCAACATGAGTATTGCATGAAGTACACACAGTGTTAAAATGACCCAGCATCCTCAGGTTAATCTGGCACTTTCTAATACCTTCTACATTTTAGAATTATCTGTGCAAGCCAATTTATGTTCTTCATGTCATTTGTATTTTATATATCCCTCTACTTAATCCTGCCTAAACTTTTACCTACAACATTAGAAGGCCAATGTGGCAATAAACAAACACTTTTCTTCCCCACATCAAAAAGTATTGTGATTTGGAAACAAATTTGGAAACTCATTATCTGCATTTGTTGATTGGTGTTACAGTGTACATGACTGTTGCAATATTTTTGTTTGTTTGTTTGTTTTTTGTTTTGATTTTTTGACATATTGTATCCAATTCAGTTCCCCTGTACAAATGAAGTCCTCAGGCAAGCACATTCACTGAACAGAAACCAACATAAGCAAGACCAGAATAATGGAAAGCGAAAAGGTTCAAGAATGGATTTGCATTACACCTACATTTATCATTTATTCCATTAACCTTTTGGCCATACAACCCTTCTTGAACCTTTGTTAAGATCACTACCCTATTAATATCTGACTAGTTGGCTGACTGTTACATGTAATTTCAGTAAGTAAATGTTTTAAAGCATACAAAACAAGAAAGAAAATTTGGACATACTTAACATCAGAAATCAGACTCACCACATACTCTTTCAAAAGGTTTTCCGGGTCCTCACTGAGGTACACACAAAGTGCCTTGATCACACAATCTCACCCCAAATCAAAGTCATTGTCCTATTCAAGAGGGATCAGTGGAGCAAGTTTTTCCAGAAAGCAAACTTGAACCATGGGTGCCAAGATGCTCTCGAGGCGATCTAAATGCGAAAGAAATGTGGACTGCAGGGGCATGGTGGTGATGTGCTTAAATTCAGCGTTTATCTGAAAATAAGAGTGCTTATAGATATAAACATTCTGTACAGCAGTGATCTGGAAAGACATTTAGGAAAGGAAAGTTTTACACCACCCTCCTTACCATTACCAATAAAGAGCTTAAGTTGAATTTGATTTGTACAGTAGCAGATTTTTAACAATCTTATGATTATACATGAAATATAATTTCCCCCTGTGGCTTTGTAGTTGCAACTTACTGCTTTTCAGTCAGACACTGAGTGCATTTACATGCACTCAATCTGATAACTGCAGAAAATCGGATTTTGTCAGTAATCCTTTTAAAAGGTTTGCATGCACTTGAGTAATCAGATAATAAGAAACTTTGGATCTACATGACTCAGGCAGTAATTGGATTTCTGCTTTGCAACCAGCCAATAAACTCACAGAATAAGACGTGATGTAAATGTAAGTTAAAACGAATTTAGCTCATGATTTTTTCTTCCAGCAAATTCAACTCATGTATTTTAGATGAACTAATATTTTTCAATGTTAGCAAATTCAAATAATATATAAGCAAGTTCCTCAAATTCGATAGATGCCAAAATTCAAGTTAAATTATTCAGATGAAACATACGGGACACGAAGGATGCGAAATAGAGTGTTTCCGCAGATTGAACCAACATCCAGCCAATCAACTTCTGCTCCCATGATCATGTGACAGCAAAGCGGCTTTGTTTACAGGATGGTCCGCCGTTGTAGCTGTGGCGGCAAATGCAAACAATGACGCTTTGGTAAGTGTTTTAATTGTTTCATTTGCCTTTTGAGTCATTAAAATTGTATCACACAGGCATGTTTTCTTGTCGTTAACCTTTCCATGTAGCGTTCCATAGTTTTAGAGGGAGGAAGTGTCACCCTTGTACGGTTCATTTTATAACTGACTGTTCTTTTCACACAATGGTATAACAGGAGTTATATGTTTTACACAATGTAGTCTTTTTTCTCTTTTCTTGGAACTGCTGCTGAAACATATTTTAGAAAGACTTCACTCTCGTTTGGAACATATTCTGGGACACATGCCTGTGGATCTGGACTTTTTTGAGTTTATTTGTTTATTTGAGTTTATCCAGTCAAGTAGCTATTTGCCCGGCTATTGTAAGTGAATTGACACAGTTACAAAGTCTCATCAACTTGGAAAAAGAGAAAAGGAAGCAACACGTTGCAGTTGTACAATTTGAGCAAGAACCAGTTGGCGACAACGAATGGTAATATCCCCAGACTACCTTTGCAACCTTCTGCAACTTAATTTATCTGTCCCATGTATAGCTAAACTCTTGGGTATGTCCAGAGGCACAGTGTACTGACGCATGGCTGAGTAAAGGAACTATACAGCACCACGACTGATGATGAACTAGACCAGTGTGTGAGAGAGGTTTAATTCAGGCAGCCTTACTCTGGATATCGAATGGTTAAGGCACTTCTTCAAGCCAGAGGAATGAGGGTGCAGTGTCAGAGCTTCCATGCACTGTGTTGACACCACTGGCGTCATATCCTGTATGGTTCATTTAGAATGTATTGCTCGACAGACCTACTCAGTTCCAGGCCCCCAGTATTTGATGCACATAGATATAAACCCTAAACTAATCCAGTAAATTCCTGTTAATTCATCTTTTATAAAAAGTGCAAGTTACTTAAGAGTATGTTTACACAGTATGTAGTAATAAACTGTATGCAGCACATTGTGGATGCTGTTTTCATTTAATTGTACATGTACCATCCTGCAACTCTGTATTCAACACATTTTCTTTTACCTCTAGTATGTTACATACATTAATAAATTGATTGATAAACTCAGCCTTTTTTTTTCTTTTCAGCTACAACATTATTGCCTTTGGTGGTTTTTCACAAGGTAGGCACAGTTGCCCTCATAGTACTTTTTATAATCATTAAATAAGTACTGCAGCTGTCTCAATTCACTTAACATAGCTACGCAAATAGCTACTTCACTGGATACTGCGTTTAGAGTGAAGTGTTCCTAAAATATGATTAAGCAGCAGTTCCTAAGAGAGAGAGAAAAGACTATATTATGTAAAATATGAATCATTTTGGTGTTCTTACATTGTCCCGCAGATCTATATATCTTTGTGTGGCCTCTAACAATTTGGCATCAACCGCTCTGGCCTTCTTCCAGGAGTGTTTGGTTTTTCTCTTAGGTAAATGTACATATTGTTAGACTAGATAATTTTACAGTACAAGACAGTGCCCAACACCTCACCCCCAAGACTGAATAGACATTTTGTAATTTTTGTGTTTTCTTAATTTTACAAAGATGCCCTTTGTGTTTCTATTGTAGGGTATGTGGTGATCAGGGGGTGGAGAACGTGGATGTTGCATGCCTCATGTTTACAGTCCGTGGCACTAGAAGGAGCTTCATATCTGGGAAGAGTGTTCACAGCCAACGGTTTGTGCAACATAATAGATGGTGCTAGATGATAACAGCCACCTCACCGGTTCCACGTATGTTAGCATGTTAACATATGACTGCTAGCAGTATTTATGGTATTATGCTACTTTTTTTTCATGTTTTTTTTGTAATGACATTCAGTATGTATATAGCCCAGTCTGGCTTAAAAGATGTGTTGTGCATGTTTGTGGAGAAGTTAAGTGGAAGTATTTTATAAAAATTTTTTGGTCAATTCTATCATTTTCCAGGACTGAACGGCTGTAGAGAGACTTGTGGGTAGTTGCAACGAGCATCTACCACAATGTTCTCCACCACCTTGAAGAAGAGGGTTTTCTCAGCATTCCCAGCATTGTACACCTCTTCTGTTGCCACTATGTTCATGCCACACCCACAGAATGACCTTGATACTTTTTGCAGTGGTTGGGACAATCATCCTATAAGAACAGAAAGCAACATGACCCCTAACCAGCTGTGGGTTCTGGGTCAAACACATCACCCAGTTCCTGGACCAGATAACACAGAGGTACATGAAGATATAATGTGATAATGAAAAGTGTGGTTTACATTAAATTAGAAGTCAACTGCCCATAGTGTTAAAGAGCGCCATGTGTGTTTGTACAAATAAATAATGGTACAAACACATTTTCTGTAGAGAATGGACATCCAAAAAATATTGACTGGGAAAACAGTGGACTTCCTTGCACTGATCATTCGAGCATTGTCCCAGGCGCAGAGTGCCCACTGACAGATGGACAAATGACAGCTTTACAAGAGGCAGTTAACCCAATGGCTGTGATATTTACATTGTCGCTGTTAAATTTTGTGAGCATTTGCTGAATTTTGGAAAGAACTGATCTGAGAATGAGAATTTACTTTAGTCAAAGAGTAAGACAGTTGCTAAGGGGAAAAAATGGATACTTTCCCCATAGCAAGAGCCTACCTCAACAGCTTTTGAGAAACTGATACAATCAAGAACTGTGCTAAAAAGAGCAAAAAAAATCCAAATGTATTATAGTTACAATATTGAATTCATGATCTTCAAAAAATAAACCAGGGTTAATGTAAGACTTGAAGTAGCATTGCATTACTTGATGTTTTACACATTTGCCTTAACCCATTGCAGTAAATAGACAAATTCAAGCGTTATGCTAACTGCAAAATTACTTTATTAGAATATTGTTATACTTATTTTTATCACTTATAAGTGTCAGGACAAAACAGGCTCCGGGTTGATGAGCGCAGAGTGGTTTATTAAATACAAACAATCCAACCAAGCAGCAATACACGAGCGTGAGGGGAGAGACAAAAAGCAGAGTCGAGGACAGGCACAGGTGGTAACCGAAAAAGACAGGCCGCGGAGGCAAACAGGTTGGTAGGGTAAGACAGGAGGGAGAGAGAGAGAGATAGAAGGCGGAGGTCGAGATCAAGAGAGACAGTACAAAGCCAGAAAGGGAGCGAGCCAGAAGAGTAGTCAAAAAACCAAAGGATAGTCGAAACCAGAAAAGCATACAATAGAATAATAAACGCTCAGGTTTGCAAACAAAGTGGAGAACCATTGGAAACCATGGGGCATTTATAGTGAGAGTTAATAGGCTGCAGCTGGCTAGAACTCCGGGGAGCCGGAGCGAATCGGAGATTCCGATCGGGAGCATGTGGCGGTGACGTCATCGAGCGTAGCCCCCTGGGAAATGGAGTCCGGGAGAGCGGGGGAGACGGGGAAACCCGGGAGCGTGACAATAAGAACCAATTTAATATACATCAAATGTCTTTTTGAATGGTTTGAGATTGAGAACCTCTATTTACATTAAACATTAACATATTTAAAAACAGCTAACAAACTTGCATTACAGCAATATCTATTAGTATAAATCTTGTATTGCAAATGAAAAATGCAGGCCAAGAAGTCACGCACACAAGTCTGGAGTTGGATTACCCTTCAAGTTTCAAGAAAGAAAGAAGAAATTTAGGAGATAAAGATCAAATTAAAGATTGTTTGTACACAGTACACAGTGAGTCCAAGTAAGCTACACCCACAGATTATTTTATTTACAAATCACTGGCCTTTGAGCTGCTTTATAATAGGACTGTTTGTACAGAGCTTCATTTACAGTATTAGAATTTTAAATTGTATTATTACATAATAAGCACGTTTCATTGCATTAAAATAATAATATGACATTTCATGGCTACAAAATACCACAGATTAAAACCAACATAACTAGCTTGCTTTAAACGCACTACCCTTCGAACTGAATAGAGACCGCCCCAATGCGCTTTCCGTACTCGCGGGGTTGCGCATGCGCAGTATTCATGAAGCTAACGAGCACGAACGCCACTTTCCCCTCTTCCCTAACCCCTCCTCACGCGACATGGGCCCTCAGGAAAGTCTCGTTTTTTATCGACCACCATCCATCACCTATTTGGTAAGTACAAATTTTTACTTACTAATACATTATAAACTGGTACATTTAAGACAACAGACATGTAATTTTGATGACTCACTTGTTTTCCTCCAAAAAGGGGTGTGGTAATGAGAGCGTACTGTGAATGACGTTGCTGATCTGATCCATTGAACTCTATGGCACAAATGGAAACATTAACTGAGGCTTTTGATGCACACACAGTACTACTCAGTAGTTACTACTCATTGGTTTTGATCTTTTCATGGGATTTACTACAATAAGAAAAATAGACAATCACTGTATTCTTTAAACAACTAGACAAATATGAATGAAAAATAAAATGCAAATAATACACCTCTTAGGAATGAAGATTTGCTATTCTTTTAGCAAATTTGCTATATGTTCTTTGTAAACTGAAGATTTTATGGGTGTGTACAGTTAGTTGGACAAAATAATGGTAATTTATTACCATGTGTCATAGATGCATAATTAATTCTGTTTATTTCTGTCTTTGAGGATGTGAATCTTGATGCAATGAGAGAAATGGAGAAAATGGTTTTGGGCATCTACATTCTCCGACATGAGGGAGCAGACTCTGCAGATCCACTTGTTGGCATTGTCATTGAAGGATGCCCAGTGCTGCAAGATCTGGGAGATTTGGCAAATGGGTGTGCAGTCCTGCTTGGCTTGATCTACAGTTTAAACTTGAGCTATCCCAAGGACCTGCGATACACATTTGAGTTTCTTCAGAAAATGTTGATGGAACTGGATGGTAACAAGCGCTCCAATAAAGTGCAGGGCCTCAAAAACAAACTACATGAGTAAAATCTACAGTGGACAAGACCTCTGTTGACTCTTACTTGGGCAAAGCAATCAACTGAGTATCTTTGGATACTGGAGTAATGCTCGACAAAACAATAAGCAAACCTAGAGTGAACTTTGGTTGATTGAAATAACTACAAACTTGAAACATGTTTGAATTCCTTCTAAAAGTGATTGAGTTGGATGGGAACAAGCTTTCCATTAAGATGCAGGTCCTGAGTAAAATCACCTGCAGTAGTCAAGACTGGACCTGGAGTTAGACTTCTTTTGACTAGTCGGCTGTTACTCATCTTTGGATTTTGGACAGCAGTCTAAAGATGCAGCAGTCTTTTTTGGTGTTTGTTCTTGGTTTGTTTTTTTTTTGTAACATGTTTCAAAGACAGCCATGAGCATGTGTCATTGTAAATTGAACAACTTTTGTTCTCTGAATACTCGCTGGAAAAATAATTTAAGGTAGGACAATCAGCAGTATTGATATTGTTCTCAACCATAAATGCTAAAAATTTTCTTTTTTACTGGTTTGTTTATTTTAAGATTTGGTTTTATCAAAGGGCATTTATTAGAGATTAGAAATTATTGTTTTCCTGATTGTTTGAATGATTGTTCCCTGATCAGTGCCACTTATAAGCCTCTTCATGTATGATTAATTAGCTAAATTAAACTTCTTTTCATAGAGCTACATTAATCAGCACAACAGTCATGTCAGGTGCGACACTGCATTTTTGAAGTGTTGAAACCTGTGAATCGTTCAGGAAGCATTGTCATTGATGCTAGCTTAACATTCATTGTTATAGTAAAAAAAAACTGGAATTCGTTTTTTTTTTTTTTTTGGAGCAAAGTGGCAAGTATAAATGAGTTGTGTTGTACTGATTAATGAACTGTTGAAAAAAGCTATAGGTAATTGCTTCAGTGTTCATTTGTTTGGGCAGACAATACTTGGTTATTACCAGTTATTATTTGAGACATAGGGCTGGTTTGGAGGTTCTTGCCAGTTTTGTTCAAATAATTCAGGTTTGGGAATAGACCTGTTAAAGGGATTCAACCTTATCAGATAGTAGAATGAAAAAAAACATTCACAAATGGGGAAGAGAGAACTTATTTTAAAAGATTTTATTTTTTGTATTTTATTTTATATATTTTGGTCTGCTTTATTTATTTTGTATAGTTTAAGTAAAGTTTTTACTTTCTAAATACAGCGTTTTATTTCTTAGAGTGTGGTGTAAAAAATCAGAAATACTTAGTTCAGTGTGAGCCGGACATCACAGTTTCTGAACTGAATGGAAAGCTTCCGACTTTGCTGGCTGAACACATTACAGTGAAACGGATCATTGTGCATGTTGGTAAGAACGACACGTGGAAGAAGGAGTCTGAAGTTTTGAAAAGGGACTTTGATGATCTCTTCAACACACTGTGCAAGCTCAATGTCCAGTCATTTATCACTGGTCCTCTGCCTGTGAGGAGCTCCAATACGTTCTTGAGGTTTTTTGCAATAAACATGTGGCTACAGAAACGCTGCATGTCAAATGGACCGCATTTTATTGACAATTTTAACCTGTTTGTCGGAAAGAGAGATTTTTTTTAGACGAGATGGATAGCACACCAGCAGAATGGGGGACAGATTCCTCACAGAGAACTTAATTTTCTCCCTGTCCAACTTCTCTGTGCTCACTAGTGGAGACACATCAGCACCAACTCCCAAGGACACTGTCACGCCAAAGCCACAGCAGCGCCAAGCGTTAACAGCCAAGGACACTGTCGTCACTCTGGATCCACAACATCCTCCCCCAACTGAAAATGCAGAGATATCAGATGAGAGTCAAGTTCTACTGTACGAACTGTGTGTCTGTTATCTCTCCCATTCCAGTAGTTATCAGGAACAGAAAGAACAGGGAGTACAGGCCAGATGGTGTGAATGTCTCTAATCTGCAGTATGTAAAATATAACTCACCGTCTCTGGAACAGAGTTGACAGGTCATTAATTTAGCTCTACTAAATATCAGGTCTCTTACAAACAAGTTTTTTTTAGTTAATGATTTTATTACAGCCCATGGGCTTGATTTCCTGCTTCTAACAGAAACTTGGTTAAATGAATGTAGTGCTGAAAGCGTATTGATTGAGTCAGCTCCACCAAACTTTAACTTTTTAAACGTCTCACGTGTTGGCAAGAAAGGTGGAGGTGTAGCGGCAATATTTGCTGATTCTTTTAAATGCAAGCTGTTATCATTTTGTTATTGCTGGTGATTTTAACATACATATTGACAATACCAAGGACAATTTTGCAAGAGACATCTGTGATATACTTGAATCCTTTGGACTTTATCAGCATGTAACTGGTAGCACTCATGGTCATGGTCACACTCTGGATGTGGTTATCTCAAAGGGTATCAACATATCATCCACTGTTAAAGATGTTGCTTTGTCAGATCATTATTGTTTTCTTTGAAATGTGTACCTCACTGAACATGAAAACCAGAGCAGTCAGCATTAGGAAAAAGAGAAGATTTATAAATGACTCCACAGCTTCACTTTTCATAAGCAAAATGTGCTCTGTTCCATTTAACCCATCTGATTCTGTTGATGCTCTGCTAAATAGCTTCAACTCAAAATTTGTTAATGTAATGGATGAGATTGCACCGGTTAAAGTTAAAACTCTCTCATACAGAGAGAAAACTCACCTACTAACATGGCCCCTGAATTAGCTTCAGCTGAGAGATGTAATGAGTTTGCGAGCTTTTTTAACACTAAAATTCAAAATATCAGAGAAGCTATTAGTACATCTACCAGTGAGCCTCTGTCCTCTCCATCACCACATAATGATACTATGGCTAAAATGTGTCAGTTTAGTCCTATTAATGAGGAAATGTTAATCGATACAGTGAGTCATCTCAAATCAGCCACCTGCAGTCTTGACACATTAAAGTTTTTCAAGAGTGTCTTTTGCTCAATATGAGCAGACACACTTCAGATACCTCTCTGATGTCGGGAGTTTTCCCAAACACATTAAAAACTGCAGTTGTGAAGCTTCTCTTGAAAAAGAAAAATCTAGATACAACCTTTTTAAATAACTACAGGCCAAATTTAGATTTCAAATCTACCTTTCATTGGAAAATACAGAAATTGTGTTCAAACAACTTACAGGCTTTCTGTCAATAAACAGCTGTCTCAACAAATTTCAGTCAGGATTCCGACCAAATCATTCCACTGAGACGGATCTAATCAAAGACATATCAATGACATTTGCTTAAATACAGATTCTGGAAGACTGACTGTTCTACTACTGTTAGATCTCAGTGCTGCATTTGACACTATTGACCACAAAATTCTCGTAGATAGACTCGAGAACTGGGTGGATACTCAGGAACTGTCCTAAAATGGTTCAGTTCATACCTCCTTGGAAGGAATTATATTGTTGAAATAGAAAACAATGTATCTGAAACTGTGTCAGTGACCTGTGGTGTCCCCCAGGGCTCAATTCTTGGGCCACTCTTATTTAATTTATATATGCTTCCTCTTGGTGAAATCCTACAGGACTATGGGATATCTTACCACAGCTATGCAGATGACACTCAGATCAGTCCGAATAATTATGGTCCCCTCGACTCACTGTGTAAGTGCCTTGAGCACATTACTGATTGGATGGGTCAAAATTTTCTGCAGTTGAATAAAGATAAAACGGAGATTATTATATTTGGGAATAGACATGAGAGGCACAAACTAGCTGCATATCTGAATTCAATATGCCTGAAGTCTAAAGAGCTAGTCCGTAATCTTACCAAGAGTAAAAGAAGGGAACACATTACTCCCATTCTTAAATCACTACACTGGATACCAGTCTGCTACAGGATAGATTTTGAAGTACTATTACTGGTGTATATGTCTCAGTGGCTCCGGACCAGCATATTTATCTGATATGATGCAGCAGTATGAGCCGAGCAGAGCTCTCAGATCATTAGGAACAGGTTAGTTAGTCCTGCCTAAGGTAAAGACTAAACATGGAGAGGCGGCGTTTAGCTACTATGCTGCTGTTAAATGGAATCAGCTGACATAGAGTGTTAGAAAAGCCCCAACAGTAGATACTTTTAAATCCAGGCTGAAAACATTCCTGTTTGACCAGGTTTTCAGCTCAGTTTAAAACACTGCTATTCTCCTGTAACAGCACTCTTTTCTCTTTCTTATACTTAGTTTTATTTCTTTTAAAATGTCATTTTATTATTATATTTTATTTAAAGATTTTAATGACTATATTTTAATGATTTTTAAGTGAATTATTTTGCTTTTATTTTGTTTTTCTTTGTATTTTCTATCTTTTATGTAAAGCACTTTGAACTGCCCCTGTGTATGAAAGGTGCTGTACAAATAAACTTGCCTTGCCTTGCCTTGCCTAATACGCCATGTGCCGCCTCCTACAGTAAAAAGACATGAAGGTTAGTACTGCTTACTCTGAACTGCATCTAGGTATGACTGAGTGTGAGTGGTTGACAGACTGTATGTGTTGGCACTATGATGGACAGCAGAACCCAGTTCTCATCAAAATTGGAATTATACATCCAGTAATGGCCTTTAAACTTTCAGAGCAAACCAACTATGACATACTAAACTTGTAATAGACTATTGTCTTAAAGAACATCTTTATTATACAATCAAAAATGAACTCATGCACAACATACATACCGAAATTAATGCAGAACCCAGACTTCAGCTTTTCCATGCATTTTGAAAAAAGAAACGAGTTACACTCTGTCCAACAGCAGTATCTCCTGTAACAAAATGTAAGGTTTAACAGAATAAAACATAAAGGAAACCATAAACACTTGAATTATGTAAATGGAGTTACCTTCATATCTGTAATTCAGGGGTCATGCCCATTCCACATTAGGGCCATGTCCTGTTCAGCAGGGCTTGTTCTGATGTCCATAATGAGAAGTATTTTATGGATCTGAAGATATTCCTCTGCACACTGAGATATGGCCTTGGCAGGGTCACTGATGGTTAGCCAGCCTAATAATTAAAAAATTGCACACGTAGTTGTGTCATTATTTATGCTCGAATTTAACATGTAGATTCAAATCACAAGTTAAAGTAATTAAATCTTAGGCATAAACTATGTAACATTTCATATATTTACACATCAACTGGCACATTAAAACCACCTCCTCGTATCTACACTCACCATCATATCAGCTCCACTGACCATATAGCACTTTACAGTTACAGACCCTGTCCCCCCACAGGACCAATATAAATACTGGTTCGAAAACTACAGCTGACAAACATACAAGATGTTTTAATTTCTTTTCAGATGTGTGTTGACATGAACAAAAAAAATCCCTTTCCTTTAATGAAAGTCATTAGCTAAATTCTTGCGTACACATAAACGGCAGCTGAAAGTAGACAACTCTTTTTGTGTCTGAGTGTGTTGTGTGTAATTCACTCTAATTTGATGTACAGTTAAAGCATTCCATGTATTAAATACGCAAGGAGAGTTTAGAATATGTACTGTACATGGACAGCGAAAACTGAAAAGCTGATCTTTTAGTATCAGCTGACAAAGGAACATAACGTCGCTGTCCAATGAAAACATGTATCTCCATTTTTGATGATTTTTACTTTTATGTATCATTTGATCACATGAGATGCTGTTTACACTGTGTGTGAATTTCATGAGAAATGGACCAACAGAAATGGCCCAAGACACTTGTTTTTCGTTGGACAGCAACGATATGCTTACTTGTTCTGCTTGAGCTTAGTGCAGCATTTGACACAATAGACTACTCTATCCTACTAGACAGGATAGAAAACATTAACATTAATCTACAAAAATAGATCTTATCTTAGTGATCGCTATCAGTTTGTACATTTAAATGGTGAATCGTCTGTTCACACACGAGTATTATTAGTATGGTATTCCACAGGGTTCTGTGTTAGGATCCATATTATTTACCTTACATATGCTACGACTCAGTACCATTATTAGAAAACATGGCATACATTTCCACTGCTATGCAGACGACACACAATTGTATATTTCAGACAGACAGACAACACATTGCAACTTAATAAAATGGAGGATTGTGTAGCTGATATAAAAGATGTCATGTAACTTCCTCCTATTGAACTCAGAAAAAACAGAAGTTCTTCTTCTTGGTCCCAAAACTGCTAGAAACAAGCTGTCTACATTATCAATTTATCTGAATAGCTTCTCATTCACACCAGGTACATCTGTAAAAAGCCTTGGTGTCATAATAGAATCTGATCTGGCCTTTGAAGAACATATTACAAATATTACCCCAATGGCTTTCTTACACCTATGGAATATTGCTAAATTAAGAAATGCACTGTCCCTACAAGACGCAGAAAAGCTAGTCCGTGCCTTTATTACTTGGGTAATAAAGGCGTGAGGTTGGACTATTGTAATGCCCTGCTTTCTGGTTGTTCCAGCAAAAGCCTTAATAAGCTCCAGTCAGTCCAGAACACTGAAGCACTGAGTCCTTATGAGAACTAGAAAATTTGATCATATCAGCCCAGTCTTATCGACCTTACACTGGTTGCCAGTTAAATTCTGAGTATAAAATTCTTCTTCTGTATGGAGTTAAATCAGTGTCACCAGAACTTGAACCAGAAATTTGGTGTTATTGAAAATTTTACCTGCTAAATATTTGGTTTTTGAAATTCAGGTCTTGGAATTTCAGGTAAAAAAATCAGGTGACTAGAATTTCAGGTAAAAAAAAAAACAGTTACAAAATATTCAGGTAAAAGAAAAAAATCATGTAGTAAAAAATCAGGTAAAAAAAGATGGGGATTAAAAATGAAGGTAAAATAATTCAGGTGATAAAAATTCAGATCGCGGAAATTCAGGGAAACATCCGGGGTACTCGGGAAGAGCAAATAAGCGCAGATGTAATCGAACTTGCACCTGGCCAATAACAAAACCCCTGTAAGGTCATCGGGAGGGGCGTGTTTTATCACGGAGTATATATGTATGGACAACTATGGCTGAGGAGCGGACCAACCGAGCTTTTCCAGTAAGTGGTTTATTCTTGCTCATCCTTATTAAACCTCACATTAGGTGCTAGGGTTTATTGTTTCATTGGTCGTTTGTACTTGTGGCTAATTTGATGTTAGAATTCGTTTTCATAACGAACACAGGACGAAGCATCGTTTAGCGCGTTAGCATCGTCGTAACGGTCGCATTTTCTACACTCCAGTAGCCCGACGCTCATGTTTGTTCAACTAAGTTAATGTAAAGTATAAAATGACTCATGACACCATACCAGACCTTTGAATATTATCACTTTAACATGGGCAGTGCCCAAAATTGAAGGAGTTAATTTAAGAGGCGATAGATGGAAGAAAGAGGGTTGTCTGCAGCAGGTGAATTAGTGGAAGTACTGCTGGATGAGAGTTATGACTGTATTTATCCAGCTTGTGATTTATCTAGACACAATATGTATATCAATATAGTCAGTATGGAAAACAACTCAATTGCATGTTTGATGCATGTTGCAGTGTGGAATTAGACCTTTTTCATTGCGTTTAGTGCAGTACATATTGTGAGGTATTGTGTGCAAATTATTGAGCTCAAGGCTTTTTATGGTAATTCTGAAGTGGGCCACTACTTTGTGGTGAAGTATGTGACTTCCTGTTAATAATATTTACAAGTAGAGCATAAAATTACAAGCAAGTTGGACAAGCTAGAAAATGCTTCATGTTGGTTAGACATTTATTATTACTAGAAATGCAGAAATCACATATGCTGTTAACATCTCATAAAGGAGCATTAATGTAGTAGGTAAAAATAAAAAAAGGCATTTACATTTTGTTCAAACCCAGTAACTGTGTTGAAGGTCAACTGTGAAAGTGGTTTCTATCTGCTTAACATGTGAGTCTGTGCACTGCACATTTGAAATCTCTAATTCCCTAACAAACCTGATTCAAGTTATAAATCATATTAGTGATGTGCTTGAAGAGGTGAATTAGTTGGGACATATCAGTTAACTGAAACATAGCCTGCTGTGGGTCACCAAGGAGAAGGACTAAAAACTGTATTGATTAACATCAACTCATTTGTGGGTGTGTAGACTATACAGGTGTAGCCAGTTTATTAGATGGTTTGCATCCTCCTTCATTGGTCATGTGTAGTTCAGTTAGCAAAAAATAGTATCAATATGTTTCATGTTTTAATGAGTGTCATGTTTTATGTTGCAGGAAGAGTTTAGGCAGGATTGCATCACAAGACTTCGGACAAGGCTTGAGTATGCTCTTTGAAGTAACACTCCTGATTTTGACTACATGCTCTATGTTGTCAGTCAAGAAAGAGTCTTCATAAGTGCAGCTGGTTCTAACTTCTTACCAGAAGTAGTGAAGGAGGCATTGGATGGGCTTTACTCAAATCTTTCTACTCTGCTCACATCAGCAGGCTCTCCCTCTTCTGTTTGAACGACCCCATTACAACTGAACCTTTTGAGATTGGACTATCAGTTTCGTATGTTTCCAACATTCTCTGTGTCTCAAAAACCACAATTCACCGTAGAATGCGTGAGTATGGTATATCTGTGTCAGATATGTACTCTGCTCTTTCTGATGCTGATCTTGACACCGTAGTGAGCAACATCAAGTCAAGGTTTCCACATGCAGGCTACCGAACAGTCAAGGGATGTCTTCAGGCTGAGGGCCACCGCGTGCAGTGGACGAGAGTAAAGGCCTCTATGCATTGCATTGACACTGCTGGCATTTTGTCAAGGTTATCAAGTATGGATTGTGTTGTTCACCGCAAGTACTCTGTTCCTGGGCCCTTGTGCATGCAGCACATTGACACCAATCACAAGCTCATCAGGTAGGTAGTTGATCATTTTTTTAATGCGTATTGTGCATGTATACTACTTCTTCTGTGCTTAAACAGTTATCAATTATTGTTGCTTTGGTACTGTTGATGGAGGAAAACTACATGAACAAATGAAGGTACCAAACCAGAATCATGCTGGCATGTCAAAACAGTCCTTGTTAAATTGATGTTACCGTTTTACGTTTTTGCTTTATGTGTATACGTCACGCTTCATATCTGTTGGAGACCCGTTAGGGTGTGTGTCCTAAAAAGTATTTTTAGGTCATAGAAGCAAATGTGTGTGTGCCCTGTCTGTCACAGTTTGAGTTCTCCCTATGGGCTACAATTGCCTGGAACAGGGTTTATCACTATTTCTGATGAATGGGAATTTAAGAATCTCGTTTTAATTTCTCTTGTTTAAAAAAAAAAAAAAAAAAAGTTCATGTCCCACATTGTCCACAGTGAAGTAAAATAAATAAGTAGTACTTTTCTGTTCTTTGTACTTGGCATCTTGGTGTAGTGGATGGATGGATGGTTTTCAATGTAAATTTACAATTAAGAATCACAGAATTGCACCAAAATAGATGTGCAGTTTTATAAAGAATTCATAGAGCTACAATTTCTTCTGATTTAGCAGGCATAATACATTCTTTTTACCATTACATGCAATGGCAATATACTTATAATATAGAGGGTAGGAGGATATGGAACATTGACACTGGTAAGAGATGTTCATTCAGGTTTATTAGAAAACTCATACTACATTAAATTACATTTTTCCTGCTTTAGTGTATAGCCTGAACATATAACTTGAAGCCCACTGACAACTGTAGATTAGCTAAAAATTGCCATCTGAAACATGGGCTAATTTATTTAAAACATTAAAACTGAACTTGCATTTTTGCAAATTGATCTCACAGTGAAGAAATTCTGCTCTTTTAATAATAATAATAATAATAAAAAGAAGTCTTGAACTAGGAGGAGGAGCTAAAACTGCCAAGTGAAAAATTAACTAACTTGTGAAAAACTTGGATTTACAAATCTTTTAAATTTATCTGACAGTAAAGGCACTCCAAACTATGAGAAGCAAAACGTTTTGCCATCTGAAAGTGAACCTGTGAAAAATATTAAAGATTAACTTGCAAAGTACAGAATGGTACTTTACACTTCAGGTCCTTCAAAAAAAATAAAAAATAAAAATAAAAACCACAAATGGAACACAACAGCTTTGTTCACAAAAAAAAAAAAAGGAAACTCTAAACTACTATCTAAATGAGCCCAAACCCTGTGATGTGTATCAGTGCATGACAGCAAATCATTTCTAAAAGATTCAAAATCTTTGTAATGGCCAGGGATCCTGAGCACCTCAAAGCAGGTAGATGCTGTTGGAAGGCTACCTTTAACAATTTCAAAGGTGAGCTCTTTAGGTATAACCTCCCACCCTGTCCAGAACTTTAGCAGGCTTTTGACCTCATCAGGTGATGCCGAGAATGGAAAAACATTTAAATTACCTTAAGGTATAATCCTGTAACAATTTTAAAATAAGATCAAATACCTAACAGAAGAAGGTGGGTTTTTTTTTCCAGATTACCAGTTTCAATAAATTGTTTGAGGAATCCAGAAATGCGGAACTTGGTAGCTAGTGGGTATTCAGAATCAGAATCATCTTCCTCTTGTTCAGGCCAGCAAACTGCCTGAAGAATTAACTACACAAAACCAAAGCAAATACACAAGAATGAATAAATAACCTTTATATTTTTTGTCAATTCCTGACTGTGATTCACATACTTTAAAAAACATTTACAAGTAAAACTAAGCAATCAAATCTAAGTTTCTAGAATATACATGAATCTTATTTCATAGGGAAGATTAATGGCATGACTACAAAAGATGAACATCACAGCAAACTTTTTTTCCCCCATTTATTTAGATAGATAAATACTTTATTGATCCCGAAGGAAATTTAGCAAGATAAACAAAGTTAGTCCTGCACGCCCGCACGAAAACAGATTCCATGTCCATAAGACACACAAAATAATCACTAAAACTAGTGATAAAACGTATAAAAGAAAGAAAAAGTAGGAAAAAATGCTAAAACAGTACACAAAAGACGGAGCTACTGGAAAGGCTGCCACCCACAGCGGTGCAAGAAGTCAAATCGCAATTTTATATGATGAGGAGAAAGTTTTGGACCAACCTCTGGGGTACACACAAATGTTTCTCTTGGGAAAAGCAGAGGCATTGTGTCTGGGTGCTGGGACAAGACTGTCCACATCAGGGTTTCCTTGAGGCCATGTCTCATTTGTTTCATCTGCTGTGAGATCCGTCCAATTACCTGTTATCAAAATTATACAAGGCGTTTTATATAACATGTCAATAATATGCAACACCAAGTCCTACATTCATCCACACATATAAGTGAAAATCTTACAGCATGGATGAGCATCTTTTCAAAAACCATCTTCTGTTGCTCTCAGTTACAGCAGGGAGGTCCCAGGCATATGCCAAGTTGTGCACTCTGTTCTTTTCTTGCTCTGAAAGTTCAGACTTCTCAAGCTTCAAGACAAAAAGGTATGGCTTGTTGACTGACACTGAAGGTTATGTGAAGAAATGTACACAAAGAAATTAAAATACAGATACTGAACTTTATATGGGTAAACTTACAAGTTTGATTGCATCACGGATATCCAAGTCTGGACAGTCATTTAACTGTACAGTTGCTGTGTCAGGATTTCCTCCCAGAAGCACAAAACCTGGGCTTAAACCAGACAGACATGGCCCTCAATTTATAAAAAAAAGTGTCCCAAAATTCTCCCAGCCACAACAAACAGATCACTGTCAAAAAGAAAGGGGGAGGATGATAGCACCAAATGATCTGCTTCTCCCTCAAAAAGTCTGGTGACACCAGTGTTTGCTGGAAAATAAGAATTTACATCCAGTTGTGCACGGTAACAGAATATTAACTGTACAGTGTCATTTTGGTGAACATGCAACTATGTAAATTTAATTTCTAAAAGCAGTGTACAAACAGGTTTCTTATTCACTACTACAAAATATGGATGTATTACCTAGGTTTACAGAAAATCCAGACTTCAGTCTGTCAATGCAGGTTGAGAAAAAGAACCGTGTAACACCTTCCCCAACAGCACAATCCCATGTGAAAATTGTTTAATGTATTAACAAAACATGTAGTTCTTAACAACTAATTTGTAATGCAAACGTACTGTACCTTCCAGTTTGCAGTTCAAAGGTCGAGCCCATTCCTGAGTCTTCTTGTAGAATGAGATCAGAGCCATATCTCGGTCTGCCGGGGTGCTTCTCATGTCCATGTGCACATTCAAAGGTGCTTGTGCAGCATGATAACCAAGTTGTCTCTTTTGAAACTGAGACATGGCCTTGTTGGGGTTTTGGATTGATTGGCACTCTGTATTGAAAAATAGTAGGAAACCCATGAGAACCTGAAACACCCCATAATAACCAGTATGACATTCACAAGGCTTATAAACGCAAGATTACTTTTCATATATAAAAGCATAAGGAACCAACCATCCAAAGGTTTTGCACTACAGCCTGGCAATGTTTCATCTGCAACTTCTGAATGACTTTCTGCTGCACTACATTAGAAAAAAGGAGAAAAAAAAGAAAAGCAAGAAAATCATTGTCGCCGTCAGATCAAAGCCTCGTATTTACAACAAGGTAACTTTACAAGAAAGTTTTACTTTTATTAGAAAGTCAGTGTACAAATTCTAAATTCCATATAGTTTTCAACTATTCTAATTCCTCCCCAATTTACACTCATAACATTTTAAACAATTTACGGAGCAGTACACGATTTCCAATAACAAAAAAGAACAAGAATGGATATGAGGTTTTGATTCAACAAATCCATTAGTACCTTTCACCACATGAACTTGCATGAATTTCAATGGCATCAGAAGGGAAATTCTTGAGGCATATTGGACAGGCATGATGAATAGGTGCTGAGAAAACAAAGACATTGCTAACCAAGATTTCAGTACTAGCATTTATTTCCAGTTACATTAGTAGTACACATATAATTACTACCATGACAAGAAAGCACTAGCATTTATTTTCCATTATACTAGCAATGCAAATATAATTTCCTGTGCTTTACAAAAAATACTTACATTCGCCCCTTTTTGCTCATTAACATCACTGTCTATATTGTCAGACTCTTCCACAGTGTCCTCCACAACTGTGATGTCACATAATGTGTTCAGCCAGGAGCTGGAGGGGGTACAATGTTTTGCACTTTTGGCACACAGCTTTTGGCATGTTGCTGAATGTTTCAGATGTAGGAGGCAATAGGCTAGTGTCCAGCTCCTCTTGAAGTGGAGCTATATAAATTGACCCTTTACTAGCTGCTTTCAGAATTTTGCCAGTATATCCACAATCTTCTGGTGCTACAAGAGAGAGCCTCCTTCTTCCCCATCCTCCTAAAGTAAAATTAAGAACAGATATAAAAACAAAACATTTGTTTAGCCACACTTTAAAGGCAGTTCTCCAATTGTTTTTTATAGAACCATGCACTACTAAATATTTTCCATGATTACAGGGTTCTTTTCATTTTGAAAGGGTTCTTTAGATTAATGGAGATGTTGTATATGGATCAATAATGAACCTTTTTGAAAAGAGTTCAGTTACAATGCCAAGCTTGTAACAACAGATTTTGATATGAAATCTTTATGAAAGTTACAATTTACAACATTCTCCATCAATCTGTAGAACCATCTGATCATGCAAAAGCTAATTTAAAGTGTTCATGCTACTATAAATATCTACTATAGAATCCTCTTTAAGTGTGTATGTAAAGAAATGTGTCCACATAAAACAAAATACTTTGTCAATACCTGATGCTTTGTAAAGAAGCCAACCCCCTGTTACTGCCTTCAGCTTTGGATAGAGCAGGTTGAGTTGTTCACTTACCTGTAAAAAAAAAAAACAAATTACCAGTGCATACATGTATTTACTTAAAGTTTGGGTTTGTTTCAGAGCAATGCTACAATAAATGTATCATTACCCTCCACATTGACTAAATGAGAGATTAATCTCTCTTTTTCTGTTGTGCATTAACTGGGGTAAATCACCCACGCAAATATTACAAACTGATGGCTGAAGGGTTCTTCAGTTTATCACATGTACCTACCTCCTCATGTGTTGCGTCTTCTTCAAGAATAGCAGTCCCTCGCCCTAAACCAGCCTGTAAATGCACCAACTGCTCTGAATCTTTTGGGGACTTTTCATACAGACTTGGCAAGAGATAGAATGTGACACTCATTGTCTTCATTTTTTTTTACATGGAACTCCCTCCTGTAAACTTCCTCCTATAAAACGTCGCTTAGCTTTCCCTTTGGAATAAACTCCGGGAAATGCCCTGGGGAAATAATAATAATAATAATAATAATAATAATAATAATAATAATAATAATAATAACAACAACNAATAATAATAATAATAATAATAATAATAATAATAATAATAATAATAACAACAACAACAACAACAACAATAAATAAATACACTTTAGTTTGTACAATTTTTAAAGTTGTTATTTATACAAACACTATTTATTTAAACCTTGTCATTTCTGTCTGAATTGTAGGTCTAGGAACCTGCTGGCCTGGCCTTTGACCTCCCTGTTGCCTGCAAAGGGGTAATCATACTAACAGTTACTCAGTTTGAAGATAAAACATGCCATAACACTTCAAATTACATGTATAAAGCCTAAACACTGAACCTGCTATTATTTTCCCTGGAGCTTTGTTCAGCATTGACTATGTTCCCATGTCTCTCACATGATGCAAGTAGAGATACTAGGTGTCTTGCAGAGCGAAAAAGTTCAGCATGATTATCCTGTCAAGAAGGAAAAAAAAATTGTACCATAAATTTAATAATAAATGGAGTACTAAACATTCTACTTTTCTTGCCCCTTAAATCAGCCTATCCAAAACATGGAACATGACTCTGTAAGTCTATAGTTTATATCAGCTGGCAGATTAAAAAAAAAAAAAAAAAAAAAATTAGAGCATACTCAATTTTTATATTTTATCTATATGTAAGTGACGTGAATTTTGATTTGATTAATTTGAATATACTTTATATTTTATTACTGTGTGAACATGCATTAAATGTTTCTGTACTATGTCAAATGTGGGGAATCTGTAGTAGCCTGTTTATATCATTTGAAGGCAGGAGTTTGGAGTAAAATGTATCATTTTAATTTAAAACTGTCAGTTTGGTTCATCTCTTGGCTCAACAGGTTAAAGAAGAAATCCTTCAAGCTTCATGGATTAATCCCTGATGGCATAGTATATGGAAGGTGTCTTATTCTGAGGGGATGTACAGGGGTTGGACAATGAAACTGTCATTTTAGTGTGGGAGGTTTCATGGCTAAATTGGACCAGCCTGGTGGCCAATCTTCATTAATTGCACATTGCACCAGTAAGAGCAGAGTGTGAAGGTTCAATTAGCAGGTAAGAGCACAGTTTTGCTCAAAATATTGCAATGCACACAACATTATGGGTGACATACCAGAGTTCAAAAGAGGACAAATTGTTGGTGCACGTCTTGCTGGCGCATCTGTGACCAAGACAGCAAGTCTTTGTGATGTATCAAGAGCCACGGTATCCAGGGTAATGTCAGCATACCACCAAGAAGGACGTTTCCTCCTCCAGCATCACGTTGTGACCTGGCCACTATCCTGCAAGAAGAATGGCTTAAAATCCCTCTGACCACTGTGCAGGACTTGTATATGTCATTCCCAAGACGAACTGACGCTGTATTGGCCGCAAAAGGAGGCCCTACAACATACTAATAAATGACTGTGGTCTAAAACCAGGTGTTTCAGTTTCATTGTCCAACCCCTGTATTTGTCAATAAAGCTGATGGTAGACACCGTATGTGTATGCACTGCATGTGTATGCAATGAAAAAGGTCTAATTCCACGCTGCTACATGCATCAAACATGCAATTGAGTTGTTTTCCATACTGACTATATTGATATACATATTGTGTCTAGATAAATCACAAGCTGGATAAATACAGTCATAACTCTCATCCAGCAGTACTTCCACTAATTCACCTGCTGCAGACAACCCTCTTTCTTCCATCTATCGCCTCTTAAATTAACTCCTCCAATTTTGGGCACTGTCCATGTTAAAGTGCTAATATTCAAATGTCTGGTATGGTGTCATGAGTCATTTTATACTTTACCTTAACTTAGTCGAACACGAATGATAGCTAATATGAGCGTAGGGCTACTGGAGTCTAGAAAATGCGACTGTTCCGACGATGCTAACAGGCTAACGCCCTAAACGATGCTTCGTCCTGTGTTCGTTATGAAAATGAATTCTAACATCAAATTAGCCACAAGTACAAACGACCAATGAAACAATAAACCCTAGCACCTAATGTGAGGTTTAATAAGGATGAGCAAGAATAAACCACTTACTGGAAAAGCTCGGTTGGTCCGCTCCTCAGCCATAGTTGTCCATACATATATACTCCGTGATAAAACACGCCCCTCCCGATGACCTTACAGGGGTTTTGTTATTGGCCAGGTGCAAGTTCGATTACATCTGCGCTTGTTTGGTCTTCCCGATTACCCCAGATGTTTCCCTGAATTTCCACGATCTGAATTTTCACAACCTGAATTTCCATGACCTGAATTTTTATCACCTGAATTATTTTACCTTCATTTTTAATCCCCATCTTTTTTTACCTGATTTTTTACTACATGATTTTTTTCTTTTACCTGAATATTTTGTAACTGAATTTATTCTGGTCACCTGATTTTTTTTACCTGAAATTCCGAGACCTGAATTTCAAAAACCAAAAATTTAGCAGGTTAAATTTTCAATAACACCAAATTTCTGGTTCAAATTCTGGTGACACTGATTTAACTCCATACTTTCCTGCTGACCAGTTTGCCTACCATGAAGCTTCTCCTTGTGTTGTGAGGTGACCTCACCTGCATCCCATGTGCCCCTCCAATGATCATTCTATTTAACCACAGACAAATCAAACATTTCTTCCTCTGCCTCAAAAACACTCAACACTTCTACTATTCTTTCTAATAGACTATCATCATAGTCTCCCATCTAACAGTTATTATCAATAACTCAATAACTCTTATTCAGTATTGCCTGTAAATGTAAATTCTTATCCGTTTTGTGTTTGTTGCTATTCACGGTCGACCTAAAGAGGATGGGTTCCCCTTTTGAGTCTTGGTTCCTCTCCAGGTTTCTTCCTCATGCTCTGAGGGAGTTTTTCCTTGCCACTGTCGCCCTTGACTTGCTCACTGGGCGCTTGTACTCGGATTTTCTGTAAAGTTGCTTTGTGACAACATCTGTTGTAAAAAATCATAATATATATAAATTTGACTCGACTTGATGGTGTGTCTAAAATGTGAGTGTTTGAGTTTGTAATGGTTAAGTAGTACAGACCTACTTGCAACAGTTACTGAACACCCTTTACACTTCCACATTCACTGGAAAAAATAGAGAGACAAACAAATGATACATCAGTTCACCGACACACGTAGTCAGAGATAGGTCTTCTCTGACATAATAGACAAACACTGCAATCCAACAACCCTACAAAGAGTCTTACCACCATGAAGGCTGGATTGTTCAATAATTATTTAAACACTTGTAGAGAACTGCCAATTCATGTTTACTTTAGAGGCCATTTGTAGGTGGTGGTATATAGTATGTGGTGCTGTTTGTTTAGTGTTATACTGAGGAATGTTTAGACTAAATATTAGGAACACTCTAAAACAACAAAAATTGAACATTAGAGCTTTAAAGAAAGTAGGACTTACTGCACTTATTGGACTTATTCCAGAAAATATGTATATTCTTTTGATTCTTTTAGTAGACAATATTTTTAAATTAATAATCATTGTGCATGATGTTCTTGTTTATACACGTTAAGTAAACCAACAAAAGCCTATTAATAATAATACTCACCACTACTACAGAGCCTTTGAAACACCACTCAGAGCAAAGCAGTGGTCAACTGTTTTCCTATATTGTAGACTACCTATACAGTAAAAAATTAAATGCGATTTTTAATTTTTTTTTCAGTTGGTGAAGTTTTGCAGAAGTATTTCCTGTGTGTAAAATAAATAAACAATTCCAAATGTCAATTCGACCTAGAATTTAAATGATAAAATAAGAAAAAAAAACCTTTGAACAGTATGCACATTTACACACTTTTTAAACAGAATTAAATGTTACATTTTTAAATTCAATTTTGAGATTTTAACTAGTTGCTATATCTTAGTATCTTAGAAGAAATACTTTTATACTGTGCTTTTGTACATCTTAGGAAACAAATATAAATGCTGATTCAACCACAATATTTTGTTCAAAAGGAAATACAGTTATACTCACCACAATTGCAGCGCCTTTGGAACAGCACTCAAAGCAGAGCAGAGGGCAGTCAATGTCCCTGACTCACAGAACACCTATACAGTTACAAAGTGAAATGTTACTTTAAAAATAAAATAAGAACATAGGAAATAACCTATATATTTAATTATGTAACAAATTATGTAATTACGTACTTTTCAATCATTCTTTCCACATTTTGACAGTATCGATGTCAGAAAACATTATTCAAGTCAGAAACATGTTTCCATTACAAGTTTGAGCTTTTTGGCAGTTGGCAGGTGTTGGGCAAGACAGTGCCCAACACCACACCCCAAAGACAGAACAGACATTTTGTCTTCCTGCTGACGCTGCTTCGAGAAGCGATTACTATACTTGCTGTATTTGTCGTTTTTTGCGTTGTACTAATTGTTTCTAGATTCCAGATTGAAAATAGTAGATTATTTTCACAGGTTTGTCCCTGCTACAGACGAGAGGAGAGGAGTAGCTGCTTGATAAACTACAGGCTTCGGAGGCTACTGTTATCACATCTCTGAGATACGCCTACGGAAACCGTAAGTATCAGTATGGCAGACCACGACCTGTTGCTTTGCTCTGAGTGCTGCATGTTCAGTTATGTTTCTCTCTCCGTCTCTAGTGACAGCAGCGGTTCTAACTTTATCTGTGAGAAGTGCAAGATAGTCTCTAGTCTGACGGAGAGGATTATAGAGTTAGAGATGTGCATCCGGAACTTAGAAAAGAGTAGGACTAGTGAGCGGAGCTTAGACTCTCAGTTAGAGGCTCCGGATGCCTTAGGGAGAGTTGGAGTTAGCGCGTCCTCGACTCCGGCAGCAGAACCCTCACAGCGGGGCGAATGGGTGGCGTCTCGGCGGCATAGAAGCAGAGCTAAAGCTAACGCTGAAGNCTGCGACTCCGACCCACCTAACTGATACACGGCTGAACGGTTCATTCAGTTTTTGCCATTTTTTGCTCTGCTAATCATATTGTGTTCTTCTATTCATATATTTGTTGCCATAATCTGAAATGTGTAATAAGCTGTCATTCATATTTTTTTCTGCAATTCTCATATTTTAATTCTATTCATAACTTTGACATTTGTATATTTGTTCTACCACAATTTTTTCAGCCATTAATCACTCACTTATGTTTATTTCTATTGCTACTTGTTTTATACAGTACTTGTTACATGACATTTTAAGTTTGTTTCTAGAAACTAAATCTGTTAAACCAAGGGGGAGGTGTGTGTTTATGTTTATATGGCTTGACTCCATGTGAGTGAGTGGCAGCGCAAACGTGAATCACGTCCTCAGCAACAGTTCTCTGGGTGGCAGCGCGAATGTGAATCACAGTGTCAGTACTTTCAGTGAACGAATCAGTGAGTGAACTGGAGCGCCGTCAGCAGCACTGAGTGGCTTTACATTCAGTGAACGAATCAGTGAGTGAACGGGAGCGCCGTCAGCAGCACTGAGTGACTTTACATTCAGTGAACGAATCAGTGAGTGAACTGGAGCGCCGTCAGCACTGGGTGATAGTACGTTCAGTGAACGAATCAGTGAGTGAACGGGAGCGCCGTCAGCACTGAGTGACAGTACATTCAGTAAACGAATCAGTGAGTGAACGGGAGCGCCGTCAGCACTGAGTGATAGTACGTTCAGTGAACGAATCAGTGAGTGAACGGGAGCCCTCAGTTCAGTGAACGAATCACTGAGCAAGCACAGTTCCCTCGCAATGAGAGTCTCCGCCACCAGATTCGCGGGTGATTTAGTGATTCACAGACCACACAGCAGTTCCCCTGCCGGCCTGCACGGTCGCTGCTGAGCTCAACTACTGAACTGAGAAAGGAACGAATCAGCTGAGGAAGAGATTCGATTCAGTACGTTCACTCAAATGATTCGTTCATTCGAACGAATCGTTCGCGAACGACACAACACTATTGAGCACCGCTACCCCCCGATTCACGTGTCAAATAGGTTTGCCCTCCTCGGTGAAACACCCCCGAGAAGCCTGTTGAAAGAGCTCTGGTTATAGGAGATTCTATTCTACGACACGTGAAAATAGCTTCTCCTTTAGGGGCGCCAGTAGCAGTTAGCTGTATACCGGGAGCCAGGGCGCCGGACATTAGGGGTAACCTGAAGATGATAGCTAGCCGTAGATATTCGAAGATAGTCATCCACGTAGGGACTAATGACGTTCGTCTGCGGCAGTCAGAGATAACTAAGGGTAATATTAAAGAGGTGTGTCAATTAGCCCAGACAGTGTCCGATGCCGTAACATGCTCTGGCCCCCTCCCAGTTCGACGTGACGCCGAAATCTACAGCAGATTATGGTCGCTGAACTGCTGGCTGTCCAAGTGGTGCTCAGAAAACAATGTGGGCTTTGTAGACAATTGGTCTACTTTTGAGGGTAAGCCTGGTCTTTTGAGTCAGGATGGTATCCACCCCTCGCGGGAAGGTGCTGCTCTCATTTCTTGTAATATAGCACGAAGTCTTAGTGAGAGTAGGAGAGTTAATCGCTGACAAACCAGGGCCAAGACCAGGCGGCAGACAAACAGGCTAAACCAAGTGTCTGCTCACTGCCTAGAGACGCCACTTAGGATCCATAGAATTGAGACTGTGTCTGTTCCCCGAATCAAATAAAATTTTAGAAAACGGCGAAAAGTTAGTCTTACTAACTTAATTAATATCAGACCAGTTCAACCAGTTCACAATGATAGCACTTTAAGACTGAAACTAGGTCTGCTCAATATCAGATCTCTTACGTCTAAGGCCGTCCTTATTAATGAACTCATTACCGATCATAATTTTGATGCACTGTGTCTCACAGAAACGTGGATTAGACCTGAAGAGTATTTCGCTCTAAATGAAGCCACCCCGACAGGCTACAGTTGCATACACCGTCCTCGTCTAAATGGTCGGGGTGGAGGTGTAGCAACCATCTACACCAGTTCCTTAGGAATAAACCAGAAAGCAGGCTGCACATTCTCTTCTTTGGAAATTCTGCTTCTCAATGTAAGCGATCAAACAAAAAAACACTCATTTTCACTAATTACAATCTACAGGCCACCAGGGCCCTATTCGGAGTTCTTACAGGAATTTGCTGACTTTCTATCAAGCCTAGTAACAACGTCAGATAAAGTAATAATTGTTGGAGATTTTAATATCCACCTAGACAAACCACAGGACCCATTAAGTAAGGCATTTTTATCCATCTTAGACTCGTTTAGTATCACTCTATATAATGGGAGCAACTCATTACTGCAGCCATACTCTGGATTTAATTTTAACCTTTGGGGTAAACATAGACAATCTAACTATATTTCCTCAGAACACAGCAGTCTCAGATCATTACCTAATCTTGTACCAAATCAGCTTTAGTCGTATTATAGGTTTATCCACACAATATTGTGTTAAGCGCGTTATGACACCTTCTACACCTCATAGCTTTATCGAAAACCTCCCAGATCTATCAAATTCTTTTAGCTGTCTGTCTGAACCCACTGATCTAGATATTCTGACCAAATGCCTGGAAGACACTTTTCACTCTACTTTAAATAAGGTGGCTCCATTAAAACGTAAAAGAATTAGGCAGAAAAAACTTGCTCCATGGTACACTGACCACACTCGAGCTCTAAAACAGACTGTCAGACAACTAGAGCGTAAATGGCGCCTGACTAAACTGGAAGTATCCCAGTCTGCTTGGAAGGATAGCCTTTTAGAAAATAGAAAAGCTCTAACCACAGCACGTTCATCTTATCTGTCTTCACTGATTGATAATAACAAAAATAATCCAAGATTATTATTTAGCACAATTTCTAAATTAACCAAGAGTCAATCTGCGACTGAACCACAGATACCGTTAGCATACAGTAGCGATGTCTTTATGAATTTCTTCAATCATAAAATTGAAATGATTAGGCTAAAAATACTAAATGCACAGTTAACAGCTACAGGTGTACTGCCCTGTACAGCTAATGCCGATCTAGAGCATAGTATAACCACTAGAGGCTGGAATCTTTTACTCTACTCCAACAAACCAGGCTATTTCAAAGGATTTCATCCTCAAAATCTTCTACATGCATACTAGATCCAATTCCGACTAGTTTACTCAAGAAAGTTCTGCCAGAAATAACCAAGCCTCTTCTGTCTCTAATAAACTCATCTCTTAGCCTTGGCTATGTCCCAAATTCTCTTAAACTAGCAGTAATTAAACCTTTACTTAAGAAAGCTAATCTTGATCCTTATGAGTTATCAAACTACAGACCTATTTCTAATCTACCATTTCTATCCAAGATTCTAGAGAAAGCTGTAGCACAACAGTTAAGTTCCTATCTGCACAGGAATGACTTACATGAAAAATTCCAGTCTGGATTTAGGCCTCATCATAGCACTGAGACAGCGCTAGTGAAAATTTTAAATGATCTTTTAGTATTCGCTGATAGAGGTAACTTATCCTTACTAGTCCTACTTGATCTTAGTGCAGCATTTGACACACTAGACCACTCCATCCTACTAGACAGGCTGGAAAACCTTGGAGTAACAGGAAAAGCTCTTTCATGGTTCAGATCCTACTTAAGCAACCGCTATCAAATTGTAAATATAAACAGTCAGTCATCTACTCACACAAAAGTAAAGTTTGGTGTTCCACAGGGATCTGTCTTAGGACCTATATTATTTACCATATATATGCTACCACTTACCATAACATATGCTACCAGAAACCATAACATAAACTTCCACTGCTATGCTGATGACACGCAACTGTATATTTCAGTTAGACCAGATGATCCACTTCACCTTAATAAGATTGTGTTAGAGACTGTGTTAGAGACATTAATGACTGGATGTCAAGTAACTTCCTTCTACTTAATTCGGACAAAACAGAAGTTCTTCTTCTCGGTCCCAAAACTGTTAGAAACAAGCTGTCTGCTCCATCATTCAATCTTAATAGCTTCTTAGTCACACCAGCTACATCTGTAAAAAGACTTCTGTCAAAGCTAGCAGTCTGTCTGCTCTCTTTGCCTGAGCTGAACTGCTGCCCATCCTGTGTGGTCCGATGCTCTGCTCTGACTGGGTGCCAGTGCTTGCCTCTAACCACCACGGAGCTCCTGGCTGTCCTGCACTGTGGAAGCTTGGCCTGCGTCCTGCTGACCCATCC
>CM067494.1:17802442-17823215 GCA_034552555.1 Semaprochilodus insignis | reverse complement strand
TCTGGAGCCATTTTCCACACATGGAACGAGACATTCCCTGCACTGTAGCACCTCTTCCCAATCTATGGATGCCGTCACTCACCTGACACATATGTACAATATCTGGAGGGACAGTCATAGGTTTGACTTATAACCTGTCAGATTTAAAATATTCGATAATTTAACTGAACTATATGTAAATTTATTTCATGTTGAATGATATTTTGAATGTTGCATGGTATTAAATCTTATAAATAAGTGAAACAAATTATGTATCTAAACACTCATTTATTGAAAGTAGGATAAAATTAAAACTTATTTCATATCTGTTATTTACAATCATATCCGTACTTATACAGGCATATGTCCTGGACAGCCAAATACTTGACACTATCTAACAGGATGCTACCATGTATAAGTAATGTCTCTCATCCATATATGAATCCATATATCATATCATACATAGTTAAAATATATACACATGTTACATATTCAGTTCAATTAAATTCAACTTTATTGTCATCACACCAAAACAAGGTTGTTCAGTATAACCAAACATGAAATATATGTCCATATATGTGTAGACAAACCCAGAGCCGGATCTAAGGGAAGCATATATACTCTAATGTTGGTCGAATCTTTTAAATCCATATATATTACCATTTATCAGATTCCCATATGGACTATACACAGTATATAGCATACTGTATATGGATTTGCTCTATATCCAACTCATATTTCCAATATCAGGAGAGGACAGCTCAGTCCAGCCAGCGTGCTGTATGTCAGATGTTCAGATTCCGACTGGAAACATGATCAATATCGGCCACCGATAATCAGCCGACCCCTAATTTCATGCTCTGATAACATGTGGACAAAAACAGTGGTCAGTCTAAAACAGGCCCCTCACAATAGTAAGGGCACAATGTAAGACCCCCCCCCCCCCTCCCCAACCCATATCCCACCCAACCCAACACAGGGGCTGGGCTGTAATGACTGCATTGTTAGCGAGGCTGGCGGTGGCTCTGTAGCGTAAATGTCAGGGTGATATTTCACTCACTGTTCTGCAGCCTATAGGCAGAGCATGGAGCAGCGCTGAAGGTCAGAAGGCTTAATGATTAAATTGGGGGGGGTTGGACACTGACTCGGGCAGAACCAGACTTAATACGTCTTATACCGCTCTCGTCAACCGGACGCCTTCACGACCACACTGCAACCGCATGTTCTGCACATTCATCCAAACTAATGACTAACTGTAGAACACACAACTCAGTCTATACCACAATACCTACATTTAGAGCTTAGAGTTATACACTCGACCTGACGAGACTCAGTCTATACCACAGTACCTACATTTAGAGCTTAGAGTTATACACTCGACCTAACGAGAAACCGTAGAACAGACTCAGTCTATACCACAATACCTACATTTAGAGCTTAGAGTTATACACTCGACCTAACGAGAAACTGTAGAACAGACTCAGTCTATACCACAGTACCTACATTTAGAGCTTAGAGTTATACACTCATCAAGGTGGTGTAGCATTTCAAATTGGAACCATAACTTCACAACAGGAGCTAAGAATGTAACATGGGTAGGTTAACTCCAGTAGCTTTGATTGAAGCAGTGTTAGCTTAGCTTAGTTAGCGTAGTAGCACTGAGTACTGAAATGATGAAATGATATTGAAGGTTATGATCTGATTTGGTGTTTTATTTCCTGCACACTAATTTTCTCAATAGCATTTGGGAAATATATGGGAAATGAAGCACAAGCCTTCAGTGAGGATTCCAACAATGTGGGAATGATATTGTTCCGAGTAGTCTGTAGGTTCATATATTGAGCTCTTAGCATTGAAATCATGGAACACAGCACCCTGGATTAGTGATGGGGAGTCGATTCCAAGAGAGTCGATTCGTTGACTCCAGGACGTCTGGGATTTGGAGTTGACTTGGAGGCTCCATACTTCCCAGTGCTCCAAGTTTCCCTCTGACCCCTCATTGAATTGAATGAACTATAAAATGATTGATTCTGAAAACTGAAGCTGTTGCTCGTAGCGCTACTCAACAGTGGCTAAACTATGTTTGGGAGGGTTTAATCTCTGCTGTGTCACATTATTATCGGCTCTGGCGCTGTCTTGGTTAGTCGGGTCCCTCGATTCCAGCTGCAGGAGTCGAGAGTCTCCAGAAAACATGTCGTCATCACTACCCTGCATGTATCCCTCCACCATTAATGGAGTTTAAGGCCGAAATCATCTCAGAACTATCATAAACAGCGTCTCAGAATAATAACAATGTCGTTGTTGACTGTTTTTTAAGTGCTCCAAAGTACAACTTTAGAGGTCATTAGAACAACTTGATTTGCCTTCAAGTGTTTTTGGACGGAAGCGAGAAAGGCGTGCTGAGACGGGCTTTTCTGGGTACGTTTGTTTTTCTTTCGTTTAAATCAGAAACGAGAAATCAAAGTTTCCTGTTAGTAAATATGACGTCATCATCATCAGGTGGGATCAAAGTGTGCACATAAACTTTCTGACATGGCTCCAATACATCCGCCTATTACTCTGCTTTTTAAATGAGCAGGGCGGCCAATCAGAACAGAGTTCATTTACATGCACCAGTCTTAAAGGAACAGTAACAAAAACAACCTCTTCAAAGGAAAAGAGAGGCTGGAAAAGGAAACAAAACAAAGCCAGAGACGAACTGAATCAACAAGAAACAGGTGCTGGGGATAACGAGGGGGCGGAGCCAGAATGTTCCAAGCAGATCCAGGAGGGGGGTCCAGATACAGTTACAGTGTTGATTGTTTTGTCACTAATGACACTCACTCTCTCTCTCTCTCTCTCTCTCCTCATTCACAGAACCTCTCTCTCGCTCACAGAGGGAGGCTCCTCCTCCTCGGAGCTGCAGCATCAGAGCAGTCAGGGTTAATCAGCGTGCGGGCGCTCCTCTCCTACGCTGTCCGGAGCATGTATGTGTGCGGTACACTCATTTTTGAGAGCGCGGCTGACCCACATCTCCTCTGCTGTCCACCACAGAGTGGAGGAAGCTCCCGTCTGCTCCCTCTGATCTGAACCCTCTTTGATCTGTTTCACTGTCTGAACAGGAGCGGCACTCCAGCCTCTCTCAGACTGACCACAGCTCACAGTCCGGCACAATCACACCTGCGACTCTCTCTTTCTCCACTCACTCATCCTCCTTCTCTCTATCTTCCCAGCATCCTCTTCTTTCCTCCCCTCTCTCTATTCCCCCTCTTCCTTCCCTCTCATCTTCTTTCTGCTCTCTCAGTTTCTTTTCATAGTCACTGTCTCTGTGTCTTCTGCTCTTCCTGCCCATCGTTTTCTCTCCTCCACTCTCTTTCTCCTGTTTTTCCTTTCCTCACTTTTCTACTCAGCCCTTTTTCTTCCTTTCTGTCTTTTCATCTTTCACTCCCTCTTTCTCTCCGCTGTAGTAAATGCCTTTCTGGAGATGTAGAGAGACAGTGGACTGAAAGCATTAGCATTAAAAATACATTGGTGGTGGAGAATGATGGGGCAGGAGGTGGAGAATGATGGGGCAGTTGGAGGTGAATGATGGGGCAGTAGGTGGAGAAAGATGGGGCAGTTGGAGGAGAATGATGGGGCAGTTGGAGGAGAAAGATGGAGCAGTAGGTGTAGAATGATAAGGCAGTTGGAGGAGAATGTTGGTGCAGGTGGTGGAGAATGATGAGGCAGTTGGTGGAGAATGATGGGGCAGTTGGTACAGAATGATAGGGCAGGTGGTGGAGAATGATGGGGCAGTTGGAGGAGAATGATGGAGTAGTTGGTGGAGAATTGTGGAGTAGTTCATGTAGAACTGTAGGGCACTAAACAGAATGATGGAGCAGTAATGACGGGGCAGTTGGTAGAGATTTGTGGGGCAGGTGGTGTTGAATGGTGGGGCAGTTGGTGGAGAATGATGAGGCTGAGGGGGCAGAATGGGGCAGTTGGCGTAGTACGGGGCAGATTGGGGGAGGGCGGTTAATGAAGCAGGCTGTAGATGATGCAACGGTTCACATTTGAGCTTGCAGGGAAAAATGGGTCAGTGATCTTGCCCGTGTGCGATGATGAGACGTCTAAATGGAGGCAGACAAAGGCAGGGGGTGGAGCCTGGGGGGGGCAGCAGGGGAACTGGGGGATGTATTCATGACTTTGGTCATTTTCCTGCCCTGAGTAATAAATCCACAGACAGACCCTGTAACGGTGAAGGAATTCATTTGAGAGTATCAGCATCATCAGCACTACATCAAAATTCTTATCAACATTAGAACTACAACCCTCACCATCGTTATCACCGACCTCTTACATTACAATCATCACTACCATCAGCAACATAACCCTCACCATCACCATCACTATCAATATCACCATCAACATCATCACCTCCATCAACATTCCTCATCATATCATTCGCCATGAGTACCATCCTCAAGACCATCATCACCAGGTTCATCATCATCACCACCACTAGCATCATCATCATCATCATCATAATCATCACCATTACATCATCATTACATCATCATTAAATCATCATTATAACCATCATCACCAGCAATATAATCACCATTACCATCATAACCACTGCAATCATCTTTGCTATCATCCCATCAAATCATCTACTGTCACCACAACTATCACCATCATCATCACTATCATTATCATCACCATCAACACCACTTACTATCATCACCATATCATCAATCATCACTGGCACTTACCATCACCACCAGCATTATCACCACCATCACTGACAGAGTCACCACGATTAGCATCATCATCATCATCATCACATCACAATCACCACCAGCATTATCACCACCATCACTGACACAGTCACCATGATGTCATCATCATCATCACATCACAATCATCACCAGCATTATTACCACTATCACTGGCACTTTCACCATTACCATCATCACCATCGCTATTACCATCACAACAACATCATCATCACCAGCACCATCACCACTGTCACATCACCATCACCAGCATTATCACCATAATCATCCGCACAATCACAATCACATCACCATCACCAGCATATCATCATCATCACTGGCACTTTCACCATCATCATTACCATCGCTATCACAACCACCATCACCACTATGACCATCACTATCACCATCAATCATCACATCACCATCTGCAATTTCCTTCGTGATCAAAAAAAGTGTTATCTTATGTCATCATTACCATCGCTATCACGACCACCAACACCACTATGACCATCACCATCATCACCATCCTCAACCTCAACACAACTCCCGCCACCATCACACTCTTAGAATGAAGGTCTCTATCTTTTGACGTTCGGTTCTAAGAAGAACCTTATGTAGAAATAACATTATTTTTCCTATATAAATGAACGACAGGTTCTGTAGTGAACCACAAGTGGTTCTTCTATGGCATCAATGCAAGAACGGTCTTCATCGCCCTGTTATGATCATTACTGTAATACGGTAATATTTCCTCCAGGGTGAAGAAAGGAGACTCATGGTGGAATCAGACTCAGTCATGGACAGGAGAAGCAGAACGCAACCCGCTCCATCACAGCGCTCTAACCTTCAGCTTTCCAGAGGGGGTTCATTTGTGTGTATGTCTGATTCAGTGTGCACACGCACTTCATTCACACTGTGTCTGTTTACACTTCAGGTGTTCATCTTGGAGACTCAGGCAGCATGTCATTTCCACATGAGTGTCTCACATCAGCACAGCTGTCTGAGTCTAATCACGGGAATTTCAATCATCTCATTTCAGTACATCACTTATTTGGGCATCACCAGCTGGTTCTGAACGCGCTCTCTAAAACAGCCCACTTATTAACGCGCTCACTGTGTACACAGGGTCTCCCAGCACCAGAGAACCACCGGTCTTTCTGATTCAGAGGGGCACTGGTCCCTCTAGCGCTGCCCCCGCAGCCCTCCAGCTCTCACTCCATCCACTCAGCCGCACTGCTGTGTGCGTAACGGCGCGGATGTCTTAAAGGACCTTTACGCAGCTGGAAGCACCATATGGTGATGAAGAGTCTGAGCGCGTAAGGCGTCCATTCAGACTCCTCAAACAGCGCTGCAGACGTGTCTTCATGGTGTGTGGGGCATTGTCGAAGTGCATTGTGGAGCGCACGAGCCGCCCGCCGCTACTGCCGCTGCCTGCTGCACGAGGACATACAAAGGCATACAAAGCCCAATCCGCTCGCGCTCCGGAAAAGTTAAACAAGCCTGGCGGTTGACTGCCTCACGCGCTGCATGCAGAACACAGACGAAGTGACTGAACGCAGCGCGTGCATGAACTTGACTGCACTCATGCAGTGAGAGACCCGCGCTCGTTCAACTAACGCCCCCCCAACACACACACACACACACACACGTTCAACCAGCAACGTGTTGCACCGAACCGCATGTCAAATCGCACGCGGGCCAGTCAAGCCCGTAACATAACGCCTTACCGGTCCGGTGCACCAGACTGAGGAGGAGGTGGCTCACGAGCCCTCGACTGTCATGCCTCCGAACGCCGACACACAGAGGATGGATGCCCGGTTAACCGGCAGGTCACGCGCTGCGGAGTCCCGCTGCAGTGAGACGAGCTGTTGGCGTGATGCGGCTCCTCGCGCTTCGGCGTGCTACTACGGCATTGTGGTCGGAGCTCTGAATGAATGAGGTGCACTCGCCACGCGCGCGCAGCCGGAGCTCTTCTCCGCTCTGTCCTGCGTGTGAGGCGTGGAACGTGTCTGAATTAGCATCCTCATTTGCATCCTGCTCTCTGATTGGAGCCTTTTCGGAAAGAGCCGCCGCCCACTTCTCCTTCCTCCTAATGCGTTATGGAGGCGCTAGGGGGCGCGCGAGGGGGTTTGCTTTACTGTACTTGGCATGCACAGTGTAGCTGCACCCTGTAATAGTAGTAAAAATAATAATTAAAACAAATAAATAAATAAATAAAAATAATAATAACGGCGTGGAACGTGTCTAAATTAGCACCCTTATTTGCATTTCATTCTTTGATTGGAGTCTTTCCATCAAGAGCCCCGCCCACTTGTCGTTCTTCCTAATGGTTTATGGAGGCGCTAGGGGGCGCGCGAGTGGACGATGGGAGTTTGTTTTACTGTACTTGACATGCACAGTGTAGCTGCACACTGTAACAATACTATTGTTACTATTATTATTATTAATAATAATAATAATAATAATAATAATAATAATAATAATAAATGAATGTAAACAATAATAATACATTTATATAAAATGAATAAATAAATGAATAAAGAAAGAAAAAAGCAATAATGAAATAAATAAGCAGGTATATAGTGTTCTTTGCAGGCTTCATTAACACTGCTGAATTCAGGCTCATGCTAATTTAAAACAGCACCACCTGTCTGTGAGACAGTGTACCTGCAGAGTGAAGGACTTACAGTAAACATAGGGTCCCAACTGCGCACATAATACACTCATCAACAAAAGAACAGCTGCACTCAGAAGGAATCAACTGACAGGAACGAAACTTGGTGTGTAGGTTTGACATGGTGAGACATGCTAATGATTCAAGTTTCATCCTCGACCGCACATGTGACATAAGCAAGGACGGGCCTTATCTCTGTACCCGACTGACCCAACAGACACGATTACAGACATCCAGCGAGCAGTGATGTCCTCCATGAGTCATCCTGTTAGTGCAGCACCATTGGCAGACGGCTGCACCACGCAGGACTACATGCACACAGACCGTTACCACGACTGTCCTTAACACCACGTCACCGTCACCAAAGACTGCAATGGTGTTGTGCCAGACTGACCGTGGTCAGCGCCAAGATGAACGGTTTGTTGTGACATGTCATACGTCCAGAAGGCCTGGTGTCACTCCACCTCCACCCCTACCACACCATCTGCAGGAACTGTGTGAGGATGTTCAAGCTGCATGGGATGGATTATCACAGGACACCATTAGGAACCTCTACAGCTCCATGCCGAGACGTCTGGCATGTTGGGTTAGCGAACACGGCGGCCCGACGCCATACTGAGAGACAGACTTCTGTATGTGTAGCTCAATAAATATCAATGATCATATCAGTCTAAATTGATCATCAGTTATTGATCCTGGCAACCTTTATCTTCCTTCCCAACAGACCTGCAACCCCACACCTCCTTCTGGGAGCAGTTATTACTTACACTATTAGGATTAATACAGTGTATCCTGTATACTGTGTAGTGTTAGTGTATAGTACACAGTTCACATCCAGCCGTGGATCTTTATTGCTGCTGGGCATTATGGGTAACGAGTGTCTGAGCAGTCCAATTCAAATAAACTGAAGCCTATTTGACGTGTGGGTGAGCTGAGCTTCACTTCTTGTTTTCATATTCGTTTATTTTAATGGAGACACATGAACAGACTCAGCTCTGTGTTGCTTTAAGGATGTTAGTGTCTACATAACAGACTACCATTAACACAATCTGCACCTTCACATAGACTGCCGTCATATGGTCAGACACCGCTGCCCATTTCCAGGGTTACTAAGAATAGCCTGAGCTGGAGCTGTTTTCATGTAGTAACATTTTGCTGTGGTTTTATTATTTACTGGCCAACAACTGAGTACCCTTGTGTGTTTAAGGTGGTATTTACTTCCGGCTCCTGCAGATCGCACTGTACAAGAATGATGGGGCTATAATGCGGGGTGTGAGTGACGGGATCCATAGATTGGGAAGAGGTGGTACAGTGCAGGGAATGTCTCGTTCCATGTCTGGAAAATTCAGCTTACACCAGTTTAGCTCCACCCATTCAGACTATAACAGTTTAGCAGCCTACAGCAGTTTAACTCCATGCATTCAGCCAACAGCAGTTTAGCTCCACCCATTCAGCCTTCAGCTGTTGAGCCGAACCCATTCAGCTTACACCAGTTTAGGTCCACCCATTCAGTCTACAGTAGTTTAGCTCCACCCATTCAGCCGACAGCTGTTGAGCCGGATCCATTCAGCTTACACCAGTTTAGGTCTACTCATTCAGCCTACAGCTGTTTAGCCCCACCCATTTAGCCCACAACAGTTTAGCCCCACCCATTCAGCCTACAATAGTTTGGCTCCACCCATTCAGCCTACAATAGTTTAGCTCCACCCATTCAGCCTTCAGCCATTGCCCCATGTTGTTTGTGCAGACAGTCTGTAGTAGAGAGTGGTAGACGTTGTGCTGTTTCTGGCTGTTGGATCAAACGGATCCTTCCAAAAGCGAATCATCTTTTCCCACAGTTCTGAAGATTTTAGAGTGGACTGCTTTAGAGTGAGGTACAGTACAGTACAGCCAATCAGAAAAGAGGTTATTTACATATATCAGTTTTGACTGATGAAGAGAGGCTGCTTTAGGTACATAAACCCACACAGGTCTTGTAATTCCTGGTTTTCCATATGGGTGTGTTTGTGTGAAATGCTGCAGGTTTGGTGGTGTAGATGTTCAGGCCCTGAGGCTGAGGAAGGTGAAGCGGAGCTGGGTGTTGATGCTCGGAGCTACAGGTCTGATTATAGTCGCTAACCCGCAGCAGAGTTTCACCACAGTTTACAGCAGCGTTCCCATCAGCCTGTCTCTGCTCCGGCCTGCAGTGTTGGCTGTATTGTGCGGTTATGGAGTGTAATTGGGCCTTGTGGCCAGGTACCTCCATGCGGGCCCAGGTGAAGACCTGCCATCTGTTTGGCTTTAGGATAGTAGGAACTGTCCAGGTCCAGGTTACAGGCATTAACACACAGGGTGGTTGTGGTTATTCAAATATATGCACATCCACTCATCCACTAAATTTACTCTTTAATGTTGAAGCAGAAATAGTGCTTATTTCTACTTCTCCACCTATTCTTCTGCTTTCTTGTGGTGTAAAAATGGTGGAGCTAAACTGCTGTAGGCTGAATGGGTGGGGCTAAACTGCTGTAGACTGATTGGGTGGAGATAAACTGTTGTAGACTGAGTGGGTGGGACTAAACTGCTGTAGACTGAGTGGGTGGGACTAAACTTCTGTAGGCTGAATGGGTGGGGCTAACCTGCTGTAGGCAGAATGAGTGGGGCTACACTGTTGTAGGCTGAATGGGAGGGGTAAAACTGCTGTAGTCTGAATGGGTGGGGTTAAACAGCTATAGGTTGAATGGATGGGGCTAAACTGCTCAAGGCTAAATGGGTGGGGCGAAACTGATGAAGGCTGAATGGGTGGAGCCAAACCACTGTAGACTGAATGGGTGGCATTAAACTGCTGTAGACTGAATGGGTGGACCTAAACTGGTGTAAGCTCAATGGGTGGAGCTGAATCCTGAAAATGACAGTTCAGCACAGCACAGCAGATGAGCTTCCCAGTTGGTAAGTAGTGTATTGGCATCCATGTCGTCGCTGTCCCAGAGTTCCCCCCTCCAGGGACCGAGCCGGTGCCCATATTTCTTATGTGCTGATCCACTACATGCGGATCCAGTGAGCCTGAGCTCCTTGTGAGATCCCATGTGCAGAGATGCTTTTGTTCCCTACTGAACATTAGAAGCTCATTACCAGCAGACGCAGCTCAATGAAAAGACATGTTTGGAAATAAAGTGGGGGAGAAAATTAAGCCTTGACCTCGGAAGGCCTTTCGCTGTAATTGACGTGGAACTTTATTCGGCGCACGGAAACGGCTGGCCGGAAGTTTGAATAAGGTCTTGGTTTTAATGAAAGTGCGGAACCAGATATTTAAATATCCAGAGTCCTTTAAAAATGAATTTATAATGACAAAAGTGCCTCCAGACGTTCTTAATTAAACCAGGACGAGTGATCGGGAGAGCTTTTCAGCTTCATTACGGAACCACAGATGGAAGTTCTCACAGACAGAGACAGACCACGTAAGGTTTTTTGCTTAAGCTGAAAGAGCTGAGTTACTGAGTGAGGAGAATATAAACAGGCTAAGGTATGGCGAGGGTGCGCTGCAGTGAGTCACCCTGCAAAGCCTGAAGTACTGTCATACGTCTTTACGTACACACAGATTCAAAAAGAAGATCCGGCTCGATGTTTAGATCTCAAAAGATCCCGTAATCACCATCATACTGATGAAGATCTGACGATCAATAGTAGGTAATCCACTCGCAACCTCTGTGGACACGACCTTCAGCGAGTTTATGCTGAGTTCTCTTTGAAGGAGGCCGACAAACAACCCACCCTACAGAATGTTCTGCCTGCAATTACACATATCCACCAGAGGGGGCTCCAAAACCCCAAATCTTACATAGTGTAACATTAATGGGTGTTTCTCTACAGTATATTTCACTCTTCATGTGCATTTCAGATCACCAGCCTTCCGACACACGTGCTTTCATTTCAAGCGTCTCTCTTTTATTACTGAATGTATTTTTCCTAATAAAGTGTCATTTCTGAAGAAGACGTGTTTCACTGTGGGTAGTCCACAGTGTTGGGTCCTATATGTGTGTAGCTCAGTTGGACACACGTCCTCAGGGAAGAATTTGCATTTTGTAGGTGAACCAGAAGTAGTAAAGGGCACATGTGCTCTGTGCAAATAAACCAAGACACGTTTGGTATCTGAAGAGGAAGGTCGCTGGTTTAATCCCCTGAACCGACAGCACACTGAAGTGCCCTTAAGCAAGGTACCTAACCCCCAACTGCTCTCTGGGCGCTGTGGATAGGGCTGCACACCCCACTAGGCAAAGTGCTTACTGCCCCCTAGTGTGTGTGTGTTTCACTGCACACATGGGTTAAATGTGGAGGTCAGACTCCTCTGTGTGTGCAGTGACAGTGGTCAGTAAGTGTGGTTAACGTGACATAGAAGCTCTTCCAGTAAGTTTATGTGTGTGTGTGTGTGTGTGTGTGTTCTGTTTTATTTAGGTGCATAGGGTTTTGATGTTTCCCTGCTGGCAGAGGAGTTAAGCCATCACATCCACCGAGACAGCAACTGAGAGCTTTTCCTCTTGTGGCTCAGAGGCTTCTTGGGCCAGCCGTTGGATCGATGCTATATTCCAGCTATAAGGCTGACTGGACTTGGTGTCTGCTTGACACGATGCTGCAGCTACATAACTACTTGGGCCGGCTGCTTGGATGACACTGCTCTACAGCCGTGTGGCTGCCTCTGCTGGTGTTGTTCAGCCGCATGCATGAGCAGCGCTAAACCATAGTTACGAGGGCTATTGAGCCGGCTGCCTGAGCAGCGCTACGTCACAGCTACGTGGCTGCCTGGACCAGCTGTCTGAGTGACACTCTGTCTGCGTGTTTACACCATTATAGTGTTAGGGGGAGGAGTCATGTTAAGTACGGCTCCACTGAGTCATCGAGCCGTGTTTTTAACTCCACCTGCACAAATAAGAGCTGTGACTGGATTGGGCATGTACTGGACAAGTTTCTGGATGTAGGCCACATCAATGTTCAGACACTCTTACATCAAAGAATTGGTCAGTCGGTTGGTGGATGGCACAATTCCGAGGAGAATTCCCTGTAGACTGGGATTTTATCCACTGCTGGTAGACCCGTATGACCGTACGCTTCCATACACCTGCAGATTCAGCTACTTCCTTCACACTATGGTCTTTGGCACGCCCAAATGCAGTCACTCCTTTTAGCCAATCATTAACATCTGCTCTGGAGCCATTTTCCACACATGGAACGAGACATTCCCTGCACTGTACCACCTCTTCCCGTCACTCACACCCTGCCTTATGTTATGGCCCGAGCTGGAGGTCTGGCTCCAACAGTTGCTGCTCACCGATGTGAATCAAAATGACAATAATAAGCCCAATAACTCCAAAAGATCCAGATTCAGCCGATGCAAACAAAGTCAGTCGCTGTTGTACGTCTCTTGGCTACACAACACATTTCCGAGCCGGAGAAGATCCACTTATCTGTGTTTGTTAGGCTGGAGTCAATTTAGAGCTGTATTATTTACACTTCCAATCTGTGCAGTGTTTAAACATTTATGATGGAGCTCGAATCGCGTTGCTTCTGCCTCCAAGTCCAGACAGTTTCATACAGCACACGCTCAGACACAGCCGAATTACAGCTCGAAGGTCAAACAGCGCTAAACTCGGAATGTGGCGCTGTACTTCAGCTGATGTGTGAATTTTATCAGCTGTCACTGGATATGCAGGAGATTATCCCCTCAACTGAAAAAAGCCCTGAGGGAAGTTTATTTCATTGCTTTAGCCTTTTGGGATCTGAAAGACGATTCGTTTAGCGTATTCCGCCATTCCGCTGCCGTTTTATCACTTTGTGCCGGGCCGCTTTCCCAGCAGATGGATAAATCTGGAGGAAATCCCTTTTTGTCCGAGTGTGATATCGTCTCCATCACTCATCATTCATGCATTCTCTACAGCTGACATTTCCCCGCAGTGCACTGGGAAAGCAGGCGGAATGGGATCAAACAGCCAGTTCATACTTCCGTGCTTTTTGACTAAATGCAGTTCAGCATGGAGAAAAATTCCAATACATTTAACTCAGTGTAGAGTTACTCAATAGAAGCCGGAGGACAGTTGCTGAATTCCGTTACTGTGCATGAGTAGTTGAATGAAACTTCCTTTTTCCTGTCTGCTTTCCCTGATTTTCCCTGATTTCTATTCCATGGTCTCACTAAAAACAGACTAGCATTTGGATCCACACAGTGAGGAAAGGATGATTCATTCAGCTGTTCGGATGAGGCCTTTTCCGAACCTAAACACCAGCCGTTCCACTCTAACAGCACAGGTAATAGGATAAGCCGGAATGCTCTTCTTTCTACATGATCCAGGTTTACTCCCTGAAATAAAGCAGCTGCAGTTCTGGTTACATTCACTTTTCCTTATGTGTGGAATGCATAATGAATGGCGATGGGATATCATGTTAGCTGATTCACCACGGAATGTCAGTAGACTTACGTGTTCTCACGCCAGACAAAGTTAGGTTAAGACTGTTAAGTTGACAGTCAGGCTCAAAAACAGAATCCAAGCCAACATAGTACAGGGGACAGGCAAAGTCATATACGAAGAGGCAGGCGGAAGACAAAACCAAACAAACAATCAGAAGAGGGCAACCGAAACAAGAGGGCTAAAGAGAAGGGACGAACCAGAGATCAAACAGACTCAGAAACCGGAAAGTCAGAATAAGGTTCACAAGGATAGACCGCTCGGTATGTAACGGGAGTTGGCAATACTTCGCAAAGACTGAGAGGCAGACCAGGGGTATATAAACAAATGGAGTTAATGACTAACAGGTGTGTAAAATCAGAACTCAGGAGATCTCCATCGAGGAAACGAGACAGGATTGGTGGGCGAGGGACACGTGACGTCATCGGGTGGCGGATTCTGGGGGATGGAGTTCCGGGGATCGGAGGCAGAGGGGAAACCTGGAAGTGTGACTGAAGTGTGATTGCTGATTTTAAGGAAGCTAACAGGCTAATTTATTACAGATGAATAACAGTAGACTTGATGGCTAATTATGGCTTTTTGACGCTGAATAAAGTGTTAGCCAATTCAACAATAATAACTAAATTAGAAAAGTGCATGTCCTGAAGAAAGTGCAGAGTGCTTTCGACACTTAAGTTTGTTGTTAGCCAGATGCTACCGCGCTGCTAAAAATGAATGGGAGTCTATAGGATGATCAAGGGATGAATAAATGACACATAGAGGAGTGTGAGTCAGTATGGCTGTGGATTAGAGTTTGGGGATCTGCCCTGTGTGAGTACATGCAGTTTGCTGTCTGTGGGTTAAAGGAAACAGTTTAGCTAGGGCCAAAAATAAAGGGGAGTCTATGGACGGAACGAATGATAGGAAAAAAAAGACAGACAGACAGACGAGTGTGGGCCAGACCAATATTGAATTTGTGCTTGGGGGTCTGCGCTGATATAGTGTATGTGAAATGGTGTCTGTCGGTTGAGCAGAAGTACAGTGGATGGGTGTGTACTTTTCCAGCCCATTCATTCTTTATGGGAAGAAATAAAAAAAACATAAAAGTTTGTTGCTGGCTGGAAATTGTGCTTCTGATTAAAAAGCTGTATACAAGCACACTGAGCATTCCGGAGTTGGAATGGTGTGGATATCTTGAAAACTGTGTGACTAGTTAGCAGACAAAAAATGTGTACCAAGAAGAAGAAGGAGAATTTAGGCAAAGCAATATGCAAGAATAATACATGTCACTTACAGAGCACCTTTCATACACACAGCATCTCAAAGCGCTTTACAGTTGAGGAATACAATGAAAGCATAAAAGCAAAAACACACAAAAGCAGAAACAGACCAGCAAGAATAAAACTGGAATGATTCAAAAATAAAATGATAAGTACATAAAATAACTGAACAGTATAGTAATTACTAACAAGCTTAAACGATTAGCTGTTTTCTTTTACCATGGAATGTCGGTAGACATGTTACCCATTTGTTTAAACCCAGATATCCGAAGGCTAAGGCATTAGCCGACGTGTTACCTCCCCTCCACGTCACCCCATTATTTTTTGCAGTAGGCTAACGTTAGCAGGGTGTTTTTACTGCTGAATGGTGTTAGAAGATTAGCCAATTTTTATGTTTACCGTGGCTGGCCAGTGGATGTGTTAGCCTATTATTTAAACCCAAATATCAAAAGGCTAATGCATTAGCTGATGGCAGAAAGCTAATAATAGCAGTTGATAGCAGCAAACTAGTATATTAGCCATTTTTCCTGCTGAATGGCAGTAGGCTAACATGTTGGCTGATTTTTTTTTACCACTGAATGTCAGTTTGCTAACATTAGCCTATGTTTTTACAGCTGAATGGTGTTAGATGATTAGCTGCTTTTTGTTTACCATGCAATGTCAGTAGACGTGTTAGCCTATTATTTAAACCTGAATGTCAGGACGCTGACGACACGACATGTTAACCTGGTATTTTTAGCAGCAGGCTAATGTTAGCCTAGTAAATGTTAGTAAATGTTAGTAAATTTTTCCCACTGAATGGCAGTAAGGCTAACATGTTAATCTGTTTTACTGCTGAATGGCTGTATGTTAGCCTTTAGCTTCAGTGGACACGTGTAGTGCAGTGCAGTTTAAGGTGGCCTGGCTGCCGACTACATGCTCCCATAAGTTAAACAAGTATTTTCATTCCAAAAAGACAAAACCTGTAAATGTTAGAGAACGCCAGCACGCTGAGCGAGGACTGGAACAGACCCTGTCTGAATTATCCAGGCCCAGATTATAGAGCCTGTCTAGAGGTATAGAGGTCTGTCTGTGTATTGAGTGTATTATTATAAGAGAACTGAATTAAACTGAATTACAGTGAAATTTGAGATTGTGAGATCGGAGATTTCCGCTCATAGTGGACCACCAGTGTTGGGATGTTTTTGTGTGTGTGTGTGCAGGTGAACTGGTGGGTGTTTGCCTCGTCAGCATTTCCTCCTTCTCCTGGGCTGAGTGGATGGATGCGGTCTCCATGGCGACTGACCTTGTTCTGTCTTCCTTTTTTCCCCCCCTATTTTTGCCGGAGAAGTTTTCCAGCTCCAAAAAACCCACACTGAGAAACCCAGCAGTCAAATCTGGAAAATCCAACACATTCACGCACGTGCAGTGAATTATCTGAAATATGACTTTCAGCATTTGAGCCAGTTATTCATACAGCGTGCACAGTCTGGGGACGCTTCGCTTTATCGGAACAAGTTAAATAGAAATAAACACGTTTTCTAACATACAATCCTGATGCCAATATTCCAGTGGCAGCAATGTTACCTTGGGAATAATGGCATTTAGAAATAATCCCATAGGCCACGCCCATCATCCCCCTTTGTTGTGATGTCAGGACTTAAATCATTCAGGTGTTTAAACCACCAGTGAGTTTGATTATAAGCATTTAACATTATTATTATTATTATTATTATTATTATTATTATTATTGAGATGAATCCTGCTTTTCATACAGAAGAATATTCCCTGATGATCACAAAGACGAGTTCGGTTCTTCCGTGCAGACTAAATTTAGAGTAGCATTATCGGGATTCATGCACACCTGGAGCACCACGCCGAGACCATCCTGACCGCGGAGTCAGCATGTGGGTGTGAAGTGATGACAGGTGCTGATTGCTGCAGGTGAACCAACAGCTTCAGAGATGGAGCTCAAAAGGAGTCTGCTAATGGGAAGAGTCCCTCACTCGCCGGATCCTCTACTCGGGATACGGTCATCATCGTGTACTGTATTAGAACGTAATACTCCAGTACCAACACTGAGGAATCACATAACAGTAAAACAGTGTGTTCAGTATAATCTACACTGTAACAAACGCAACAGCGTGACACTGTGATATACACCCTGTGTGTACAGTGTGATGATGACGTGTGAATGTGGAGACTGGGTTCAGTGTGTAATGTAATATATACGGTGTAACACTGTGGTGTAGTATGGTGTAGGTTCGTGTGTAGGGCATAGACCCTATGAAGCCAAGGACCCTGTTGTCAGCTAGGTACTGTGCAGGCTGGTGGTGGTTCCATACTGGTGTGGGGTGGGTTCTCATGGCATGGGTTGGGCCCACTGGTCCATACTGACCTGTGCCCACTACATTTCACTGCTTGGTGACCACTTGCAGCCCTTCTCTCTCTCTCTCTCTCTCTCACTCTCTCTCTCTCTCTCTCTCTTTCTCTATCTCTCTCTCTCTCTCTCTCTCTCTCTCTCTTTCTCTATCTCTCTCTCTTTCTCTCTTTCTCTCTCTCTCTCTTTCTCTCTCTCTCTCTCTCTCTCTCTCTCTCTCTTTAACAAATACAATGACACTGATAAATGGAAATCACACCAAGCCGGATGTGGAAACTGTGTATGGGACAGTTATGGTCTCTTGGCTCCCAGCCTGGAACGCTGGAGTTCTCCACATAGTCCACCATGTTGGTTCTGTAGCTCCATTGTGGTTGTATGTAAATGTTGGGGGTGTAAATATTAATGAGTCTGTTCCGTAACAGTTTGGGATTTGGGAATCGGCCCGTTTTCCCGTCCTCTTTTGGCAATGCAGGATTTGTATTTAATGGAGGAACAACAGCGTTTGAGGTTGACGGTATGTATTTACGGTTCTACTGTTCTACGTTTAATAGTGATATGGAGTGTGAAGTGCTCTGAACGTACAGGAATATCTCGGATGCTGTCGGCTCCAGATGAAATCACAGGTCTTTAGTCTCTGCCTGCTCAAATACAAATCCCGGGTTATTCTGACCGGGTCGTCTGATTAGAGCTGAACAGTGTGGCCGCAGTGCAGCGCTCTCTCATTACCGCTACAGTATTACAGTAATGACTCGTAGGTGTGATGAAGCACGTCTCTGTTTCAGCCTCTCCGGGCAGAGTTAGACCGTTCTCTCTACATTACACCAGCTGTACTGACCACTGCACTGACCCTACATCATTACTATGGGATGGAAATGTTCTCTACTCTCTTCATTCATCTGAGTGTTATCGTTATCTTATTATACACTGGTGTTATACTTATTACTGGACTGATTTTATTCAGGATCAATAAAGTTCCATCTTAACCAATTGAACACAGTGAGTGAGTGAGTGAGTGCGTGAGTGAGTGAGTGAGTGCGTGAGTGAGTGAGTGCGTGAGTGAGTGAGTGAGTAAGTGAATGAGTGCGTGAGTGAGTGAGTGCGTGAGTGAGTGAGTGCGTGAGTGCGTGAGTGAGTGTGTGAGTGAGTGAGTGAGTGAGTGAGTGCGTGAGTGAGTGAGTGAGTGAGTGTGTGAGTGAGTGAGTGAGTGAGTGAGTGAGTGAGAAAATTAGGCCAATCTTGTCCAGGTTCACCCATATGTAGCTGACCGGCCAAGATGTGTTTGGTGTCTGATCCTGTGTGTCTGATGCCGCTGCTTTCCTCTGCCTTGACTGGGTGCCCACTGCCTGCCTGCATTGCTGACCAGTGCTATGCTGTCCTATGCTATGTGGAAGCCTGGCCTGCATCCCGTTGATCCATCCGATGATCCTGCTATTGACTAATCAGACGTTTTCTCTGTAGGCTTCTAGCAGCAGTCACTGATGTTCATGGTTGTTCATTGTGATAAACTCCTTACAGTACTGACTGGTTTCACTGGTTTCACTGGTAACAGTGACTAAGTTTCAGTCAGACCTTCAGGTCTGTTTCTCTGACCGGAGCCTTCTAGCGGCCAATACCAAGCTATAACCACAACAAGAAGACTGCCCAGCAAAACTCACAACATAACATTGACCATCCATCCATAGGGTGGGGCATTCATCTAACAGCATGTTCAGGCTCCCCAGACATGCGGGAGAAGGTTCTCTGGTCAGATGAGACTGAAACCGAACTTTTTGGCCACCACGAGAAACGCTATGTGTGGTGCAAGCCAAACACTTCCCATCACCCTAAGAACACCATTCCCACTGTGAAGCATGGTGGTGGCAGCATCATGCTGTGGGATGACTTTGCTGTTCAAAGACTTGGGGGGGTGCATATTTCTGCACACTAAAGTTGTCTGTTTTTGTGTCTTAATTATTGTTTGTATTTCAGTAAATATATTTTGCACCTTCAGAGCCACATACCTGTGAGACACGCGTGCACAAGGAGAGGAGTCGGATTCGGAGTCGTACAGTTCAAGCTGGGTATGTTTCTTCTGCCCTCCCATAACACGGTGCAGGTGAGTCCACACAGTTCACCTGAAGTTTACTTCTGACGACATCAGCGGTAAAGAACTCTCCCTCCTGTCAAAGTGAAAAGTTTTCCCGGGCTGAAATTGGCCGCTGGTCCTCAGGCTGGCCGGCTGCTGTAGATTCTAACTCAGGTGGAATTAAACTGAGCTGAAGCTGAGACTGGACTTGTGTAGAAGTGTCACTGAATGTTCTCACTCAGAGTTTACCTCAGGCTCTACCAGCTGTTCTCTCCATCTACATCCCTCCATCGCTCTCTCATTTCCCCTCAGGATGTCTCCTGTCTCTACCTGTACCACCTGCCCTGCTGCTCAAAATCTCTGACACCTTAGCAGTTTTAGACTTTGTTTTTGGGCTCTACACGGACAAAACAGGGATGAAAACATATACATACACAACACATACAAATGTGAAAACAAAGACATATCAAATCTCCTCTTTTAACAGTGCTCTGCAAGCGTTTGGGAACTGAGGAGACTGAGGAGTTTGGAAAGACTTGCTTGATATCGGATTCCAGCTGCTCCACAGTTCGGAGTCTCCTTTGTCCTGTTTTTCCCTCCGTAATGCTCCAGATGTTTCCAGTGGGTGACCGGATGGCCTGGACTGGAGGCAGGTCAGTTCAGCACCCGGACTCTTTTCCTACGGAGCCATGCTGCTGTAACACGTGCAGAATGTGGTTGATTGTCCTGCTGAAAACCGCAAGTCCTTCCCTGGAATAGACGCCGTCTGGATGCTGCATATGCTGCTTCAAAACCTGTATATCCCGTTCAGCATTAATGGAGCTTCACAGACGTGCAGGTCACCCAGGACATGTGCACTAATGACCACCTCACACACATACCATCACAGATGCTGGCTTTAGAACTGTGCACTGATAACAAGCCAGATTGTCCCTCTCCTCTTTATCCCAGAGGATCCATAATTTCCTAAAAGAATTCCAGGTTTTAATTCCACAGGACACTTTTTTAGCTTCTCCTCAGTCCACCTTAAATGAGCTGGAGTCCAGAGAAGGCGGTGCTGGTGTTTCTGGTTCTGGTTATATCTGGGTTCTTCTCTGTATGGTGGAGTTTAACTTGTGTGTGTGGAGCAGAGATGAACTGTGTTCACAGATGATGGTGTTGGGAAGTGTTCCTGGATGTTGGGAAGTGAGTGACGGGATCCATAGATTGGGAAGAGGTGGTACAGTGCAGGGAATGTCTCGTTCCATGTGTGGAAAATGGCTCCAGA
>CM067494.1:17780164-17801942 GCA_034552555.1 Semaprochilodus insignis | reverse complement strand
AATCCACACAGCAATGTTCAACATCAGTACCTGACCTCACCAATGCTTAATCAAATCCTTACAGCAATGTTCCAACATCAGATACCTGACTTCACCAATACTCAATCAAATCCTCACAGCAATGTTCCAGTATCAGTACCTGACTCTTTACTAATGCTCAATCAAATTCTTACAGCAATGTTCAACATCAGTACCTGACTTCACTAATACTCAATCAAATCCTCACAGAAATGTTCAACATCACTACCTGGCCTCACTAATGCTCAGTCAAATCCTCACAGCAATGTTCAACATCAGTACCTGACTTCACCAATACTCAATCAAATCCTCACAGCAATGTTTCAACAACAGTACCTGACTCTTTACTAATGCTCAATCAAATCCTCACAGCAATGTTCCAACATCAGTACCTGACTCTTTACTAATGCTCAGTCAAATCCTCACAGCAATGTTCCAGCATCAGTCCTAGTAGAGCAGAGGCCGTTTCAGCAGCACAGACTCCCCACTAATACCTACATTACAGGTGGAACTCCAGACAGGTAGTTGGTTCTGAGTGAGTTCTGATTCTGACTGAGGGTTAGATCCGGTTCTGAGGTCTCTATGATTATTCCAGTATCGCAGTCACAGCGCCGTCTGTCCCATGAGCCTCTGGGCTTTATTCTCACTCGAGGCAATTAAATCTCATTATTCACCCATGAGATGTTTCACACACCTCATCCCAACCGCTAATGACCACTAAAGAGACAAAACAACACCATTAGAGACCCCGCGGGAGAACCGGAGCCGGGCCTGAGTCACCGCCCGCTCAGAGATGAAGGGATGACACGTGCGGCATGTGTATCACAGCAGACGTTTATCAGAGCTGTGAACCGACCACAGTCTGATCTCCTTCAGGAGGGCCCGACTTCCTGCAGTGAAGCGACCACATCGACCACAAACAACACCGTCCACTCACACGCAACACCCGGGAACACCCTGAGAACACGCCTCACAGTCACCCCCAATCACAGTGTGCATGTCTCCCTCTAGTGGACAATGAGAAGTACTGCTGCAGCAGCAGATCATCAATGAGTTCATGAAAATCTCACAGAATTCCAGCTTAAAAACATGCCAAGTCACTCCGACTGTAATGCGGCTGGTCTGTGTGTGGTTAAGTGTAGTGGTTCGAGGGGAATTCCACCAAAATTTTCAGAATTGTTGCTGCATAATTCAGTGTTTGAGAGTGATTCTGATGACGTCCTTTACAGTGGTGGTGATGGGAACCAGGGGTAAGAAAAGAAAATTTTTTTGCAAAAATTCAGGAAAAAATCTGTAAAATGATGCGTTTTATCTGCAAAACCTTGTAAATTCATTTTTTGTATGCTTTTAAAAATGAGCATATTTGACTTTTATTTTGAGGTTAAAATTAGTTTTTACAGTGCATATATAGGTAGTAGAAAAACTGAAAGTAAAGCATTCACTGTCAGTATGGACATAAAGCTTTATATAATGTGCTACAGATTTAATTACAGATAATTATTGTCATTTTATGTTAAATTGTATGTAAAAAAATACAGTACAAATAATTATTTAATTCATTTAATTTTTACAGTAATTTTACTGTAAAATATAAGAAGCAGATGTCATTTGTTGTTACCGTGATAGTACTTAAAATAACAGTGGGTCCATAATTATACAGATTTTTATATACAATTTGAAATAAAACAGAAAACATACTGTAAAAATTAGTTATTTTACACAAAATTAGGTTTGGGTATGCAGTTAGCATGGTGCTAACTGCTATGCAGTTACACACAACATTATAAACTTTATAGGAGCTGTTTTTCCGTGATATGGACCCTCATTAGTCTTTATTAGTTAGTCTTTTAAGGTGGATCTGAGTTCTGGGCCTTCTCCTCCGGGCCGCACCTCAGCTGCTTCTTCACTTTCTTATTAGAGGCGATGATGATGATGGGGCTGATGGCGGCGAAGAGCGACGAGAAGAAGATCCGCAGGTCCGAGACCAGCGCAGACGACAAAGTCTGCCTGACCGTTAGCGTGTAAACCCACAGTCCGTTGTCCACTCCGTACATTAGCACATACAACGTCACCAGGGTGACCACTGTAATGGCTGCCCGACGCTCAGCTGAAGCCCCGCCCCCCCCTCCTCCTCCTGTACCACTGCGGAGAACTTTGACCTGCCGACTGTGGCGATAGAGGAAGATCAGGATGATGAAGCTAGCGGTGGTCATTAGCATCATGGGGACAACGTCCCTGACCGTCTGGGCCGCACCGTTAGTGTCTCTGACGTAAGCAGACGGGAAACTGACGAAACAGAACTGGACGTTGATGCTGTTCTCCATCAGCTTGGTGTCGTTCTTCGCCCCTGTGGAGAAGACAACAGATGGGCCACTGATGGAGACGTTGATGACCCACACTGCCAGGAAGACGACCCATAAATACTGGGCGAAGAGGGATCGGGCGGCCGCCCAGCGAGAGCCAGGGGGCGCGATGCTCAGGCACTGATAGCCGCTCAACACGAAGGTCAACCAGATGGAGAGCGCACGGGACGTCCTGTAGGATGATACCGGCCTTTTAACATGTAATTTGACTGATGAATAGTCACTATTCATACTTCATATCCATAAACACTAACAATGAACAAAACTATGTCAAAATTTTGCTACACTGTAAAAAAAATTCATTAAAAGTTTTGCAGATAAAAGACATTTTTTACAGATTGTTCCTGAATTATTAAGACTTAAACGCTCAACAGGAAGAGGGTGAGTCAAACAGTATGCAAATAGATGATACCAGGAGCCAATAGTGCGAGTATTTTACAGTAATTAAAATAAAGAAAATAAAATGTTGACGTTTGATCGCAAAAATTAAAGAAAAATCTGTAAAATAATGTTTTTTTTATCTGCAAAACTGTTAAACAAATTTTCTGTAAATTTATTGTTTTTGTACTTTTTAAAATTAGGTTTTGACTTTTCTTTGGTAGTCATTACTGGCAGTCATTTGACCATTTTTATAAATGTAAAATAAATATAAAGATGTTAAGATTTAATTTACAAATTACAATGAAAAGTTATTAGTATGGACATAAACCTTTATATAATGTGCTGCACATTTAATTCCAGATAATTGTTCATTTTATGTGAATTTGTATGTAATGTAAGATAAAAAATGCTGTATAAATAATAAATATATAATATTATACAATATAGAATATTGTAATTTTTCTGCAAAAATAAGAAATACATGTAATTTATCAAGGTCTGTATACATACTTTTATATACAATATGAAAAAACAGAAAACATACTGTAAACATTTAGTGTTATTTTACACAAGGTTAGACTTTTTGAGCAGATTTTGTTCAGTGCATGAAATGGTTGCTAAGGTGTTGTCACCTGAGACGTGTGATGGTTTAGTTATGCAGTTAGCATGGTGCTAACCGCTACCATAATCTTACGTTACTTATTAGCTACATCGACCTCGTAGCTCCAGCACAAAACTACATTTTTGGAGAAAACAGAATGGGGGGGAAACACAATTTTGATGTCAACAACGTCAAATCTGACTGCGCTAACATCACCTGTAGACGAAGATGACGCCCTTGCAGCCGGCGTCATTGAAGACGTCGGCGATGCGGAAGGTGGCGAGTGTTTCCAGCACACAGCGCACGCCCACCACCAGCAGGTTAGCGAAAGCCAGGTGCAGGATGATGGCATCAGCTGGCAGGAGGCGGCCCTCACGGTGCAGCGCCAGCAGGAAGGCCGAGATCACGGCACAGTTTCCCGGAACACCAAACACGGCCAGAGAGAGATACAGCAGCCCACGGGTCAGAAACTCAGCGTCCATCACTCAGCAGAGACAGAGGAAGTGCTAAACAACAACTTCTACAAGGAGAGCATTAATGTTATAATTTAACTTAGTCATTATCATAAACGGTCTACACGGGGTTCAGTTCATCATTCTCAGAACTTACATACTGGATTCACAGTCGGTACTGAACAATTCATAGTGGATACTGAATAATTCATAAAAGATGCTGAACAATTCATAGTAGATACTTAATAATTCATAGTGGATACTTAATAATTCATAGTGGATACTGAATAATTTATAGTGGATACTGAATAATTCATAGTGGATACTGAATAATTCATAGTGGATACCGTATATATTATAATAGACACTGGTTACTATATAATCCTCTGTAATTAATGACAAATAAGTTTTAAAATCTACTTCAAAATTATAAAACACTACTGAATAAACATCAATATTGAGAGATCCTAAAGTCTCAGATTAAAATATTACAATAAATTTATTTATAAATAAATTTACAATAAACTGAGTTTAAATAAACTGGTTGCTGGCTCATATCAACAATCAGGGACTGCGCTTATAACATGTGCCATCACCAAAACTGGACCAGAACCATGTTCTGCAGGTCTAAACAAAGCCACAAGAGATGGGTTTGAGTCTTACCTGAAGTACCACCACCATGCGCCCCTCTGCCCGAGTGTGTCCTGCCACTTCAACCCCCCGACTCTCCAGCTCCGAACAGCTCCTGTACTCTTATACTGTTCACAAACAGAACCACAGGGATTCTGAAGCACTGCATGGTCCAGTGAACCCCAAAAGAGGCCAAACCCCACCTGCTCCTCATTACCTGAATGATCTACACCTGACTAACCCACCACTGACAGTTGGATGGGATCAAGGCCTGCGAAACACTTCTTCCCCTCTTACTCCACATGCTCGGTGTCTGAAGTTTGCTTCTGTAGTTTTAGCGCTGAAGCTATGAGGCTAATGTAGCTAATACGTAATGGAAGCTTACACAGTGTTCAACTGAACTCAGAAATGGGTCCAATTGCTTAGAGTTACGAGCTCTAATGGAACACAGCTCATAGCTAGCGATGAAGCCTGAACTGTGACTCTTGTTTGTCACACAGTAAGTCAGAAACCACACAGTCAAGTCTGTTAGAGATTACTGAACAAGCTTTGTAGTAAGCGTAATGATTTAGACATGTAGTTAGCACTATGCTAGTTGCTAAATCCAGGACTTGTTAGCTACATTAGCATCATAGCTCCAGTGTAAAACTAAAGAAGCAACCACACATCTTGGCTGATGGAGTGTATGTTTGAATTAGAAGATAAACACTTTTGTTTTTTATTTGTTGTTGTTTTTTCAGAGCGAAACTTCCTTTATGACATTATTATGACTCGTGTGGTGATGTTGTGGACTCCCTGAGTGCTCCTGGTGTTTTACAGAGGAGTATCCCCTAACACCTGGCCATCAAGTGGTAGAAGTGGTCAGTAGACTAGTGACAGAAGTTGTCAGTAGACTAGTGATAGTAGACTAGTGCTAGAATTGGTCAGTCGACTAGTGGTATAAGTAGTCAGTAGACTACTCAAAAAATTGGTTAATATACTAGTGGTAGAAGTGTTTGGTAGACTAGTGATGGAAGTGGTCAGTAGAATAGTAGTAGAAGCGTTCAGTTGACTAGTGGTAGAAGTGTTTGGTAGACTGCTCAATAGACTAGCGATAGAAGCGGTCAGTGGATTAGTGATGGAAGTGGTCAGTGGACTAGTGGTAGTAGTGGTTGATAGACTAGTGGTAAAAGTGATCAGTAGACTAGTGATGGAAGGGGTCAGTAGACTAGTGATGGAAGGGGTCAGTGGACTAGTGATGGAAGGGGTCAGTAGACTAGTGGTAGAAGGGGTCAGTGGACTAGTGGTAGTTGTTTTAGTGTTAGTGTTAACTCAATGAGGAAAGTGAAAAACAGGTTATCTGTAGCACCTTCAGGACATCAGTGCACTAATCCCATCACTGATGATCTCATTAGTGTGTTGATACGGTAATGTTCCTCACCTGTGTTTAACTAACGAGTCCCTGGACATCAGAGCGCTTCACTCTGACAGCTTTGCTGTGTAACAGTATCTGTTTTTCAGCTTGTGCTCAGGACGGTCTGGGCTTAAACAACGTTCTGTAGTAACAGTGCAGCTGTGTTCACAGAACCAGTAAAAGAAGAGAATGTTTTAGCAGTCAAACGTTCATCATATTTAAAGGCTTGAGAGTTTTTCAATGTACAACAAATAGCCTATAAATAGCTGAAGTTATACATACCTGAGGTGTGTATATAGTGTATATATATATATATACCTCCCTGCAGTCCACCATCATTTACCACCATTATAGCTCTCGGTGAGTGACTGCCGCTGCAGCCACCGCCGCCGACTCAAGAAAACACATTCAGCAGCAAACAGAAGAAGTGATATAAATAGAAGCAGAAGAAGAGTTAACACTGGTCACCAACAATTTAAAAATGTATAGTAGATACTGAACAATTCATAGTGGATAATGAATAATTCATAGTAGATACTGAATAATTCATAGTGGATACTGAATAATTCATAGTGGATACTGAATAATTCATAGTAGATGCTGAAAAATTCATAGTAGATACTGAATAATTCATAGTGGATACTGAATAATTCATAGTAGATACCGAATAATTCATAGTGGATACTGAATAATTCATAGTAGATACTGAATAATTCATAGTGGATAATAAACACAGGTGCTGCTTTTCACTGCTGGAGAGGAGGGAGGGAGGAGGTCTGATGATGAACTGAAGGACTGAAGAGGGAGGAGGAGGGACTGTGCATAGCCTTGTTTTTTGTGATAGGAGGGTGGACACTACAGCTTCCTGGTGATATGCTGCCCCCTACTGTCCGGAGAATGAATTCAACAGGCTGCATCATCCTCCACATCACTCTGTTTGTTACAGGCTTTAATGTGTCAGCAGATGTGTGATGTAATATTGATGCCAAAACTGACAAACAAGAGTTACTGAAACTCAGAAGTGGGGAGTAACCAGTTCCAGTTACTCAGGTACACCGTGTTTTCAGCATACAAACACCTCCACATAAACCACATCAGCCTCCCACACTGGCACTCCGAGATCGCAGTTTAACACCTGTAGGCGTGTCCAGGTGTGTTTTGACTGGTACTGTAAGTGCAGACCTCCTCCTGAGTCCCTGTGTGTCGAGCCCTCCGGGTGGGAAAAGGCTGAGGATGTTTATGACACCTAAAATAACTGCATAATGAAACTCCGGAGCAGAAGGCAAGCGTGCGCTGACTCGTCCGCGTAATGATGTGTTTTCATTTAAGGTTGGAAATACCCCTGAGGGAAATCAGCGGAGGGGTGCCCTGAGACTGAGACCCCTCGGGGGCTTCTAATGAGCACGTCAGGGGACGCTGGGGAACAGCGCTTAAGATAATAAACACTTCATAGCTTCATATCACTGAAACAGTTTTGAGGCTAGATTATTGAAAATGACCAATAACAGGAGTGTGTATGGGGCCGAGGCTATCGGCGAGTACACACAGCTTCATCTTCTCTAATGTTCAAATGGGAAAAATGTCCATTTATAAACATAACAAGAGCAATTTATGACCCAGTCAGAGAATATAGAGCCCATATATCAATGAAAAGTAATATTCATCTTATAGGCTGTAATAACTGTGAGAGGGTTAACATGGAGTGGTGTAATAACATTAAAGGAATATGTTAATTGGAGTATGTACATAAAGCCTCTTACATTAAACTCAAATACGGTGACTCGTTATTGGGGGTTTGGATTCCGGGTCATACTGGAGCACTAAATGAACAACAGCTTTGTTGTTTTCCAGCAAATCAGTAATTGAAAAGGTGAGCAGGTGCATCCGCCCTCAGTTTCCGTGGATACTTCGAAAGTGTTTTTTCCAGTTTGTGTGGATCTCCGAGCAGCCCCCAGCGGAACGGGAGACTGTATAAATCTGGAAAACTCCACTTCCCACCTGCAAAGTCGCCTACGAATGCAAGTAGGCCGAGAAGCTTCAGGTACGTAGCTGAACAAACACTGCCTTTCCCCGTGTTTTATTGGACTGTCTGTCGTGTGATGCTAATGCTAAAAATATTTGCTAATTGATATTTGTAATAAAGTGGGTGAAAGTGCAATTTTACGGATATCGTACATGTCAATATGATATACATAAAAACAGGACAATTGTATTATGATTATGTAACGATTATGTTGTCTTTCCTACAGCTAAATTGGATTATCTGCCATGCAATGCTAATGCTAATGAGGTCGAGGTCCATTTTTAACATATAGAAAAAGAATAACTATGCTCTGTATTGTACAGCCGGTCAAAAACATGATACTCATACTGGAACTGCATGATCTTTATCACTAGTACATTGACTTATCTCTCATGTGATGCTAATGCTAACAACATTTGTATAATATTAGCAAAACAATAAGAGGGAGGTCCATTTTATATAGAGAACATACAACTATCCTCATTATCATACACTGTGCCAAAAGCTGGATAATCATATTGCAATTGCATTTCTTTCTCTGTGTTACATTGGTGTATCATGCAAAGCTAATGCTAACGATATGTGTATAATATTTTTGATGCAGTGAGGCAGAATAGCAACTATTGGATAGAAAGTGAACAAATATGTTGTATATGATGTCAAAAAGCAGGAAAATTATATTGCAGTCACATTGTCTTTGTCACTGTTATCTGTAAGTTGATGCTAATGCTAACAATATTTGCATAATATTTGCATTAAAGTGAGTTAGAAGGCCAATTTTTCTATAGAAGGAGAACAAACCTGTTCTTTATTGTACACTATGTAGCAGGATAATCATATTGCAGTTGCATTGTTTTTGTCACTGTTACACTGGCTTATCTGTAAGGTGATGCTAATGCTAACAATATTTGCATGATATTTGTAATAAAGTCGGTGAAAGTGCATTTTATGCATGTTGTACATGCCAATATGTCAAAAAACAGGATAACTGTACTGTGATTGTGGTGTTGTGATTATCTGTCATGTAATGCTAATGCTAACGATTTTGAGTCCGTTTCTAACATATAGAAAAAGAATAACTATGTTCTATATTTTACAGCAGGTCAAGAAACTTGATACTCATACTGGAACTGCATGGTCTTTATCACTAGTACACTGATTTACCTCTCATGTGATGCTAATGCTAACAACGTTTATATAATATTAGCAAAACAATAAGATGTAGGTCCATTTTTATATAAAGAACATATATCTATCCTCTTTATTGGACACTGTGTGTGTTAAAAGCAGGATAATCATATTGCAGTCACATTGTCTTCGTCACTGTTTCACTGGTTTATCTGTAATCTGATGCTAATCCTAACAATATTTACATAATATTTGAAAAACGATGAAGTCAAGGTCCATTTCTAACGTTTAGAAAAAGAATAACTATGCTGTGTATTGTACTGCAGGTCAAGAAACATGATGCTCATACTGGAACTGCATGGTCTTTATCACTGTTACACTGATTTATCATGTCATGTGATGCTAATGCTAACAACATTTGCCTACTTTTTCAATAAAGTGAGTCAGAAGGCCAATATCTACAAACAAATATGTTCTTCATTGTATGCTATGTTAAAAAACAGGCTGTGTTTAATATATATCGGTGCTATATTGGATTATCTGAGGTGCAATGCTAATGCTAACAATACGTTTATCAGTCATCGATGCTAATGCTAACAACATTGTAAAAAACAATGAGGTGAATATAGAAAAAGTACCACTGTGTTCTTTTCATTTTTGTCTAGAACCAGAAAAATGATCTTGTGATTGTTTGTCAGGTGAAGCTAATGCTAACAATGTTAGCACTACATAAGTATGCGCATTCCTTACAGTATACATTTCTCCTGCTTCAGCTTTCTTGTAAATTCATTTTGTTGCTTTATTGTTGTACATGTTTGACATCTTTCTGTCTACTCCTTCCACTCAGATTTGGCTCCATGGATCTTTGCATCACCATCAAAGGCGTCTCTTTCCTCTTGCAGACGGGGCTGGGCATTATGGGTAACGTGCTGGTGCTGGCGGCCTACAGCCACATCGCCTTCGTGGAGCCGCGGCTGCAGCCGGTGGACAGAATCATGGCCCACTTGGCCTTCGCTAACCTGATGCTGCTGCTAACCCGCGGAGTCCCCCAGACCATGACCGTCTTCGGCTTGCGCCACCTACTGGACGACCCCGGCTGCAAAGTGGTCATTTACACTTACCGAATTAACCGGGCGCTCTCCGTCTGCCTGACCTGCATGCTCAGCGTCTTCCAGGCTTTGACCATTGCTCCTGCAGCCAGGCAACAGTTGGCTAAGCTGAAGGCCAGGCTGCCCCAGCTAGTGGTGCCCACCTTCGTAGGCCTGTGGCTGCTCAATATGGCCGTATGTATCGCAGCTCCGTTCTTCTCTATAGCCCCTCGTAACGGAACCGTCCCGGCGTTCACCCTCAACCTGGGCTTCTGTCACGTCGACTTCCGTGACAACCTGTCCTACGTGATCAACGGCGCAGCTGTTTCCACCCGAGATTTCGCCTTCGTGGGCCTCATGCTAGGCTCTAGCGGCTACATCCTGGTCCTTCTCCACAAACACAGCCGCCAAGTGAGGGCCATCCGCCGTTCCCAAGGAAGCTCGATGGAAATGCGGGCGGCCAAGACTGTGGTCATGCTGGTGGTCCTTTACACCGTGTTTTTCGGCATAGACAACGTGATCTGGATCTACATGCTGACCGTGGCCCAGGTTCCGGCCGTGGTGGCGGACATGAGGGTGTTTTTCTCGTCCTGTTACGCCACACTAAGCCCGTTCCTCATGATCAGCTCCAACAAGAAGCTGAAGGAGAGGATGGTGTGTGCGGCCGGTGAACACAAGCAGGATCCTCCTGAGGACTCCACCGACAAAACCAACGTCAAATAGAAATCTAGAAACGCTACAGATCTAGAGGGGCGTAACCCCCAACACCACCACTTCCTTATCTTAGTTCTGCATAACTGAGTGTGTGTGTGGTGTGAACAGAGTGACTGAGAGCGGGTTTGGTGTGAGGTGTAAACGGAGTGATTGAGAGCGGGTTTGGTGTGAGGTGTAAACAGAGTGATTGAGAGCGGGTTTGGTGTGAGGTGTGTACAGAGTGATCGAGAGCGGGTTTGGTGTGAGGTGTGAACAGAGTGACTGAGAGCGGGTTTGGTGTGAGGTGTNGCGGGTTTGGTGTGAGGTGTGAACAGAGTGACTGAGAGCGGGTTTGGTGTGAGGTGTGAACAGAGTGATTGAGAGCGGGTTTGGTGTGAGGTGTGTACAGATCTTTACGGTGGTGGTGATGGGAACCAGGGTTCTCCATGTCTAGAACACACATATAGACACTTTATTGACTATCTAGAACCACCAGTGAACCTACACGTGTCTTCTGAGTGTATATGGAATGTTGATTATGGAAAATCTGGAAAACCTGGAAATAATAAGTTTCTTTGGGGGACTATTTGACCTCCCAGCGCCCTGCAGCATGTATCCCTCCACCATGAATGGAGTTTAAGGCTGAAATCTTCTCCACACTATCATAAACAGCGTCTCAGACATCAGGCAGCGTATTCAGAACCACCTCATGTAGGAACTTTCTGTGAGGGAGCTTTTAGAGGGGGACGTCTGGTTACCTTCACCACAGCTGGTTTTCTCTAGAGTGGATCACTTTGTTTACATCTTAACAGCCATTTTTTAAAAAATAAATCCCCCACTAAAAATAACTTTAAGGACTTTTAATTAATTAGCAGTATTTCTTTTTTTGCTCAGATGAATACATTAGAAGGCAGAATGAGACAGATTCAGTACTTGACCCTCCTGTTATGTTGAGGATTATATTGACCCATTTCAAAATCTAAAAATACAGGAAAAATATTAATAATAATTTTTAGTGGCTAAAAACGTTTCTACCAGTGGCAGTGTAAATGGAGGATGCAAAGCATAAAAATATCAAAATTTAGCCCAAAACTGCTTTATTTTTCTCATATATTGTGATGACCCCTCCCAAATACACACATACACTCACAAACACAGAGTTTTTATTCTTGCTGTTCATGTTTCCTGTTTTAAATATTTATTTATTTATTTATTTATTTTTGTGCCTAATTTTGTGTCATTTGAATTTAAATCTGTCTAAACCGTGTCCAAATAAAATAATAAATAAATTGAGTGAATGAATTTCTTGTTTTGTACCAAAAATAAAAACAGTTTTTGAATTAAAAGCAAGTCAGTTATTACAGATTATTATAAGATGATCTATACAAGGTGAAGAACTTGATTTCTCTATATGGTGACTAAATTGATGCTAATTGAGCTAAAGATAATGTTTACTATTGGACGGCTAATCGTGCATCAGGCCAAACTGGCTTGTTTTAAAAACTATTGAATCTTGAATCTGTAAGAGATAAAAAAAAAACTTGATTAATATAAATATGAATTAAATTGATATTAATTGAGCTAAATGGGATTTTGAATGGCAAAACATGCGGTGCTGTTCCTTAAAGCTGAACATAACATGAGGGTTAAGTAGTTTTGTGAGCTGCTGACTGAACCAACAGTGCTTTAATATACTTCGCTTGCTAATGCTAAGCTAACCCTGGAATAAATAACAGTCCCTTGTTGCCTGTTAGGCCTTGAAAAACTAATTTCCCCTTTATGCGTGACTTTACACGTTGAGTAATGAATGAAATAAAAGAACGCCAGAATGAAATGAAAGTGAAAACCTCTTTCGCTGAAGTTTCATTTGGAAGACTTTTATTTTGAAGCGTGGTCTAAATGGCGGCCATTTTGTCCACGGTTTGCTTCACTCTGTACGGGGAGAAGCCGATAACAGCCAGCTTAGCCTTTAGGGTGGGAGACCGGAAAAAAACTCGCTGGGCATCAAACACAAAGGTAAAAAAGGTGATTCTTCTCAGTCGTTCGTGACTTCAGCGTGTTATTTTAGATGTTAGCATCACCGTGTCCGACCGGAGCTCTAAAAATGGTGGTTTTGTTCGTGGCAAACGGATCATTTTCGGTGTTAAATCCTGACTTCCGCTTCTGAAGCCGATAAGTAACTAAAGCTAAGCTAATGCAGCTAAGCTAGCCAAATAACTCTCAGCCGGGGTGTCGTTTACTTATACAACCTGGGAAGGTAGCCTGTTAGCATTCCAGCTTTTTAAAAGAGTCTGTTCATGTTTTAGACAACAGAGTGAAGCCTGTTAGTGATATGAGGTGTTGTTTTGGAGGAACTGTTTGGAGGTTTCCCCTTTAACTTTAGCCTGCTAGCTAGTAGGTGAGTTAACGTTAAGCTTGATTATGTGCCAGATTTTTAGCCATGCTCGTAGATTCGCTCTGATCGGTGTAGGTAATGTTGTGATCTGGTGATTTGACCAGGTTAATTTGTTCACAGAGCTGTGGCAGTCGGTGTAGGTCTGTACATCTGGCTGATTGACTGACTGTTTGGGGTTTGGCCTGTCATTTAGCTGCCTTTATAAACAAAGACACCACACAGCCCAGCACAGTGTGGACAAACCTCATTCCTCACACTTCCAGCTCACTGTTTAGGAACTCCTGCTCCCAGACCTCTGAAAGAACCCACAGGTTGATTTTCTCCTTTGCACGGTTGGATCTGCCGGTTTGTATGTACATGTGTGTATGTCTGTGTGTGTGTGTGTATGTCTGTGTGTGTGTTGTTTGCCTGTATTAACGTTGTCTTTGCTCCTGTCTCTTCAGAAATGGCAGCCATCCGCAAGAAGCTGGTGATAGTTGGAGACGGGGCTTGTGGAAAGACCTGTCTCCTCATCGTCTTCAGCAAAGACCAGTTCCCCGAGGTGTATGTGCCTACAGTGTTTGAAAACTACGTGGCCGACATTGAAGTGGATGGGAAACAGGTAGAGTGAGACGAATTCATCTCATTCCTGACCGTCTCACGCCAAAAAGAGGAACGCAGAAGTGCTAAACTGGTGGCTACGGCAGGTTATTCTTTTTGGAAGTTGGTCTCGGATAGTGCCTGGTCCTGACTGACTTCTCCAAGACGTTACTGTAGAGGTTACGGTGTAATATGGAAGCCTGGCTGTTTATTATTTTGTATTTGAGCCGTTCCATGCAGAAAGTGCAGTACACCAAGGTTAATTCAAGCTTCTTCTTTTTTTTTTTTTTGGATCATTAAAATAGTGCATGAATGTGTTTGTATGTGTAGTAGTGTGCAAAAGCGTTAGACACTTGAGAAAATGACAGGTAGCTGAACTTGTATATCTGTACACTGTATTTGGGCAGTAAATACAGTAACAGGTAGTGATATATTTTTGTTTTTGTGTGTCAGTGTGTTTAACAGGGTGCTGTCAGGCCTAACTTCAGGCCTAAGTCTCTTCTGTCACATAAAACGAGCAGATTGGATTGGGTTTAATTTTTTTAAATTTAATGTTTTGCTGTGTTTACAGAAGAGACCTGTTATTACTGACCCGTTACTGTCACAAAATGACATTAGAAGGTCGGATCTTGATAACAGGGCGTGTGGCCACCAGTTTAGCGTGAAATATCCGACTGTAGTACGTCTTGAGTACGTTATCTGAGCCCTAAAAGACGGGAAAATGATGATTTGTGGTAAAAGCAAAACGTTTCAACATGAAGAAAGTAACTTCTAATTATGTGTGTTTTGAAATGCATGCAGTAATACACATGGCTGTTACACCTACAGGAAACTTTCGATCAAAACGTGTATATATGGAAAAATAAATATTTAAATATCTGACTTTAACTCGCAGTTACGATTCAATCAATCAGTAAAGGTTATGTTTTGGTGAAGCCCTTCTACAGCCAGTAATCCGGTCACCTGTATGCTGAACTGTATAATCAGCTCCGAGTTGGTCTCCGTCTGCCAGGTAGCCGGACAGTCGGAGTCGTTTTGGGGAAACTGTGTTTGCTGCATCGTCTGTTTACTCTGTGGTGTGTTGTCAGGTTGAGCTCGCCCTGTGGGATACAGCCGGCCAGGAGGACTACGATCGGCTACGTCCGCTCTCCTACCCAGACACTGACGTCATCCTGATGTGCTTCTCCATCGACAGTCCCGACAGTCTTGGTGAGCGCTTCCTTATTATGATGATGTATTAGAGAACTGATAAAGGGGCAGTGCTGAAAATCTGTTATCAAGGTATATACATGTGGATATATTTTTGAAAATCAGGAATATTTTATTTTAAAAAAATTTAGTGCAAGTAGTACAGCTTCATTGTCTCATGACGGAGGACGCTTCTTTGGTTTGGACAGATTACGTTTTTTTTTATGCACACATGAGCCAGGAGGATGGACAGATTTGGCCATTAAGTAAACAGAGAGATACTAGACTTTGAAATTAATTCATTTACTAATTCTATTGACCAGCATATTTTATTGATAATTATCAATTAATCAAATAAATGACTTTAAAAAGGTGAAATTTAAACCAAACAAATTTTTACGACTATTTTTACACTTGAGTCAGTGAAGCCCACTCATTAAAGCCACAGGTGTGGTCTTCATAATGCTCGGTTGAAAAGAAGAGATAATTGATCTCTCGTAATGAATATCGTGCAGAAATTCAGTGACCTGCATCGACCGCATTTCATCTGAACGTTCAGATCAGCTGTTATTGATTAAACTGTAATCAAAAAAAAGTATGCACATGTACTGTAACTGACAATCACGTTTTGTTTTTGTTGTTTATATTGAACTGTTCTACTTTGTTTATTTGGTTGTTTGTTTGTTTGTTTGTGAATCACAGTGTAGAATTCTACCAGAGGTCCGACTCTGGTGAAGTTAGTGAGGTGAAAGACGTGTACCCCAGCGTAGCGGCGTGTGTTCTTCGAACACTCTTGATAAAATAACCTGCACGTTTGTTTTCCTGTACAGAGAACATTCCAGAAAAATGGACTCCGGAGGTGAAACACTTCTGCCCCAACGTCCCCATCATCCTGGTGGGCAACAAGAAGGACCTGCGCAACGACGAGCACACCCGCCGTGAGCTGGCGAAGATGAAGCAGGTACGGTGCTGCGGACCCTCGCGGCCCGACTCGGACTTGTCTGTTTAACCTGAGATTAAACGGAGAGACAGATAGAGCTGGAGCTAATATTTACATTCAAAGTGGGCTAATATCGGGACTCTAGACCAGTACTGTCAGATACTGTAAACCCAGTGAGTTCTATTCAGTACTGGTGCATACGGTGCCGCACTAAGTCCAGCTAATCCGGTTTAATTTACTCTCTTCATTATGAAACACGCAGTCGGTCTGTGTTTCTGCAGGCACTGACCTTCTGCACCACGTGATCAGAGAAATTCACTGTACTGTGGGGTAATTCAGATCGATGTAGTCATGTAGCTCCGCCCTAATTTAAACTTCGTTATGAAAGTTGGTGAGTTAGCATTAATGAATGTTCGTTAGCTTGTAAGGGCGGAGCCTTCCACAGTATAGCTAATACGTATGGAAGGTCTTTACAAGCTTCAAATGTTCAAGTGGAATCTAGAACAGCCAATCGCCGTTCTTAAGCACCAGCGTTAGCTTAGCGCTTAGCCTATACCCTAGAGACGCTAGCAGAACTTAGAACTACCATAGAGCTGAGTTTTAAGTCACCGCTGTGATGGTATGTGGCCGTACGTTGCCGAGCCTTAGATGAAGTTACAGTGAGCGCTGCGCCTCCCTGTTCACGAAACGGTGTTCAGAGGAGTTGGCCTGTTAGCTCGGCGGTGGGACCAGGGCTGTACTGAGCTCTGGAGAGATGGCTGGAAGGACGACGCTCTTCTACTTGGTGGTTTTCCGGATGTGAGGATGGAAATGACTCATTTCTGCACTGGGCTGTTTCCAGTCTGATGTTGTTGTTGATGGGAGTCCATATGCACGACACAGTGATCATTCTTAGCATCGATGATGGCTAACTTTAGCTGTAGGAGCTAGCTCACCATTTAGGGCAACAGTGCCGCCTTCGAGTCGTGTTGGGAATGTGATGGTGATCACACGTGAACGCCACCTCAGGGTTGTATTTCCTGGCGGGGGGCTGATGGTTCTGGGAGGACGCAGAGCGTCTGAGCGTCTGTACTGCGTGTATTTTGAGTTATTCAGCAAGCACATGTAATTGCTTCCAATAGGGCTGTGAAGCATATTGATGCAGTGGCGTATCGCAGCGTTAGCTGTATCAATTCTCAAACGCTGTATTGATTATTAGTTAAGTGTGAAGATCAGTGGGTCATTCAGTGAGGGGTTTAAACCCCTGACTACTAGATGATAGTTTTGTAATCCACCTTCAGCCATTAGACTCTTCCACCACTCTGCAGTGTAAACGAGTAGCGTAAGAGGGCACAGCTAACGTTAGCATTAGCACACCTGCACACAACCATTGTATGATTACGTCCACCTACTGCATCAGCACCACTCAGTATAAAGGAGCTCCCTGTAGCTCCACAGTTACAGACTGTAGTCCATCAGTGCTGAGAATGATCCACCACCCACATCATACCTGCTCTGTGGTGGTCCTGTGGGGGTCCTGACCATTGAAGAACAGGGTAATACAGTATACAGAGAAACAGATGGACTACAGTCTGGACCTGTACAACTACAGAGTGTCCTGTATGGTCAGTGGAGCTGATACAGTGGACAGTCAGTGTAGATACATGGAGGTGGACTTAACGCAGTGGCCGGTGGCCCCCTCGTATCGCCATGTGCTTATCACGCAGTCCTGCTTCAGCTGGATAATCGCATTACTCATCCCATTGGCATCTTCTGCTGTTCATTTGGCAGTTTTCTGTCTATATAACTGTAGAAAGACAAAAGTAGACAAAACAGGAGTGTCTGTCTTGTTTATGACCAAAAACAAAAAATTAGATTGTACTTACTGACCTGCTAAGTCACAGGTAGGAACTTCTGAGGAGGCAGCAGGCTCAAGTTTAGTATGGCCGAGGCTAATGCTAGCAGCAGCTAACAGGTCTTGTTCTTTTTATGCTTTTCAGTTTTTGAGTATTTCAAAGCTGTTTGTGTCTCATGACCAGCTTTCAGCCCTGCAGAGTTTCCACCACAACCTCTAACTAGCTTTGAAAACGAGGGGGACGATATTAGTGTTTCCATCCCTGGTAGAAACCGTGCCCGAGGGTAGTTGCTTTGTTTGTTGAGGTCAACCTGAAATCAAAGTTGGGCCTCTTTAACCCCGTTAGTCTGCGTTAAAGACCAAATACAGTGGCTTTAGCCACATCTTCATGGTGTGATGTCACACTGTACCAGTGGGCGGAGCAAAGCATTCACCAGTCACACTCGGCTAGCCCAGAGACCCTCCCTGATACGGTGTTTCACTCACATCACAGGACAGAAGGACAGTCGCACTTTCTCGTTCACGCTGACTTAAAAGCTTCTGCTGCTTTTCTCTTCAGGAGCCCGTCAAACCAGAGGAGGGCCGAGACATGGCCAACCGGATCTACGCCTTCGGATACATGGAGTGCTCCGCCAAGACGAAGGACGGAGTGAGGGAGGTGTTCGAAATGGCCACCAGGGCGGCGCTGCAGGCCAGAAAGGGCAAGAAGGGCACTAAATGCCTCCTACTGTAAATGGACAGGACTCTGCGCTCGTTCTGTGGAGGAGAGGAAGGAAGAGGGGGGGAGCGCGCCCTCCCCTCCCCCTGCCCACCCCTTTCCTCAGCCTGAAATGACTGTGCTCAAACGTAAACCGCTTTTTATTTTAGCGTCTTTTAAACCCAGTACATCTTTTAGTTATGGAAGTTTTTTTTTTGTCAGTATTTAAAGAGGCAGAATCAGGAGCGAACGCTGTTTATTGTACTTTACGCATAACGATTGAACTTGCCATATTAACTCGCCGCGCCGAGCCAACTGTAAAAATGGGTCTGCCAGTTGACGTTCCGAGTCGTGTCTGCTTAACCGAGCTACTTGTATTGGTGCGTTTTGTCCTTCACTGTGACCTATAGCCCATGCAGTTATTTCGGATTTCTCAAATATGCAATGAAGACGAAAAAGATGATCAGGACCAATGTGCAATACAGAAAACACGCGCCCCTGCGTTTGTGTGTCTTCTGGAATGCATACACTTGGACAAGACTTGAAACTCCTTTCTTTTTCTTTCTTTGGTGTTTTTTTGTTTTTTTTCCTTTCAAAACAAACAGAAACCTAATTTGGTATCTTTGTGTATTAAAAAGCCTTTTTAAGAAGCGTGTGGCTGTTTGGAGTTACTGCTGTGGAGCGACGTTCATAGAGACACTGAGCAGGAGACGATTCAGCAGGAGACGTTCGAGGCTGTGAGAAGATTTTGGCTTTTATTTATTTAAAAAAACCTTTAAAATCAGAACTGGATGTTTTACATTCAGACGGACCCCAAAAACATCAAACAGGGAAGCTTTCTCACTTACGCTGTCCTAAAACGGCTCTGTGGTCACCTTCCATCCGACGGGCTCGATACAAAAACGTAGGCGATGGAAGCTTTTAGCCTTTTTTTCTCCCCTCCATTTGGCTTTGTTTTAGAGGTCTATGCAGAGTGGTGATTCAGTGGTTCAGATGTTCTGTACAGTGGGGGTGATGGGAACCAGGGTTCTCCATGTCTAGAACACACATATAGACACTTTATTGACTATCTAACCCACCAGTGAACCTACACGTGTCTTCTGAGTGTATATGGAATGTTGATGATGAAAATTTGGAAAACCTGGAAATACTAAGTTTCTTTGGGGGACTATTTGACCTCACAGCCCTCTGCAGCATGTATCCCTCCACCATGAATGGAGTTTAAGGCTGAAATCTTCTCCACACTATCATAAACAGCGTCTCAGACATCAGGCAGCGTATTCAGAACCACCTCATGTAGGAACTTTCTGTGAGGGAGCTTTAGAGGGGGACGTCTGGTTACCTTCACCACCACAGTTCTGACTGTATCTAGAACGGAGCGTTTCACACTGAATTCACTCGGAATGATTCTGTTCACGTCTTAGCTGATGAATGATGTAGGCTTGTTTGTAAAAATCAGTCAAATTTGCCCTTTAATGCAGCAAAATGTGACCTTTCAAGTAACAGTTCCAATGGAGGAATAATAATATTACTATTATTAGTATTAATATTAACCAGTTTTTAGACTGTTTGAAGTGTGTCCTGATGGAAACGAGCCGCCGTCTGTACCTGTTCATAGACTCATACTGAATAAACCTGAAGTAAACAGAAACGATTCAAAACATCCCACCAGACAGAATCTGCACAGACGCTCGTCTCGGCTCAAGGATGGAAGCGACAGCCACGCCCGCAGAAGGCCCGTCACACGCCGATGCACATGAAAGCACTCCACATCTCACCCTCATACACACAGCTGTCACTTTTCACAAGCTAAGCGTCTTTAAAGGGCCCATATCCTGCAATTCAGAGACTGATTTTTCTTCTTGGGCTTGACCTCTAACATGTCTCTGGTTTTATGAGCCACAGTTCATCCTACACGACCACATTCCATTCCCTCTTCGTCCCTTAAAGCTATTACATACGGAATGTTCCATATTCCGCATACTCCATGCGGCACATTGAACTAGTGTGATGTATTCAGAGGACTAAATTAATCGGAGCATGTTTATGCAATGTTATTTTATTCAGCCTGTTTGGGTAGTTCCAGCAGTCGGAACTTTTCCACAAACGCTAAATAGAACCAGAACCTCTGAAAGCCTGTGTGGAAGCAGCTCCAGAACAAACAAATGAAGATCTACATGCTGAGGTCACTTCTCCTAAACGCACAGTAGCTCAGGGTCACTGTTTCCTCCTTCTAGGAAACCTGTAGAGCTGGATCTCCAGCATCAGCTCCGACCGAGTTCCGGAGATCCGAGCTGCCAGTGAAAGAGTTAGTGAAGTTCCAGCTCCTGGAAAAGTTGGAGAAACTCCTTTCTCTTTCTCTGTTGCTTTTCCAAAGTGAAAACCATCCTGCACAGAGTTTCAGAGTTTGCTCATCTTTGGCACAATTCCCAAAAAATTCCGTCACATCCGGCGTATACAGTTTTGAGGCAAAAAGATTTCATCCAAATATTCCACATTATTGTGTAACGACCTTTGGAGAAAGCAGCCTGCGTGTTGCTATGCCTTTAAGACTGATATATGTAAATAAGCTCTGCTCTGATTGGCTGTCCTGTATTGAGCCATTTAGAGCTGAAACAATCCATAGAACTTCAATATGAGTGGGCGGAGCTAGACTGCTATAGTGGTATGTATGTAAATGAGCTGGTTTGTGTGACATCACAGAAGCAGTGAATTGAAAACAGGCTGTTTTAGGAGTTGGGTGTCGTATGTGGACGGCATGGAGAGCGAACTGTGAAGGCTGAAACCTTAACAGTGTTCCAGACTACCTCCGACTTCCGGTTTTCCCTGATATGGGCCCTTTAAACAAGTTCAAGTTCGTCTGCGGCGCTGTTTCCTACATTACTGTTATTTAAAATGAGCTTTAAAGCTTATACCTCACATCTGAAGTACCCGCTAACACCGTGTGTGCACATACGTACAGCACTGTGCAAAGGCTTTGGATGCCTCGTGATGTCTGTCTGGTCAGTAAGTGTTTATATGCTCAGAAAATACTTATCAATAACATATCAATAAATACACACTGATACAACGAGCAGTGGGTTTATGATCGTGTTTGTTGTAATCAATTAATTAAATCACATGTGTCCAAGAGAATCAGCTCAACAGACCAAAAATGAGTCCCCTTGCGTTTTTAAAGTGGTAGTACCTTCAGGCTCCTGCAGATGGCGCTGCACGAGGATGACGGGGCTATAAATCCCTGCGGGGTGTGAGTGACGGGATCCATAGATTGGGAAGAGGTGGTACAGTGCAGGGAATGTCTCGTTCCATGTGTGGAAAATGGCTCCAGAGCAGATGTTAATGATTGGCTAAAAGGAGTGACTGCATTTGGGCGTG
>CM067494.1:17755542-17775405 GCA_034552555.1 Semaprochilodus insignis | reverse complement strand
AGAGAGAGAGAGAGAGAGAGAGAGAGAGAGAGAGAGAGAGAGAGAGAGACACAAACATGATTAACCTCGGGTCTTTTTCACCTGCTGAGGTGCATGTGAGAGACGGTATTACAGTATGTCACCTGAGCGGTGCGCAGCGGGGCGGACAGGTGAACAAGCCGATTGTTGTTTTGGGGGTCCACATACATGTCAGGATGCAGAGTGTGGACCTGAGAGAGACCCTCGTCCAGAGACGCTGCTGTACGGATGGCCCTACCCTGTGGGAGGAGAAAACACTCGGTTCTAGATAAAGTCAGAACCGTTACAGTGGTGGTGAAGGTAACCAGACGTCCCCCTCTAAAAGCTCCCTCACAGAAAGTTCCTACATGAGGTGGTTCTGAATACGCTGCCTGATGTCTGAGACGCTGTTTATGATAGTGTGGAGAAGATTTCAGCCTTAAACTCCATTCATGGTGGAGGGATACATGCTGCAGGGCGCTGGGAGGTAAAATAGTCCCCCAAAGAAACTTAGTATTTCCAGGTTTTCCAGATTTTCCATCATCAATATTCCATATACACTCAGAAGACACGTGTAGGTTCTCTGGTGGTTTAGTCAATAGAATGTCTGTATGTGTGTTGTAGACACGGAGAACCCTGGTTCCCATCACCACCGCTGTACAGAACATCTGAACCAAACCCGCTCTCAATCACTCTGTTTCCATAATCCATTGGAATTCCTCTTTAACATATAGGGAAAAATCTGACCTCGTTAGAGAAGAGCACGTAGAAGGAGACGAAGAACAGCGCCACTCCCACCATCGTGCCCCCCATCGTTTCCCCCAGACGCTCCAGGAAGCCCGGGTTGTGTCGGGTGTGCGTGCGGGAGTGCTGGTCCCGGCTGTCTGTCCCTGAGAACTAACACAAACAACAACACAGCCTTTAGACAGAACTGTCCAGAACCGGCACACACTGGCTCTTTAATACACTCCTCATCACCCTGCGCGGGGGGAGGGGCTGGCAGACCACCCTTACAGCCCCTCATCGACGCCTCAAGACAACCTTTCACTTAGCCACTACGTCACTTCCTTATACACAGAGGACACGGGCAGTGTGGATGTGGATGTAAGCAGGTAAACAAAGATGACACGGATCTAGTCGAGCGATTCGGAGTGGTTTGGTGCTGATACATTCTTAAAGAGATGGTTCTTCAAGGGTTCTTTAGCAAAGAAAAAGGTTCTATGCATAACCACAAACACTTAAAGAACCCTTTGCATCATGACATCATTGATAATGTGTTGTAGTGGGGTCCATATGGAACCCTCCTGATAATGATTCTCTACAGCACCGTAACAGGGTTCCAAGCTTGATGCTGTAACTAGGGCAGAACCCTTTAAGGTGCTGTATTGAATTATTTTCAAAAAGGTTCCATACAGAACCCTCTATAACACATGATGCAGCCCTCCCATGATGCAGCGGATCCTTTTAATAGAGCAAAGTGTTCTTTAAGTGTTCATGGATCTACACAGTACCCTAAAAAGGGTTCCAAGCTTGATGCCATGATAGGTGCTGTATAGAATGTCCAGCAGTCTGAAGAACCCTCCCATGATGCACAAGTGTTCTTTAAGTGTTCATGGTTCTACACAGTACCCTAAAAAGGCTCCAGGCTCGATGCCATGATTAGCACAAAACCATTTTAGGTGCTGTATAGAATGTCCAGCAGTCTGAAGAACCCTCCCATGAACAAGTGTTCTCTAGGTGTTGGTGGTTCTATACAGAGCTGTGTTCTCTGCTAAAGAACCGTGTTTATAAGAGTGTATCCCCACCAAACCACTCCGAATCACTCTGTTTGCATCTACAGGAGTGAAATAATCAGAAACTTTATAAACCGGGTGGAGTTCTCCTTTAACACCACACAACCGTCTCCTGCATTACAGCAGCTGCTACTGCAGTCAGAGCCCCTGCACCTCCACACAGCGAGGTACTATCAGACTCCACCGCAGCTCCTCAGCAGGAGTACAGACTCAGGACCTCGGAGGAACAGTAAAGAGACCTGGGAACTTACTGGCACCGACATGGTGAGATTTGGAACACGCCCAGAGAGAAAGTCTGCTCGAGGAAGAGGAACTTCAGCTAGCACCTTCCAACCACGTCACAAATCCAGTCAGTCCAAATTAATGCAGTTCTTTCCTAAAACTACACCAGACCGCGGCCACTGCAGGCTAATATCCGCGTTAGTGGAGGAAACCCGACCAGTTCCAGCTCATATTCGACGCCTTGAATGGACGAAAGGCGCGCGGCTCGCGCTGAGCATGCTGGGAAATGTAGTCCCGCACCCGTTGTCCATTTTATCAGCTCTGCTTACCATATAGGAGCACGTTTAATGGTTAGACCATCTCTCTTCAGTGGTCAGGACCACCAGAGAGCAGGTATTATGGGATACTATTAGTGGATCAGACACAGCAGTGGTGCTGGAGTGTTTAAACACTGTGTCCACTCACTGTCCACTCTATTAGACACTCCTACCTTGGGCACTGGCCACAAAAACACTGCCCACAGTTTTGGTTCTCAGTCCAGCATTGACAGTGAGGTGTCCAGCAGCACTGCTGTGTCTGATCCACTCACACCAGCACCACGTCAGTGTCACTGCAGTGCTGAGAATGATTCACCACCCACATACTACCTGCTCTCCGGTGGTCCAGTGGGGGTCCTGACCTGAAGAACAGGCTAGCGTGTCTACTTTAGCTAGCAGGCTATCTGAATTAGGAGTAAAAGGAGTTTTTAGCTTTAAGGAGACGTAAAATATGGGGAGCTTTTTTTTGCCCTTTGACCTTCAGCTCGGGCCTTCAGGCTGCAGTACAGCCTCTGATATCACCACTGTGCACAAACCACGTCAGCTCTCTGAGAGCTTCGGCTGCAGATTGAGGGGATTACGTATTAAAGGGATCATATGATATGTGTCTGACGTGCGTATACGCACTTACATGCTCACATACCTGAACCACACTGACCAGGCTGACCACACTGACCCAGCTGACCAGGCTGACCAAACTGACCACGCTGACCAGGCTGACCGGGCTGACCACACTGACCCAGCTGACCAGGCTGACCACACTTACCATCAGAAAGCCGGAGCAGGCCTACAGTCAGCATGGCAGAGTTTGATGTCGTCGTACTGGGCACTGGGCTGAAGGTAAGACCTCTCTATCACCATCTCCTCTGTATGTACAGCCTCCTGATCCACACACAGGCACCCTTATAACGAGCACACAGATCTTTACAACACCGTAAATAAACATACACTGTGTCACCGTCAGGTAAAAACCTCATATCTCCACATCTGAGCACCATTCTGAAAACCCCAGACTGATGCAAACAACTCCTTAATCATGCAAAGGGTTCTATAAGAGTTCAAGGTTCTATATAGAACCGTTTTTTTTTTTTTGCTAAAGAACCTCCACCGTACAGAAATTCAAGTCTCTACAATGAACCACAAACCAACGTGAATCACTCTGTTTGCATCTCCAGGAGTGAAATAATTAGAAACTGATATTTTTGGGTGGAGGTGCCCTTTAACACTACACAGCTGTATCCTGCATTACAGCAGCCGCTGGTACAGTTAGAGCCCCTGTACCTCCACACAGACATGTACTATCAGACTCCACAGCACCTCCTCAGCAGGAGTACAGACTCCTCAGGAACTCGGAGGAACAGTAAAGAGACTGTATGACCATAGTCTCAATGTATTCACCTGCGCATGTACCTTTATGGCAATGTAATTCCAAATATATATATATATGTATCAGTACGTCTATATTAATCACTTATTTAAACGTTTTAATACGTATATATTCACATATAGGCCAGAATACTGACATATCTGCACATATACATCTATATTATTTGATTTAATTTGATTTGTAACGTATTCCACATATACGTTCCAGCTCCGCTTTTTGCAGGTCTGTTAAAACTCCATGTGTTCATTCCTAATACATAACAACACCTAATCCTGACTTCAGTCCTGGAGGTCCGAGGTGTGCGTCTCTGAGTGGGGGGTAAAATGACCCATCTTATTAAAGATGACACTGACTGTAATGAAGCAGGAGAGCTGAGCTGTTACAGACCCCCAGTCGTCTGTACTGTAGAGGGGATTAACTCTAATCCTCCACACCCCCACTGCAGGTGCAGCAACTAATCAGCTGAGGTCTGTGAGTGAAGCTGGACCATATGTATATATATGTGTGTGTATATGTAAATATGTATATAAAGTAAGACCTTGTGTCTCTGAAATGCTAACTTTACCATAGAAGGAAAAAGCATACTGCACTTTCAGTGTGAGTCAGTGGAACCAGAGTCAATGGAACCAGAGTCAGTGGAACCAGAGTCAGTGGAACCGGAGTTTTATACGAGTCATGTTGGGTCATTTCTTTCAGTCCGTTCATCATGAAATTTATAAACAGTGTAAAGAACGACAGGCATTTTCACATTATATCAGAACCTGAAAAATTACAGAAGTGGATGCCGTTTTATTCTGGGAGAACATATTTAGAAATTCTTACATTACTGACTTTTAAAGAGCTAAAAATTCTGGTAATATAATTTTATACAATTAAAAATGATAATCTACTATTTTAGAACAAATAATATTTTACTGATTTATTTGACTGTCAGTTAAATACTGACAAAAATACTTAATAAATACTGATTAAATACTAAAATACAGAAAATAAATAATGATTAAATCCTAAATAAATACTGAATAAATACTGAATAAATCCTGAATAAATATTAATTAAATATGGATTAAATCCTAAATAAATACTGAATAAATACTGAATAAATATTGATTAAATACTGAGAAATAATAAAGCTCACAGTCTTAATACTAAAAAAATATTTCAGCATTGGGGGCGGAGCTACCCAGAATTCTACACAGTTTGATCTGTTTCTTTTGACTGATTCATGTTTTTATATAATTATAACATTATTCTCTTACTAGAAGTTAGTTCAGAGTTAGTTTTAACTAAAGTTAATACGGTATGATGCTGAAATATGTCACTGCTGTGAAAACAAAACCTCAGTGTACCTCATTCAAAGACGTTAATGTGATATACTGCTGTCGGCCCTCTGCAGGAGTGTGTTCTCTCCGGCCTGCTGTCCATCTGTGGGAAGAAAGTTCTTCACATTGATCAGAACCCACACTATGGAGGAGAAGTTGCCTCCATATCACCACTGGAAGAGGTCCGCACACACACACACACACACACACACACACACACACACACACACACACAGTAGTAGTACTATGGTGAGAAGTTTTAGTTTTAGTGTGGAGCTACAAAGCTAATATAGCCAACAAGCACCAATTAGCATCATGCTAACATCATCACATGCACCAGGAGATGGTCAGTAATCGAGGATGTGGTTTCTGACTCACTGTTCTCTGTAGCACAGACTAAAGTACAGCAGGCACGTCTGGTTTCAGCCATGTCTCTTTGTTGAACAGCTCTATAAGAGGTTCCACGTTCCAGGGCCTCCAAAAGGAATGGGCCAGGGCAAAGAATGGACCGTAGACCTTGTCCCTAAATTCCTGCTGTCCAATGGTGAGCAGCCACCGTCCTGCTGGTGTGTCTAGCAGTTCGGTTATATGTTCATTTAAGTGGGTGGAGCCTACACGGGACAGTGTGTAGGCTAGTGAATCACCACGTCCTGCTGTACCGTGTTACAGGGCAGTTGGTGAAGATGCTGCTGTATACGGAGGTGACGCGCTATTTGGATTTTAAAGTGGTGGAGGGCAGTTATGTGTACCAAGCTGGAAAGATCCACAAAGTTCCTGTCACAGAGGCGGATACGCAAGCTTCAGGTAACACTCACCTCAGGTACATAGTACTACTACTGTGTGTGTGTGTGTGTGTGCCAAAGACCATAGTGTGAAGGAAGTAGCTGAATCTGCAGGTGTGTGGAAGCGTACGGTCATACGGGTCTACCAGCAGTGGATAAAATCCCAGTCTACAGGGAATTCTCCTCAGAATTGTGCCAGGGAAGGCATCCACCAAATCTGGACCAACTGACCAATTCTTTGATGTAAGAGTGTCTGAACATTGATGTGGCTACATCCAGAAACTTGTCCAGTATATGCCCAATCCAGTCCCAGCTGTTATTGGTGCTGGTGGAGGTGTTACCGGCTGGTAGGTACGGGTCAGTCACAGGGGGCTCGTTTCCTGTCCGGTGAGATTATAAAGTAACTGTCAGGAATGTGCTGTAATGTTGGTTCAGCCTGGTCAGTGCTAGGCGGGAGGTGGTCCTCACTGTGTCTAATCTGACCCTGTTGTGGTGTTTTTGCAGATTTGATGGGCATGTTTGATAAGCGGCGTTTCCGGAAGCTTCTGCTGTTTGTCCTGAACTTTGATGAGCATGACCCCCGAACATACCTGGACATGGACCCCAACAGAACGAGCATGAGGGACGTGTTTAAGCACTTTGACCTGGGAACGGATGTAGTGGAGCTTACTGGACACGCGCTGGCCCTGCAGAGCAGTGACGAGTTAGTACACACAATAGCATCTCCTGTATGTGTTACACTCACTGAGCACTTTATTAGGAACACCGACTTTACTTAAAATTAATTCCTGCCGCGGATTCCACAAGATGCTGGAAGCATTACTTTAGGATTCTGGTCCATGTTGACATGATTACGTCATGCAGTTCCTGCAGATGTTTCAAGAGCACCTTCATGCTGCACATCTGCTGTTCTACCACTTCCCAAAGGTGTTCTACTGGATCCAGTGACTGTGAAGGTCACTGATAGGCCTTTTCAACACTACCTCCGTAGCGTTGAGGTGTCTTCTCACAGTGGAGGATGGACAGGAACACCTGTGGATGTTCTCAGATCTGAAGCAGCTGGATGTTCTTCTCTCTGTAAGCTGTAAGTGCTGTTTATCTGATAGGGACAGTGTTGGTGGATCTACCAGGTCTTCCAGGTGGATGTTGACCTCTTGGAAGCTCTTCTACATCTTCTTATCTCCAGTGGTTGATCCGTGCTTGCTTTGTGGATCTAAACCAACATCTGGAGTAACAGCACAAACGCTCACAGGTTATCGATAAGCTCCGCCATCTTGGTACTACTGTTTACTACCACTGTGCAGTGCCCCCTGTTGATGATGCATCCTTCTGCGTTCCTTGGCTCCAATAAAAGTTGGTGCAAACGCAGACTGGTGCAATCCTTTGTAGGTTCTACAAAGCCTGAACGGAACCAGTCCAAGAACCAGGGATCTTTTGGTTGAAAAGGGCTCTGAGTGACAATGAACTGTTTGTGAAACCAGTCTGAGATCTTTTGCTTTGTGACATGGTGCATCATCGTGCTGGAAGTAGCCCTTAGAAGATGGGAAACTAGGGTCATGAAAGAACCCACATGGTCAACAACAGTCCTCAAACAGGCTGTGGAGATGATTGATCGGAGAAAATGTTCCCTACACTATCACACCACCTCCACCAGCCTGCAGTGCTGACACAAGTCATATTGGGTCCAAGGCTTCATACTGTTGGTGTTCTGTTCTGACCTGACCATCTGCGTGCCCCAGCAGGAATCTAGACTCATCATGTCTTTCCATCTTCAGCTGTCCAGTGAGACTAATGTCCACTGCAGCCTTAGCTTTCTGTTGGAAGTGGAACCTGATGTGATCTCCAGCTGTCGGAGCCCTCAAGGCTGGATATGTTCTGAGATGCTTTTCTGCTCCACAGTCATACAGAGTGGTTATCTGAGTTAGCGTCAGCTGGAACCAGTCTGGCCATTCACCACTGACCTCTAACCAGCTCAGCAGATCTGCAGCTCACTGGATGTTTTTCATTTACTGCTCTGTTCTGAGAAACTCCAGAGATCAGCAGTTACAGAAACACTCAAACCGGCCCAACAGCCACGCTCAGAACCACTGAGGTCACATTGATCTCCATTCTAACGGCTGATGTGCATGTCACCCCAAGGCTGCTGGACCATGTCTGTGTGGTTTTGTACACTGCACTGCTGCCACATGATTGGCTGATCAGGTAACTGCATCAACAAGTAGGTGTACTTATTGAATTGTTGCACCACCTGACATTTTTGGACTTTTGGTGCTAAGAAGCAACTAAACTGAATTTTAAATGGATGCACTGATTATTGTTTCACATAAACATATATATATATATAAAACACCTTTATTGTCTTGGGTGAAAAATGGACTTGGACACAAACAGAATTTCTGTCCTGTCCTTGACCCATATATAAGCTCCTAAATGTGATTTGTAATATATAATATATACCGTATGTATATGCATGTTCAGTGTCTCCCTGTGTTTCTCTGTAGCTATCTGGACCAGCCGTGCCTGCAGACCATAAAGCGGATCAAACTGTACTCTGACTCTCTGGCCCGTTACGACCACAGTCCATACCTATATCCCATCTACGGCCTGGGGGAGCTACCACAGGGCTTCGCCAGGTACAGCGCCAATGACCCTTAATTTAAACAGCCCGTATCACGGAAATCAAGTTTCCATATCTATAACTGGCCAAAAATGTCACATAGTACTGTATCTACACACTGTAACTACAACAACAGCTGATCTATTAGCAACACAATGTGTAGGCTCATACAGCAGCACACCAGTCCAGCGCCAGAGTCGGTTACTTAACCTCCCGCCAAAACAGCCACTAAACGTTCATTCTCAGGAACGATTTCGGAGTGATCCATTCGCACAAGGAAGGAAAGTTTCCAGAACTGAAGTTCAAGAACTGAAGCTACAGTGAAAATGTTACTCTCCTAACAACCACCTGGAAAACCTGGCAGACCCACTGACACTGTCCCCATCAGATAAACAGCACTTAAAGCTTTCAGAGAGAGGAGAACATCCAGCTGCTTCAGATCTGAGAACATCCACAGGTGTTCCTGTCCATCCTTCCACTGTGAGGAGACACCTCAACACTATGGAGCTCTGAAAGGAGGTGTAGCTGTTCTAGACGCTCCTCACTGAGAAAAGGAGACACACACACATCCAACAAAGAAGTTGCTGGTGTTCTCAGAACAATGGACTGACTACCCCAGAGTCCAGAATCTCAACACCACTGAATGTGTTTGGGGTTATCTGGATGGTGAGAAGAAGCAGAAGATGCTAAACCAGCTTCTAAGACTGAACTGTGGAGGTGTGTCTTCCAGGTTAACGTGCTCCCAGTGGCTGTTTTGGCTGGGAGTTGAATGGATGAGTGTTGGACTCTGAGTATGATGTAGTATTGAGAGTGTCCTTTGTTTCTGAACATACACAGGAGCGTTATGATGAAGTGTAAGTGTTGTTTATGGATTAGTGTAAGGATTCTAAGGGTCAGTGGAGGTCGTTCAGCTGCGGTCTGTGTTTATGCGGCAGGTTGAGCTCTCAGAATGGATGTACATACCTGCAGAACCGACGCGTGGATGACATCATCATAGAGAACGGCAGAGTGGTGGGGGTGAAGTCGCATGGAGAGGTGAGGACGCAAAATATATCAGCGTATGGTGGTGCAGCGGGTGGTGCTGTCGCCTCTCAGTAAGAAGGGTCTGGGTTTGATTCCTGGGCCGGGCGGCCAGGGTCCTCCCTGGGTATGTGTGGGTTTCCTCCTACAGTCCCAGGACAGGCCAGTTGGAGATATTAAATTGGGTGTGTATGTGACTGTGTGTCGGCCCTGTGATGGGTCCAGGGTGTCTCCGCCCTCCGTCTAATGAGCCCTGGGATAGGCTCCAGCTCCCCCTGCGACCCAGAAGGATAAGCAGTGTAGATGATGATGATGATGATGAGAGAGATCAGGGGTCTTCTGAGATTTAAAAAATGCATTGATCTGAATCAAATAAAATCTATTACAATGTAATAAAATCTTTTATTAACCCGTCTCCCAAAAAACCTTTTGTTTGTATTTCACTTCTGTTTCCTCCATTTGTGCATTTAGTGTATTTTAACAATTATATATAAACAGATCAAAAGAATCAAACAGAATTGAAGTGAATTGGGGGGGTGCAGAATTTGATTGAATCATTTTCAGTGAAATCGCCATAAACCTGAGTCATTCTGCAGTGTAAAACATAAACAGTAGCAGGGACTCTAATTAATAATTACAGAACTCATACTGTAATATTCACAGTAATGTTGTACTACATTAACAGTATATTCTTTTCTGAATATTACTTAAAGAAATTAATGTGTTTAAAAAGCATTTGTTGTTATTTTCTGTTTGGACAGAGCATGCTAAGCTAATGTTAGTAGCTGACAAGCAATAACTTGGCTCAACTTTACCACTTAACTGGTCATATTTACTCTGTTTCACAGATATTAAAAGCAGCACAGCTTTTAATAACTTCCAGGAAGTTCTAAACGTTGAGCAGATTGTGATTGTGGTGATGTTTGTTTCTAATCGGTCCATATGACTGATATCGGTTCTGATTGACAGGTATTCCGATGTAAGCAGCTGCTGTGTGACCCCAGCTACGCTCCAGGCCGGGTCAGGAAAGTGGGGCGGGTCATCAGGGTCATCTGCCTTCTCAACCATCCAATCAGAAACACTCAGGACGCCAAATCCTGCCACATCATCATCCCACATACACAGGTGCACCGGAAGTCAGGTACGTGGAGGAATCTCATTCAGGATAACGTCCAATCAGTTTCTTATTCTCAGAACTACAGAACCTACTTACTATCAATAGCAGATACTAAATAATATATAGTCATTCAAGAATATTAATTCATACTGGATACTGAAAAAATCATGCAGAGTACTGATTAATTTATAGTAGATAATCAATTGTAGTAACATAATTCATACTGCATACTGTATAATTCATATTAGATGCTGAATAATTCATAGTAGATACTAAATAATTCATAGTAGATACTGACTAATTCATACTGGATACTGAATAATTCATAGTGGATACTGAATAATTCATAGTAGATACTGAATAATTCATACTGAATACTGAATAATTCATAGTGGATACTAAATAAAAAATATATGCTTATATTTTTCCATAATTTACAGCTTGTATTGTTTTAGTGATATTCGTCCCTCTCATACACATATATACTTTATATAAGGCCCTCGGTCGAGGGGACGCCGGACGTTCCCATCCTTAACCGTGTTGTTATGAGGTTATGGACCGGTTCCTTTCTCCCTCTTTCCAGATATCTATGTGTGTATGGTCTCCTATGGTCATAACGTAGCTCCAGAAGGGAAGTACATCGCTGTGGTCAGTACGAACGTGGAGACCGGAAACCCAGAGAAGGAGGTGCAGCCGGGGCTGGCTCTGCTGGAGCCCATCACGCAGAAGTAAAAACAAATAATAAACGTGTTCTGTGTGGAACGTGATGTGGTGATAAGTCTGATCTCATCTAGAACCAACAGAGTACTTAAGGCCACCACGGCATGCAGCATCAGTACCTAAAACTGTATCGCTGTTCTGTAGGTTCATCTCCATTACCGACCTGATGGTCCCCACAGACGATGGAAGGCGGAGTCAGGTATTCCTCACACAGACATACCACACTGGGCTTTATAAAGGAATTACACACTCACACCGGAATACTGAAGCCACCTCCCTGTATCTACACTCGCTGTCCACTGTATCAGCTCCACTGACCGTACAGGACACTCTGTAGTTGTACAGTTCCAGACTGTAGTCCATCTGTTTCTCTGTATACTGTATTACCCTGTTCTTCAATGGTCAGGACCCCCACAGGACCACCACAGAGCAGGTATGATGTGGGTGGTGGATCATTCTCAGCACTGCAGTGACACTGATGTGGTGGCGGTGTGTTAGTGTGTGTTGTGCTGGTGTGAGTGGATCAGACACAGTGTCAGGAACACAGAACTTGGCTCGACGTGCGCAGAGCTAAAAGTCAGAGGAGTTTTATTAAATAGACCGAAGGTAAAAAAAAAAATCGAAAACCAGAGAGGCAAACATTCAGGCAACCAGAACAAGAGGAGGATCACGGAGAGAAAGTCGAGGTCAAAGGGAGTCAGAACCAGAGATAGCAACAAGACCGGCAGGAGAGAAACGCTCAGTGAGGGCAAAACTTCACAATGGGTGGGTGTGTGTGTGAGGGGCTTATAACAGACTGGGTGAATGAGCAGCAGGTGTGTGTAATCAGTACTCAGGAGAGCTGGAACGGGAGAATGAGGTGTGATTGGATGACTGGGGACATGTGAGGGTGACACCATCAGGTAGTGCACTCTGGAAAATGGAGTTCGGGAGATCGGCGGTGTCAGAAACACCCGGAGGTGTGACACACAGCAGTGCTGCTGGAGTGTTTAAACACTGTGTCCACTCACTGTCCACTCTATTAGACACTCCTACCTTGCTGCTCCATGGTTCAGTACTGAGAATGATCCACCACCCACATAATACCTGCTCTGTGGTGGTCCTGTGGTGGTCCAGTGGGGGTCCTGTGGGGGCACATGTACAGTTTTGTACAGAGTTTTATGTACCCACAGATTTGATTCAGCATTCAGATAAAAGTGATCTGCTTCCTCTCGGTTTAGATCTTCGTGTCTCGATCGTATGACGCCACCACACACTCTGAGACGGAGTGTGAGGACATTAAGGACCTGTTCCGGCGCATGACAGGGGCAGAGTTCAGCTTCGAGGACTTCCGTAGAGACAGTGAGGCCGACGCTGATGATTAAACTCATGCACAAATGGCTACGGCGTCCAGAGGACACTGATCCACCTCGTTCACACCCGGACCAGTTTCCTGACCGCGGGACGGAGAGTGAAGGGAATCGGATAATTAGTCAGCAGCTTTGAGAGCACTTCAGAAATACTGACCTACATTGTGACTGCTATGGAAAGGGGACATGGGTCTTCGGAGATACTGCAAGGTACATCCCCGATAGCAAGAGGATAGCGGACCACTCTTGGTCTGATAATGGCAAATCTGGTGGTCTGCTGGCATTGTGCTCAGTGTTTTTAGTATTAGACAAAATTCCATTTATTTTCCTCATTTTGCTTCATTTATCTTACATTTGCTATCCATTGTAAATTACACTCGGCATCAGAAGAACAGCTGCTCCCAGAAGGAGGTGTGGGATCACCAGGATCAATAACTGATGATAAATTTAGACTGATATGATCAATATTTATTGAGCTACACATACAGAAGTCTGTCTCTCAGTATGGCGTCGGGCCGCCGTGTTTGCTAACCCAACCTGCCAGACGTCTCGGCATGGAGCTGTAGAGGTTCCTAATGGTGTCCTGTGATGATCCATCTCATGCAGCTTGAATATCCTCACACAGTTCCTGCAGATGGTGCGGTAGGGGTGGAGGTGGAGTCACACCAGGCCTTCTGGATGCGATTTTTGCAAAATGGCCGACGTGTGAATAAGGTGGTGAGGTGGACAAACCTGCTAATGGAGATTCACCTTCCTATGGAGCACAGTAACCCTAATCTAGCACACCTGATCCAGTTAGTCACCGTCTTCAGTAGAATCTGAGCAGTTAGTTTACTGTTCAGCCTGCAGGTGGGTGGGGTCCAATTACAGGGCTTAAAGGGGAATCCCACTAATTCAGATGTTCTGTACAGTGGTGGTGATGGGAACCAGGGTTCTCCATGTCTAGAACACACATATAGACATTTTATTGAATATCTAGAACCACCAGTGAACCTACACGAGTCATCTGAGTGTATATGGAATGTTGATGATGGAAAATCTGGAAAACCTGGAAATACTAAGTTTCTTTGGGGGACTATTTGACCTCACAGCGCCCTGCAGCATGTATCCCTCCACCATGAATGGAGTTTAAGGCTGAAATCTTCTCCACACTATCATAAACAGCGTCTCAGACATCAGGCAGCGTATTCAGAACCACCTCATGTAGGAACTTTCTGTGAGGGAGCTTTTAGAGGGGGATGTCTGGTTACCTTCACCGTCAAAACAAACGTTCCAATAGCGAACACCAGGACAAACACCGGTAAAGCACACAGCTGATTTTACTGTGTGAACCTGCCTGTTATGGGAGGTTATGGTATGTTAGATTCCTTTAACAGCAGAAACATAAAGGGTTTTATTTCTGAGTTATTTCTGTATTAATACTGTGTGAACTCTATGACTGTAATAAAGGCTGTGCTGCTCTCATTCCTGCTTCCCCTATGAGACTGAAGAATGGAGGGTATTTATGGTATTTAATAATGATTCAGTGATTCGCTCTGGAAGGATTAAGGGCCCCCAGATAAGCCCTGAGAAGGATGGAGCTCTGTGAACACAGACAGGGAGCGGGAGGGGGTCGGGTGACTGGCCAGCCAAGAAAGAGGTTAATAAGGCTTACTGACGGTGAATACAGGACAGTGGCCGCCACCTTGACCGGGGGATTACACCCAGCACATGCTTCTATATACCCATCATGTCTAGTACATCAACTGTATATATGAAGTATATGAATCATTCTACTGAATCAGTTCAACCTGCACGTCCAAATTAATAAATCATACAGGCATATACAGATCAAAGACCCTACAAGAATGATGTCTCAGACTCTAACAGAGCTCAACTAAATATATACACAACCAATATATATTTAACCCCTACATTTACACTAAACCCCTAACACCTACATTCACACTAAACCCTAACCCCTACATTCACACTAAACCCTAACCCCTACATTCACACTAAACCCTAACCCCTACATTTACACTAAACCCCCTAACCCCTACATTCACACTAAACCCCCTAAACCCTACATTTACACTAAACCCCCTAACCCCGACATTCACACTAAACCCCCTAAACCCTACATTTACACTACACCCTAATCTCTACATTTGCAGTCAGTCTTATTTTAAAGTCCAAGGTTTAAGGTCCCTGAGCAGAACTCATATGTAGTAATAATTTGTTCCATATGTATATGCATGATCAGCTTTTACAGGCAAGAAACACATACATTCTCAAAAAGATCTTTAATTTACATAACAACCACAACACTGAAAACCTGCTCCGGTTCNTCGCACAGAGCTGCTCCGGTTCGCTCTCACAGAGCTGCTCCGGTTCACCTTCACAGAGCTGCTCCCGTTCAGTAAGTGGTTGACCAGCACTCCATGATTTAATAGTGATTTTGTGAACAAAACTGTGAAGATCCACACAGTGATTTACAGTCTCAGTCTGGGAAAAGCACACTCACACACACACACACTCACACACACACTCACACACTCACACACACTCACAACTCTGTGGTTCAGCTGGTGTGCATATCTGAGGTCACTCCGTGAACGCTGACGCTGGAGGAGGGATTAAACCGGCTGCTGTGAGTCGTCTCTCATTGGACAGGAAGTTGAACGTGGCGCATGCGTTTGGCTGCAGAGGGAAAACAGAGAACACGTGACTACAGAGCTAACATCACGGATTATATCTGAATTATACATGAAATAAATTAATACACGGTTTATAACAGGTAAACAGAGTCACTCAGAGTGGTAACAGTTTAACTAGTACGTTTCAGCGCTGCAGCCTCAGCGGTGGCAGCTAATGAAGCTTATACTCCACCAACTAGCATCATGCTAACTGCATGCCTACATCATCACATACTGATCTCAAACTGTGTGGACTTGTTATGTAATCTCATATAGACTCGATTATATGGTTTAGCCATGCACTTAGCACCATGCTAATTGGCCCCATGACTTGTTAGCTACATTAGCATTGTAGCTCCAGTGCTAAAACTAAAGAAACAACCTTCAGACACCAAACACCTCTCAGCTGACTGATTATATATTTCCCCGTGATCACTGAAATGCTGGTTGTAATCCTCACCGTGTCCTGAACCTCCACAGCGATGCCTTTCTTCCGCATGAAGGCGAGAACATCGGGGTCCAGACGCTCCGTACGGGCTCCTGTGCCCAAAACCAGCACCTCTACTCAAACACAGAGAACAGTCATTTACCCGGAGAACACGTTCCAGCCAAGCTCTCCTTTCAGGACACCGGCCTGTTTACATTACTGACGGATCTGAGTCACTCACCTACGCCGAGGTGAACCGTCATGTTAGAGACCGGGTCTGAGCAGAAATCTGATTTGATCAAAGAGGCTTGTGATGTGAACGCAGCCAACGTGTTTGACCCCGTTTAGTATCCGGATTGCAAGCTGGTCAGATCTGAACCCCTTTGTGTTCACACTTGGCAATCCGGTGCATCTCAGTTTAGTCAGACTGAAATCTGGTACAAATATGCAAATCAGCTGATCTACGACAGCCAATCACCTGTGTTGGTCCTCACATCGGCTGATGTTCTAAATACAGTTCACGCCTCAAATATCACATCATATTAAATACAGGAGCTCATAATAGTTATTGTCCAGTGGTGGCAGTCCAGTGGGCGGAGTCTTCCCCATATGCACAACAGCAGTGGGAGGAGTCACAGTAACAGGAGGGGCTTTGATTGTTGAATGCAGCTGTAGAAACATTTACAGTGCCAGCTAAAAGGCTACGTTCAGACTGGCAGCCCAAATCCAGTTTGTGGCACATCCAGATTGTATCCGGAACCACAAAAAAAAAAAAAAAACCACATTCGGAGGTTTAAAATGCGATTCATCAGTCTGAATGCTCTGACCGTGCAAATCGGATTTCAAAGTGTATTTTGGACTCACGACAAGGACAAACCCTGAACACGAAAGCCAAACCGTGTCCTGAAGTGGTTTGGGTGTAAATCCGGTTTAAATCCGGTTTAAGTGGGCGCGTTCACACCCGCATTTTAATGCGGGTCATTTCTATCCAGATATAATCCTGATATTCAAGACGCATAAAGCGCTCAGCAGCACATGGGGTCTTTTTAAGCTAGTGGTCTCCAACCCTCCTTCTGCAGAGCTCCTTTCCTGTAGAACCTAGGTCCAACCACAGTTTGCCACACCTGCTCCATCTTATCCACCTCTTCCCTGCTCCCAGGTTGGCTGGATCATCTTACTGGAGACAGGATGGAACTAAGCTCAGCAGGAAAGTAGCTCCCCAGGAGGGACGCAGACCACTCAGTCCATGGCTTCCTCCATGAAAGTTCTTTGACAGGTTCTGAATGGATCGTTACTGATAACCAGCAGATTACTGGATTAGTGATGTCATGAACAGTGACAGTCCTAGTCCAGATTAAACAGGCATGTGTGAGGTTGTACCTATACGGGGCTCCAGCAGGTAGAACAGAGCCAGACTCTCCACCGTGATGTCTTTATAGCTGCCCACCTGCAACGGAAACATCAACCAGATCATCAAACAGGACAGATACCAGAACAGGACAGATACCAGAACAGGACAGATACCAGAACAGGACAGATACCAGAACAGGACAGGACCAGAAACCACATAATCCAGTATGTTAGATTCCTGAACATCTCCACACGGTTAGAGACGAGTCTGTGAGGATTTAGGAATGCAGTTAGCACTATGCTAACTGGTGGGGCAGAAGATTCAGACACCCAGTGTGTCTGGGCTGAATCACTACAGACTACGTTCTGGGGGAATGGGGTTGGGTGGAGGTGATTCACCACACTTAAAGGGCCCATATCCCAGATGTATCCTGTGAGGTCCACTTATGATGCACCAAAAACAATCAAGTTTCATTTTTCCTATTTATCTTTAAATAGAACAGGCTGTTTTTGTTACTGCACCTTTAATGCTGACATATGTAAATGAGCTCTGTTTTGATTGGCTGCCTCATTCGATAAGCAGTCCAGGCTGAAACACTCCTGTGAGTGGGTGGAGCTAAAGCTGTGGCTTTTTCATGGGCTCATTTTTCGGTTTACTTTCATATATGGACTGTACGGATGAACTGCACATTTCAGAACTATGGCAATGTTTCTCTTTTATCCCGAATGTATCCAAAATCTTGTTTTCCATGATACGAGCCCTTTAATGGACAGTCGCCCTGATACGTCTGACTGTACGGCGTCCAGTAATTGGAGAAAACGTGCGGTCATTAAGTTTGTCCTCACGTTCCACTGCAGGATAGCCGGCGGTACCACGGCACACGGGCCGATCACTCTGTTCCCGTCGATGTTGAACCCTCTTGAGCTGTAGCTGAGGATCATGGATCCGCCGTCCGTCTCCTTCTGCATCACCGTCACCGTCGTCTTCTGGTACATCTCATCGTCTGTCGGGACCAGTCTGTGTCCGCGAGTTAAGAAGGGACTGGACGGACAGAAAACATGAGAGAACACACTGTCTTTGATGGAAACCACTGTTAATCAGAGTGCAGCCTATCAGGGTAAAGGGGGCGGGGCTTGTGTTATACACACATCCACAGTCAGATGTCAGAGATCAATTACACAAATGGAATTCATGTGTACATATAACTATATGTAATGATGTCTGAGACGCTGTTTATGATAGTGTGGAGAAGATTTCAGCCTTAAACTCCATTCATGGTGGAGGGATACATGCTGCAGGGCGCTGGGAGGTCAAATAGTCCCCCAAAGAAACTTAGTATTTCCAGGTTTTCCAGATTTTATGTGTCTATATGTGTGTTGTAGACATGGAGACCCCTCTGGTTCCCATCACCACCACCACTGTAAAGAACATCTGAAACACTTCACAACACTCAGTAATACAGAAATTTGGAAATACGGGTGGAGTTCCCCTTTAAGAACACAGACTGTATAATTAGCCCTGTTTAATAGGCTTTAGTGCAGCACAGTCTGTGACACACGGAACAGAAATCACTGTATTCATTTGTATGTGGCTCCACTGGACCTTTCATATATGTTCCAATTTATGGAACCTCAGAATACTAAATATCGCGACACGTATCATGTAAAATGTATTGACGTATCGCGATATCATATTTTTGCCATATTGTCCACCACCAGGATCAGCTTCTCTCATCCTGAGCAGAGGTCATCATGGTGTTGCACCAGTACTCGAACACACGAACAGTTCAGCACGCAGTGCAGTGATCAGAGGTTACAGTACCTGGAGAGACCCGGAGGGGTTCTTGATCCGAACCGAAGACCGTAGAGAGCTCCACGGAGAAATAACTTACTACATACCGGCGTTGCCATTTCAGAAACTCCACGTTAAGCCGGCACTAAGCTGGAGTAGCAGGACGGACCCTTTATCGCGCTGCACACACTTCCGCTGTAAACATCCGGTGATGGGCTTGTTCAATACGTTGTCTTATATTTTTAAGTTATTGTACATATTGGATATATATATTTAAAACGAGGCTGAAAATACATTATATGTTTTATTAGATGCGGAAAGTCGCCAGAAATTATTTCGGCACTGCAGAAACAACGTAAAGTACGTCGCAGTGTCGTTAGCTCAGCTAATTTTGGTTTCCAAACTGCGTGCAAAATAACAGTACTCACAAATAACGGCCCCCGATAACATTATCTAACTATTAGCGCACTTTATCTGCGTGTCGATTTTGTACACTCCGCCTAAATAATATGTATTTTGGCCGTACGCCGCAATACAAGGTGTTTTTGCTGACGTTCAAATGTTTAGGCGATCGATTAATCTTGCCTGTATGCAACAGGGGGCGTGGTATGTGTTTGATTCCTTGCAGCGAACCGATTCTTTTGAGCGGTCGCATTCAATGAATCGAAATCAGATTCAATTGGCCTTTCAATTCAGCGGGTTCAGTGAAAATCAGATTTATTATCATCAGCATAAACAATGTCTATGAAAAGTAGCCAAGTCCTGTTTTCAGTCATTCAGGTCATTAAACTGACCAGCAGTATGTCGTATTAAGACGACTGGACTTGTGGTATAACATATTATTACATAAAACATATTATTTATAAAAATAAATAACTTCAAACCTTTTTTGATTTAATTTTTTTTTTTCAAAATTTCGAACTTTTAAATTTTGTCACCAAAAACGACAAATATATATATATATATATATATA
>CM067494.1:17736688-17755042 GCA_034552555.1 Semaprochilodus insignis | reverse complement strand
AAGTGTTTAAGAGTAGCTGTCGATGTCCATCATAAACGGAAGGGAACTGATACCAGGGACTTGGATACAGTGAAATCACAGCGTTCAGAATTGAACAAGACGACTCTGTGCGACTCTCATGATTAACAAGTCACTTAATAAACTAACATGGATTAAAAATTTTATGCTCTAAATACAAAATTAAATAGCTGGTGAAAATGAACAAAATGAGGTGTATTAAATGTAAGTGAGAGTCCAGGTGATATACTGTCAGTTCTTACTTTAGATTATGGAGTTATTAGTTGTTTACATTCTCTCTATAATGGGTCTAAATAACAGGCCCTTTGATGTATATGACCTCTTTCCCAAACCACAGGACGCTTTACAGTTTCAGGTCATGGCCAAAAGGACAAACAGTCCCCTAGCCGGCAGGGAGAAACCTCCTATCTGACCTGGCAGCGCCCCGATTACGTCACCCAGTCAGACTCTGTTGTCATGATGCAAAGTCCCCGTCTCATGACTAAGGATCTTTTATTATATCACAGTCGCAATTTAATAGTGCAATTTTCAGATCTCCAGCTGCAGGTTATTTTTAATTACAGTCTAAAAATATTATGTTAAATTTCAGTGGGAGATACGGGCTGAAAGATGAATTGGTTATTTATTTGTACTGAAATTGGAGTTTGAAAGGAAGTCATTTTCAGTTTGCCAGAACTGTAGTATTTATAACAGCTCACATGATCAGCTATGTTCCTGTAACGTGTAAAGTAGGGAACTGCTAATAAAGCTAACACCGCTGGTGTGTTATTAATGTCCAGACCTATAAAAGACCTGGACCTCAATTTGTAGGAAATTTTCATAATCTAAGTCACAGTGTTGGTCGGAAACATCACTATTAGATCTTTAGTCTGAAATGTTTAGCCCATCTCCTGACCCAGTCAGACTCCGCTCTCACGATGCAGTGCCCCCGTCTCCTGACCCAGTCGAACTCCGATCTCACAATACGGGTCCTCCAACTAGCGGCCCGGTCGCACTCTGCCATCCTGATGCAGTGTCCACATTTCCTGACCCAGTTAAATGCCGTTCTCACGATGTAGTGTCCCCATCTCCTCACCCGGTCAAACTCCGCTCTCACGATGCAGTGTCCCCATCTCGTGTCCCCGTCAAACGCCGCTCTCACGATGCAGTGTCCCAGTCAGACTCTGCTCTCACGATGCAGTGTCCCCATCTCGCGTCCCAGTCAAACTCTATTACAGTACCAGTCCTCTGCCTCGTGACCCAGTCACACTGTGCCATACTGATGCAAACTCCCCATCTTATGACCCAGTTAAACTACCCTGTCAGGATGCAGTGTCCCCATCATGTGATCCAGTCAGACTCTGCTGTCACAGTACAGATCCTCTGTCTCACGACATGGTCACACTCAGCCATTACGATTTAAAGTCCCTATCTCATAACATCCACACGATTCCCAAGTGTTTAAGAGTAGCTGTCGATGTCCATCATAAACGGAAGGGAACCGACACCAGGGACTTGGATACAGTGAAATCACAGCGTTCGGAATTGAACAAGGTGACTCTGTGCGACTCTCATGATTAAGAAGTCACTTAATAAACTAACATGGATTATAAAGTTACCCCAACGTTTATATTTGTGTAGATATTCTAAAATGTATCCATATATAGGAGTTAAAATAGAATTATAGTGTAGTAAATACCATTTGCAGACATTTTCTAGTCAAGACTTAGGCTTAACCTGGGTCTGAGAAACTTCTCAAGGGTTATTGAAATGGTCACTTGGCCTTTTATCTGACTTGCTGGTTGGATTGATTGATTAAGTCGTGATCAATAATGTAAAAGGCTTTGAAAACTTTCAGCAGTTTAACAAAACGAGGAAAACCTTCAGTGATGATTATCACTCTTGTTTGCTGTTTCAAAGATATCAGTCTCTTGCAGTGGGACTAATGCATCGGTTTTATGTAGAGTTACGTAATTTATTTACTTACTATTGACATTTTTTATTGCTAAACCTTCATTCAGCACAGTTATCAGTTACCTAACTGTCACGGAACAAGTAAATTAATATCCGTCATGCTTTTAAAATGGGATAAGAGAAAACTTACACTCGTCATCTGAAGAAATAGCTGCACCCAGAAGGAGGTGTGGGAGTGCAGGTGTGTTGGGAAGGAAGATAAAGGTCACCAGGATCAATAACTGATGATCAATTTAGACTGATATGATCAATATTTATTGAGCTCCACATACAGAAGTCTGTCTCTCAGTATGGTGTCGGGCCGCCGTGTTTGCTAACCCAACGTGCCAGACGTCTCGGCAAGGAGCTGTAGAGGTTCCTAATGGTGTCCTGTGATAATCCATCCCATGCAGCTTGAATATCCTCACACAGTTCCTGCAGATGGTGCGCTAGGGGTGGAGGTGGAGTGACACCAGGCCTTCTGGACGTGTGACAACAAACCGTTCATCTTGGCGCTGATGACGGTGCCTCCACACACGGATTCGTTGGTCGTCTCCACCAAGACAAAAGCGGGACTCGTCACTGAAGATGACCCGCTGACGTTCTGAGTCACTCCATGACAGTCTGGCACGACACCATTGCAGTCTTTGGTGACGGTGACGTGGTGTTAAGGACAGTCGTGGTAACGGTCTTCGTGCATGTAGTCCTGCGTGGTGCAGCCGTCTGCCAATGGTGCTGCACTAACAGGAGGACTCATGGAGGACATCACTGCTCGCTGGATGTCTGCTGGCGTGACTGTTGGGTCAGTCTGCACATGTTGGACAATCTGTCGGTTCTCCCTCTCTCCGTGGTTCGTGTAGGTCTCCCAGATCCTTCATGTCGCTGGTTGCGTGCCTCCTTCTATCCACTGCCGCCAACAGCGTGCTAAGGTGGCATCCGCACGACCGGTATGGCGTACGGTACGTTGATGAGACTTTGTAGCGCTTCCCGGAGCCCTACGATGCGTCCCCCCTCTAACTTACTTTCAAACTCTTCTCTGAGGTGGACTTCACTCGCAAATGATGCTACCGACACACAAGCATGCGCAACGGGACGACCTTGTATGGTCAGTCAAGTGCAGCGTTCTTGCATACGTCACGTGCGGCCGAGCGTGAAACTTGAATCATTAGCATGTCTCATGATGTTAAACCTGCCCACCAAGTTTCACTCCTGTGGGTTGGGTCCTTCTGGGTGCAGCTGTTCTGCAGATGATGAGTGTATATTCAGATAGTAGGGTGAAGCGACCGGATGCCCATTAAGTTGAAACTGAAGTTGCATAATTTCAAGCATATTTCAATACAGTAACGGCACCATAGATGGTGTACTAATTTGACCTTAATTAACGGTTTACACCATATACAGCTTGAGAAATTTAATCTGCTGCAGTTTTTAGCGTATGGATAAAAACCCGTCTCTTGTTCCTGCTACGTTATTACCTTGAGAAGGCCGCATCCATCAACATGTTCTGCGCTTCTCCTTCCTTCAAACCAACTTTTCCACCTCATTCAAGCATATTTTTTAATTTTTTAATTTCTTTTTTTTTAAGCCATGTTTTCAAATTCCTAGCTTTTCCATACAGGTATAATCCGAGTGTTCAAAATCTGCTGGGCTGATGTGGCACTCTCATTACCACCATATTGCCCAGCCCTATTTCTTCTACCCACAGGCTTCCAGTTATTTCAAGCTTTGCAGAGAGTCATTTGAAGATAATTGGATTAATGATCTACATAATTATACCACATGCAGTGCACAGTTGAAGCAAACCGATCGTGGATAGGATGTGGTGTTGGAGCTTTAATCATAATAAAATTCAGTTGTAGAGTTTAACACTTTGTGGTCTGCAGGATGACTCCTTCAGACGTGGTCATGTGCTTGTGCATTGTTATATATACACCAGTTAGCCATGACATAAAAACACCTCCCTGTATCTACACTCACTGTCCACTCTTTCAGCTCCACTGACCATACAGGACACTCTGTAGTTGTACAGGTCCAGACTGTAGTCCATCTGTTTCTCTGTGTACTGTATTACCCTGTTCTTCAATGGTCAGGACCCCCACAGGACCACCACAGAGCAGGTATGATGTGGGTGGTGGATCATTCTCAGCACTGCAGTGACACTGACGTGGTGGTGGTGTGTTAGTGTGTGTGGTGCTGGTGTGAGTGGATCAGACACAGCAGTGCTGCTGGAGTGTTTAAACACTGTGTCCACTCACTGTTCACTCTATTAGACACTCCTACCTTGCTGGTCCACCTTGTAGATGTACAGTCAGAGACGATAGCTCATCTGCTGCTGCACAGTGCAGTGCTGGTCATCCTCTAGTCCTTCATCAGTGGTCACGGAGCGCTGCCCCCACGGGATGCTGCTGACTGGACAGTTCTGGTGGGTGGACGGTTCTCAGTCCAGCAGTGCCACTTAGGTGTCCTGCAGCACTGCTGTGTCTGATCCACTCACACCAGCACAACACACACTAACACACCACCACCACGTCAGTGTCACTGCAGCGCTGAGAATGATCCACCACCCACATAGTACCTGCTCTGTGGTGGTCCTGTGGGGGTCCTGACCATTGAAGAACAGGGTAATACAGTACACAGAGAAACAGATGGACTACAGTCTGGACCTGTACAACTACAGAGTGTCCTGTATGGTCAGTGGAGCTGATAAGATGGACAGGAGGTACAGGGTAGGTGGTTTTAATGTTAGGACTGATCTTTGCGCGTGTGTGTGTGTGTGTGTGTGTGTAAATACATACGCACACAAACGGGGAGGGGACATATAAAGTGTTTGTTACTAAAGCTCGTGTGCATTTAAATCGAGTTCTGCAGATCAGTTTTTGGGAAGTGTTATAATCTGACCCATGCACCAACGGCTCTTAGGAGGAAGTGACGGTTACGGAACTGTGCAAAATTCTTAGACAACCTGTGAAAGATATATATGTATGTATGTAATGATTTCTTTTAAGTATTACTTGTATTTATTTTTATAAGTATTTATTTTCTTGTAAAACACCAACAGTAAAATAAATAAATATAAGGTTTTGATTATTTTATTCTTATTTCTTTAAATAAATTAAATAATTTCCAGTCAGTTCTTAAGACAATCTGCTATTTGTGGTCCATCTTTTCTGGTTGGGCCAGTCAGACCTTCAATAAGTTAAACAGTTTACAGTCTATACTTCGTTAAATCAACCATTTCTTTGGTAGGATTGAACAAATTAAGGCAACATCTGAAGCTGCATCAAAATCAGGAAGTTGGCAATAATAGCAGCCTGAAACCTGCCAATTTGTGTTTTTACCGGCACTTTTACTGCCGAGGTACATCATTTTAAACCCCTGTTTGGCGTCTTTCTCAGGAGACTTTTGCACAGTACCGTGTTATATTTGCATGAACTTTTGACCTGGTTTGTTTTTAGTTTGATTTTGAATGTTTGTTTCCTTTCCCATCTCTCTCTCTCTGTGTCCTTCTTGCAGCAGCTCCGACAGTCGGGATCGAGCGTACGAGCACAGTCCTTACGGACACCATGAACGCGGTGGCACTTTTGATAGGCCGCGGCACTACAACACTGACTATTACCGTGACCGCACCATGTTTGCCTCTGGGGTCGCCTCCAGCCCAGCAGTTAGTGCAATTAGCGGGGGATTTGACACCCCAGAAACTCATTTTGAATCGCGGATCCGTGATCCCTTCACCTTGTCCAGCTCCGCACGCAGGGACCCCTACCGCGACGATAGGGGGCGGCGCGTTGATCGGACTTACCACCATCGCCGCAGCCGGTCTTCTCACTCATCGCAGTCGCGGCACCCTTCTCCCCAAAGGACCACCGGACAGACCCCAAAAGCCCCCCACTCGCCCAAAAGAGCAGCGGTCTCTCCAGGACGAGGTCCACGCTCGCGGTCCCGCAGCCGATCGTCCAGCTCCGACTCGGTCAGCAGCACCAGCAGCACTGGCAGTGGCAGGTAGAGTTACGGTTTTGAGAAACTGAGTTTACTGTAGAGGCTTCTGTCACTTGGTAGAAGTTCAGTTGGACCACCCTGTAGCACTAATCCAGCCCACCTGTCTAAACCGCCTCGTTCTCGTTCAGTCTGTATGTTAACTGATTAACGAGAAGTTGATTGGACCGAGGCTACTTGGCATTGGACCGCACTTATTCCCATCACGGCTAAGTTTATCGCTGTAGCTCGCGCTGCTTGTTGCACAAGGTGCAGTTACACATCCTGCAGGTCTGTTTTTGGCACGTATCCCTAATGAGCCACGGTACAACTAAAATCAGTCTGAAATCCGTCTTTGCTTTATTGTGTAGTCTGCACCTGTGAGGCCACACCTAACCTGGACTGCACCTTGCAGTATTACTGCAGCTACAGTAACATGTAGGCAGGAGAGGCTAATATTCATGCACAGCTTCACCACCTGCAAAATTGAATGCATTTGAAAATATCTGTCTGTGACCAACGAGCAGACTGTAAAACACGTAAATGACACTTGAGTTGTTTGGAAAGCTGCTAGCTGTGGACGTGTGGTTATTGGAACTGGACATGTGGCCGTATGATTTGCCTGCAAACTAGTTAAACTTCAGCAGTGGATAAGAAAAACACTTGTGGTGGACATTCTTCTAAGTTTGTAGCAGGTTTTCGGAGCGAGCGCTCTGACGTTGGGTTAACGTTTCACTGGAGATCGGACTATGTGGGGTTAAAGGAGCCGTCCTCTGTAAGTGGGTTCTGTGTGCTGTACGAGTGACTTGTTCTAAGGAGATTTTCTTTCCTCTTCTGGCAGCAGTGACTCAAACAGCAGTTCTAGTGAGGGGTCTCGAGCACGCTCGGTTCAGTCGGCAGCCACTCATGTTCCTCCTGTTCCTCCTCCTTTGTCTCTGGACTGTGATGAGCCACGTAGGAGCTTTGGCATCAGGGTCCAGAATCTTCCTGTGCGATCAACAGGTTAGTACCCAGAATGTACCCTTTATTGTTGGCCGGGGTGTGTGTGTGTGTGTGTGTGTGTGTGTGTGTGTGTGTGTGTGTGTGTGTGTGTGTGTGTGTGTGTGTCTCTGTCTGCCTCTTTTGACGTGTCTGTGTCTTTGTGTGTGTCTGTCTGTGTGTCTGTGTCTCTGTCTGTGTCTCTGTCTGTGTCTCTGTCTGTGTCTCTGTCTGTGTCTCTGTCTGTGTCTCTGTCTGTGTGTCTGTGTCTGTGTGTCTGACTGCCTCTGTCTTTTTTTTGACTTGTGTCCTGTGTGCCTCTTTTGATGTCTGTGTGTGTCTGTGTATCTGTGTGTCTTTTGACTTGTGTCTCTGTGTGTGTCTGTCTCTGTGTCTGTCTCTGTGCGAGTGTGTGTGTGTGTGTGTGTGTGTGTGTGTGAGTGAGTGAGTGTGTAAAATGTTTACATGTGAAAGTACTTTGCAGCTGAAATGTGCCTTTGTCGTCCCCAGACACAAGTTTGAAAGACGGACTTTTCCACGAGTTTAAAAAGTACGGAAAGGTGACGTCCGTTCAGATACATGGTGCGTCCGAGGAACGTTACGGCCTAGTCTTCTTCAGACAGCAAGAGGACCAGGAGAAAGCTCTTAGTGTGTCCAAAGGAAAGCTCTTCTTTGGGATGCTGATTGAAGTGACTGCCTGGAATGGCCCCGGTAAGTACTGTACGAGCTGACCGCCGCCTACAGATCTGCGCAGTGTCGATACGGGTTTGTTTAGCTGCGGATCTTTTCTGGCAGAGACGGAAAGTGAAAACGAGTTCCGCCCCTTGGATGGAAGAATAGATGAGTTCCACCCAAAGGCTACCCGGACATTGTTCATTGGGAATCTGGAGAAGACGACAAATTACCAGCAGCTGCTTGATGTGTTTCAGCGCTTTGGCGAGATAGTGGTAAGGGCTTTAATCAGTGACTTAAACGCTAGTCCGCTTCTTTTCCTCTCGTGTTTCTGTCTCTGAGTTTAATCACATTGTTCATGACTTCACTTCTACTACGTCTCATCTTGTTTTCAGGATATCGATATTAAAAGGGTGAACGGTGTTCCTCAGTATGCTTTCGTGCAGTATTCTGATATTGCCAGCGTGTGCAAAGCCATCAAGAAGATGGATGGGGAGTACTTGGGTACCAACAGACTTAAGGTATTCACGTGGCTTACAGTGTCTTGCAGTAACAAGAACAAAAGCCACTACAATCTAGGGCTGTACCCGTCGAATCGGATTGGCCTGTCCTGACGGACGATTCGACTATTCGCTCATGTGTTTTCTCCATATACATTATCTAGTAATCAGTAAATCAATCTGCATACGGTTCAGATCTGATGTCCTCATTTAGAGTCAGCAGAGTCACAGGACCATATTACTGAACTAACAGAGACGTGGCATATGATGAACGATCTGGAGTCTGATTTAATTACAGAACGTAGCGTCCGGCAGCGAGCACGTATTTATGCTAAACATTAGCGCTTCTAGCCTGTCTTTATAATTTCACTATTAACAGCTTCTTCAGTAGGACGACCCTTCGTCTTTCATCTCTCATCAATAATGAACTCCTAAATAAAACCAAATTAGTCAATATTTAAATTATTTTTAGATGAAAAGGAGAACGGTAGACCTGAAACCGTTTAATTATTATATCACCTGCGCTGAAATAATTATTCCTCGTTTATCGGCAGGCATATTAAGTGACTGTACTTATCTTTAAATAAAAATAATCTCAGCTGTAAACGAATAAATAAAAATATCTGTAATTTAGGTTCTAAAATAATGGAATTATAATAAAACAAACGTCTTCGGTCCGTTTTTCCTTCACCTCAAACAGCCATTATGTCTAAAACGAAAGTCAGCTCACTGGTTTGAAGCAGTGTTGGATGTCTGACTAAATGACGAGCAGAATTAGCTTTAATCTGTTCAGATTCTCTTCTTCAAAAGCTCCTCCAGACTTTCTCTGAGACATCGTTCCACCCGTGTTTCTCAGCTTCACAGCTTTAGCTCCCTTCAGCGGTGAACCGCCAGCGCACGTTGTCACGTGGATTTAATTTTTTAGCAAGCATGCGTCATAGACCAGTTAGAACTCAAATATATATTTATTATTCCCCTTTAATAATTATTAAAATGACTTTTTACATTCTTGAAGTTCTTGTGCATTTTTGTAAACTCGTCACTGTTGTCAGCCAACTTAAAGGGTCTCCGACTGACGATTCGACTCGTCGACTTCTAGAGGGCAGCCCTACTACAATTATAAACATGATGTAATTTATTTAATTGCAGTATGTTAGAATTTAATTGCCTAATTTTTTTTAATCAGCATTTGTCCACGTCTGTTCCTTTGCAGCTTGGTTTTGGGAAGAGTATGCCCACCACTTGTGTGTGGTTAGATGGCCTGTCATCTAACATCACAGAGCAGTACCTCACACGACACTTCTGTCGCTATGGACACGTGGTGAAGGTAATTGGCTCACCTTGTTAACGTTCCACTTGAATTTGCGTCGTATAAGATCATCTTCGTTAACCGTTGGACGATGTTACAGGTCGTTTTTGACAGAATGAAGGGGATGGCTCTCATCTTGTACAACAACACAGATTTTGCCCAAGCTGCTGTGAGAGAGACCAAAGGATGGAAGATAGGTGGCAGTAAAATTAAGGTCATTAAGATTGCCCTGCGTTTTATAACTGTGCTCGGCTTTAATGATGGATGAAGGTGCTGATGATCATTTGTGCTTCCTCTCTGCAGGTTGATTTTGCCAGCCAGGAAAGCCAGATGGCTTTCTATCGCTCTATGCAGGCGTCAGGACAGGATATCCGTGACTTCTATGAAATCGCCACAGACAGAAGGTACACCGTTGTGGCAAGACTGTTCTCAAATCTGGGAATGTCGGTTTTAGGGATGCAGCGATCCGATATTAGGATCAGATATTGGTTCCGATGTTAATACAATTAGCAGGATCGGGTATCGGATAATTAGGCCGATCCATGGGGGCCGATCCCCACTTGAATTCGTTTGCGGTGTGTGCTATGCAGTCAATAGCATGTTTGCAGTGAGCCTGTAGATGAACTGTCGCACCTCAGCGAGGCTCGAACCGTGGTGGTCACTGTGATCACAGACCAGCACTACGAGGTGAGGTAACCGTTCCCCAGCAGAGTGGACTCTCAATGTGCCGAGGGAGAACTTACAAACGGGGAACAAACAGACTGCCAGGAGGGAAAACTGGTGAGCTTAACGGAGCTAAACAAAAAGATTTCCTTAAACGAACCTCACGATGAAACTATCCTAACGCTTGACTCAAATTATTAGTAATTACTCAAAATTAGTTTTTTTTTTTTTCTGTACTTCAGCAGCGCGAGTGCGCTCTGACGAGGGGGAGAAGCGACCTGCCTCGAGAGGCTCGAAACCTTCTACCAGCTAGTCACGAGAGACGTGTGCACGTGGCAGCGTGAACTCAAGACTGAGCAACCAAGGACTAGCACCCTCACGCTTAAGTAGCACTTAAGTAGCATGAGCTGCAGGTGTTAGCGTTTGCCGCTTGATTGCTCATTGGTTGCCCTTCGTCTCCCCCGAGTGGCCGGAGGTGGTTCCTCAGGAACCCGAAACCTTACAGTAGACTTGACTTACGAACAGGACCAACAACATGGAGCGAGCCTGAGAGTCAGCTGTATGAATGAGCTTAGTAAAGTAGTGTTTGTCAGTCCTGTGAAGTATACGGTTCATTAATTTAAAAATGGGATCAGATCCATATCGGGTGTCCACAAATATGCAGAGTTTGTATCTGTGCTGGTATCGGAACTGGAAAAGCTGGATCGGTGCATCCTAGTTGTTTTGCCTTAATTGTTGAGGTGACTTCTGATGAATTTTGACTGTTAATTGTGCTTTTATTCCCTCTTCAGCAGAGATGAACGAAGGCCTCCGTACCATGAGTTCTCAGCAGAGAGGGCGTATTATGAGAATGTTCGAACGCCAGGAATTTATGCTGAAGACCCTCGGAGAGACTACCCTGCCCGCAGTCGTGAACGCTATACAGAGTTAGACCATTACCAGGGTGACCACTATGACCCGCGCTATCACGAAGACCCTCGAGAATACAGAGATTATCGGGACCCTTTTGAACAGGACATCAGAAAGTACAGCTACATCCAGCGGGAACGTGAGCGCGAGCGGGAACGTTTTGAGGCTGACCGTGGCAGGTGGAGTCCATCCCATCAGCGCCGCCCTATAACTCCTTCTGCCTCCCCTTCACCGTCTGACCGTGTCTCAAGGGAAGCAGAGCGCCGTGTGTACAGGCACTCGTCGGAGAGAAGCGGAAGCTGCAGCTCCTTGTCACCACCACAACCTCAATTTGAAAAGCCTGAAAAGTCTCCAGTGGAATTCAAGCCGGAAAGTCTGGAGAGGGAAATAGAGCAGGGAGAGGCAGATCACGTAAGTGGGACAGAGAAGAACAAGCGTGGCAGGCGCAAGGAGAAAACCGACAGAGAGAAGGGCGAGAAAGTGAAGTCAAGAAGGGGGAAAGTACAGTCTCCTAGCATACCTCGCTCTGAACCAGACAGGGAGCCCAGTTTGGATTCTAATTCTGGAAAAGTAAAGGTTTCGGATGTGGATGGCTCAGAAAGACCGAGACATAAAGGTGAAAATGAACCCTCACCTTCTGATCCTGTGTTGCGCCTTGAGCCACCAAAAGGAGAAAGAATTGATCAAAGTAAAACCGAGTTGGCAGATCGGGATGGCAAAGGAAGATCGAAAAAGCACCTCAAATCCGAACCTGGAAGTGAGGGAAAAGAGTCCCTTTTGGATTCAGACAGGCTTGCAGCACGGAAGAGGCGCTTTGGCGATCCCAGTTGCAAAGCCATAAGACAAAAAAGAGGTCGTCTTGAAGACGAGCAAACTGCTGGGGCAAGCCAACCTGCAGACTTCGGGGCAAATCCCGCTTTCGCAAAAGAGCCAGAGAGCGAGACCAAGACATTAGAGAAAGAGGCCCAGAGGAGGGAACACTCCAAGTCTAAATCCGAGAGGATGGCTCACTTTAGTCAAAGAGAAGAGATGGATCCCAGCGTGAAAGTTGAATTCCAAAGCTCATCTGTACGGCAGGAAGAGCATACTGAGCCTGTCTCGGAGTCTCTGGACTTGAAACCTCAGCCTGGACCAAACGCATCAAGACGTGTCTCCAAAGACGGAACCCCGGAAAAGGACAACAAAGGCAGAGAAGAGTATTTGGACATCGATCTTTCTCAGAGTTATCGCAAGCAAATGGAGCAAAACCGAAAACTCCGCCAGCAGCTCCAGGAGCCGGACAAACCAGGGAAAGCAGAAACTCCTCACTGTGTAGACACAGAAGACTTGGAACACCGAAGCTTGGTGCATGAGGTAGGCAAGCCACCCCAGGACGTCACCGATAACTCTCCACCCAGTAAGAGCAAGAAACAGGAGCACTTTGATGTGGACGTAGGTGCCAAGAGAGAACGTGTGTATAGGACTTCCCGGCCAAAAAATGAAGACTCGGAATGGAACAACACACATTCTCCAAGATTTCAGCATGCCCCCCAACACGCAGAGGATGAGCTAACGGAGGTTCCCCATTTAATTCCTGGTAAAGAAGTAAAAGAGCTGCCCAAGTCGGAGGATAACGCCCACCCAGACCTGGACATGGCAGTTAAACGTTTGCATACCTCGCAGATGTCCAAGCAAAGCACACCCCTATTGGATGAGCAACACCGGCGCTGGGAGAGTCGCTTGAAGCAGGACTTACTGCCTGATTTCTCAAGGAGCTCCGAAAAAAGGCGCTTAAATCAGAAGTATTTGGATTATGGACTCTGGCCTGATTTGGAGCCTGGTGAGGTACGATCCGATTCTGAGGAGGATAGAGAACACAAACCAAATTCTCCCATGCCTTCGACCTCGATGTCCTTCCCGGAACGCCACCGGGGTGACAGGTTATCAGAGTCCAAGCTAACCACCTCACTGGAGAGGAACAAATTCTACTCCTTTGCGCTTGACCAGACAATCACACCAGATACTAAAGCTTTGCTGGAGCGTGCAAAATCCTTGTCCTCCTCCAGGGAAGACAATTGGTCTTTCCTGGATGGTGATTCCCATTTTGCGAGTTTCAGAAGCAGAAAGGATACGGAAAAGGTCGAATCAACACCACGGCCAACACCTTCATGGTACATGAAGAAAAAGAAAATCCGGAGCGAGTCCGAGGATAAAATCGATGACCGGAAGGAGGATCCTAAGCCAGAAGAACAGGAGCGGAGAGAGCTCTTTGCCTCTCGCTTCCTTCACAGTTCCATCTTCGAACAGGATTCAAGACGCCTTCAGCATCTTGAACGAAAGCATGAAGATGCTGAACACGGCACGGGCTATCCTGCTGCACAGCAAGGTCAAGGTGAGGGTCAGCCTGATTCTGAGCCGGTGGTACTCTTCCATGATCGCTTTTTAGAGTTAACAAGGCTACAGCAACAGAAGAGTAAGGACAAGTCCGAGCAAGAATCCAAGAAGGATGAAAGTGTGGATGGAAGAGTTAATGATAAGTCCATGGAGGAAGAGGAACCAGCTCCTCCTGTGGAACCCAACGTACAGCAAGCAGAGATTAAACCCGTCAGCCCTGCGCAAGCCCCTCAGGCAGGCCCTGCCCAGACACTTAATGTCAACCCTGTCCAAGAAACTCAGGTATCGCCACCTGTCTCGACGGTTAAGGAGATGTCACCACCGCTTGAAACGGGGACTGTCCGGACTCCTTCACCTAAGCACCTTGACCTTCCGGTAAAAGAAGAGGAGAAGCAGCCGGAGCAGGTTTTTGCAAACCACCCGTTGCCCCGAGAAACTTCTGAATCAAGTAGTGCAGAATGCACAGAGACCAAGACTTCAGTGAACGAGATCAAAGTGAGTCCAGCTAACGACGTGGAAACCACTCCTAACAGAGACGTTGAGCAGTCCTCCAGTAATGATGCACAGACCACTGACACACCGGTGTGCCATGAGCCTAAACCTGAGCCACAAGCAGAGCTCCCTGAAGTACAGAATTCTCCATCCCCCGTGACTGTGGATGAGGCAGACCCGTCAGAGAAACCTGAACCTGTGGAAACAGGAACTGAACTTCCAGTCAAAGAGGCTGACACAAAATGTGCTGAGAGTTACCCTGTGGAGGAACCAATCTCTCCTCCACCAAGGCCCAGAAACAAGAAAGCCAAGGCCTCACCTACAACACCGGCAACTCCTTTGACCACACCTAACACCCCCGATAAACAGAGCACACGCAAGAGTGAACGCATCGATCGAGAGAAGCTTAAACGTTCGTCTTCTCCAAGAGGCGCGGCATCAAAGGCCGTTTCCGAGAAGTTAACTGGCAAGTCTCCCATTCACAGCACTGATACAGAGCAGAGTGCAGAGCAAACCCTACCCCCTGTGAGGGCAAGGCGAAAGAACGTGAGGTCTGTTTATGCGACTGTAGTTGAGAGTGAAGCTGGCCCGCAAACTGCCAAGGATGTTGAATCACCACGCAGTGCACGCAAGCGTGGTTCGGACAAAGATAGCGCACCACAGCAGCAGCCCGAACCTGATGTCCTTACCGTACCAACAAGACGGGGACGTCCACCTAAGAATCGACGGCCAGTAGAGGATTTTCTGCCTGGAAAGAATGAGCGGTCAAAAGTAACGGAGACCAAAGAGATGGATATCAACGAAACTGGCAACAATGAAGCGGTCACTAAAGCGGGAAAAGGAAGACCTTCCCCATATGTACCCAAAACGGCAAATCCGGGTACGACTTCTGTGTCTGGAGTTGGGAAGAAAGGAGACAAAGTGGACAAAGTATCTGAGGCTGGTACTCAAAAGATGGACTCCTCTGAGATGGATGTGGACTCTCAAGACAACACTAACCAGCATGATGGTGATCCTTCAGGTGAAAATGAGTCAAAGGAGGAACTGAAATCGCTGGGTGTTTCAGAAACGAAGAAAGACGACGACAAAGTAACTCAAATGGATAAAGGGGTTAGCAACCAAGAGAAACTCGATCCTGTCCAAGAACACTCTTCCTTGGATAAAAGTGGGAGAACAAAACCAACTCGGCTAAATCGCAACTCAAAGCTAATGACCGAGGATAAATCTCTTGGTCTCAAAAATCTCCGAATCAGGCTTGACGTGACAGAAGTAAAAGTAAGGCTTCAAACGGGCGAAAATGAATCCGGACATGACGATTCTCCTAAGAAGACTGTGGCAGTTGCGTCCCCCAAGGATCAGTCACAAGAGCCTCAGTTTGAAAAAGAGGTCATGGGTGACGGTGATAACAAAGAAGACTCTGCCACGGCTTCCGCTAAGGCCAGAGACCCTCATGAGGCCTTATCCCGTGAAATGGAGCTTGAACAAGCCGTGGAAAACATTGCCAAGCTCACAGAAGACCCCACTCCACTTCAGTTTAAAAGCCCAACAGAGGTACAGCCTCCTTCATCTGAGCTTGTAGAGGAGCCTGTGCCAGAACCTGAAGAGGAGAAGCCTGCTAATCCGGCTAGCGAAACCGAGCTCGCTGCTGCTATTGATTCCATCACATCTGAAGACATGTCTTGCGGTCTGCCACAAGACCAAGTCAGCGCTGTTATAGATTCAGACACTGATATCCAGGCTTTAGTCCCAGATGCTAAAGTTGATGAGAGCAGCTCTGCTACTGTTCGGGAAGAGACCTCAAACGTGGGAACACCGAGAAAAGGAGGTAAAGGCAGAGCTAAAGCCCAGAAGAGAGCCAAAGGCCAAAAGGCCAGTGTGAACAAGAAGGAATCAAGCAAAGAGGTGGTGCTGGACACGGAGCGCCTCCCAGTTAAGTCAGTAGAATCGGTACCTGAATTACCAGCCGTCACAGAGACTGCACCACCGGCTACTGCTGCTGTTATTACTCCTTCATCTAAGCAGGAGATTAGTATAACCGGTAACGTTCCTGATGTTCCTAAAGCAACAGAAGTCCCTCTTAAAGAACAGCCTGACCTGCCAAAACCGTCTGGTCCAGCAGCTAATAAAAACCCAGCATCTCTCAAGCCTCAGCCTCATCCTTATGATTGTACATCCCCCTCTCTGTCTCCCACAAGCATCTGCCTTAAACCCTCACACCTTGGCAGACTTCCGGTTTCTCCCACAGACCGATTGACTCAGCCTAAAGAGACTGCAGTGCTTTCTACTTCAGGAACACCTTCAGCTCCATCAGAGAACCCAGCGTTACTCTCCGACTCCGCTCCCCATGACGCCAACACCAGCGATCTGCGTAAAATTCTTACAAAGCCGAGAAGTGTTCAGATTCCCGATATTAGCGCTGCGCCAGGGAGCATGCATGCAAGGGAGAGCGATGCCAAGAGTGCACCACACGAAAACAGGCAGGCATCTCTTTCAGCCCAACCCGTCGTTCGACCACCGGCCTCCTTACCCTCCACAGAGACGAAGCAAGTCTTCAGCGAGAAGTCTGTGATTTCTGTTATCGCTTCCACTGCTACTTCTGTCATCAGTCGGGTTTGCAATCCTTCTGAATCCGAGGAGAAGCCTAGCATTCCAATGGGAAATCCGTTTGTGGACAAACAACTTCCGAAGCAGATGTATCAGCCTAGCATGGATGACAGTAGCCCCTACCATGGCCCGACAGTTGGAGAGGAGGGTGGAAATGCAGGACGCTACATAGTGGAGAGTACGTCCCTGAGCACAGGCCCTACTGCTGGTCTCCGAGTGAATACGTCGGAGGGAGTAGTAGTGCTAAGTCACTCCGGACAAAAGATTGAGGGACGACAGCGGATCAGTGCCAAAATCAGTCAGATTCCTCCACCTAGTGCTGTAGACATAGAATCCCAGCAGCTGGTGTCCATGCCCCAGATCAAGCAAGATCTTTACAGTGCCTCACAGCCAGCTACACCCAAGGGTTCCCTACCTCCATCAGACCATGGACATTCTCTGAAACCGCAGCTAAATGTCTCTTCGATTAAGCCCGATGCTGGACTAGACAAATTGGAAGCATATGCTACCGTTCAAAGCGGGGTTGTGAAAAGACTGCCGCAGACGTCCGGGCCTGCACCAGTAATGAGTTTCCATCATGCAGAATACGGTATGGTGATGAAACATCCCAAAAAGGGAGAAGCAAGCGAGCCTCTCAACGTGGAAAGTGTGAAGCCTGCATGGGTGTCCACTATCAGTCCTGCCATAAGCCCTCACCTACCCTCTCCAGCCGGGAATCCTGTTGGTTTCATCCCAGGAACACCTACGGATAGAGCCTCTTCACATATCCAGTCCAAACAAGAACCACGGTCCCCACGGAAGTCCGGACATCCCCATTCTCCCTTCGTGTCTTCTCCCATTGGCTCGTCGTCTCCCAAAGGTGTTTCAATGGTGTTGCCTGCTGGTTTGCCTGCAATGTCTCAGTATGTCCCGAGCGTCCATCACTCTGAACAGTCAGTGATCATGCCCCCGCATAACCCGCACGGCAACCTTGGAAGGATGTCGCCTCACCGTGTAGGTCAGACCATTCCCATTGGTCACCTTTCTCAGGGAGACGTGAGAGTCAACACACCCCCACTATCAATGATGAACTATGGCATTCACTCGGAGGGCCTCGGCTCGGCCTGGCCTCCTGGTCAACAGCGCCCCACCTCTCCCCAGGCTGTGGGGAACAGGGAGATGGTCCTCAAAGTCAACCCAGCCAATACAAGAGGCCATGAAGGAAGTGAGGAGGAGGCAAGACGTTTTCACCAAGCACTTGGAAGACCACCAGCTACGCAGCTGAAGCCGGAGGCGATACCAGCAGAATACCGTGGGCCGATTCACAGTGGACTCCCGCTGGAAAGATTCAACGTGTCACCAAGAGACATGCGAATGCTTATGCACCATCAGCAAGGGGAGCGTCCGGCTGCGGAGCTTCACCAAGGACACATTGCCGAAGTCGTCCCTCCAACCTCGACTCCCACCAGCATTACAGCATCTCTCTCTCCGAGAGCGCATCTCTTACAGAAGAGTGTGGTAGACAAGGATCCTTTGAAGCCGTCTGACATGAAGAGAACCACGTCACCCCCTGGTAAAGATGGAATGATGGGAATTCGGGGCACAGTGCCTTCCATGGCGTCTCCTCAGCGGGTGCAGCTGATTCCTTCTGGGACTGTTCCAGCCTTTCCCGAGTATTCAGGCATGTACACCAACCTGCGCACTGTCCACTCCCAGTTTTCCGAAGGTTCACCTTTGGGGATCGCCCAGCCCCCCCGTAATATCACACCTTCACAGGTAGGTTCAACTGTAGTGAGGAAGTACTTAAGCTGGGTGTGGTGGGCTTTTATTTATTTTTTGGGGGGGTGTGTTTTTGGGATTTTTTTTGTTTGTTTGTTTTTTGTTTTTTTGCCCCCCCGTTTTTTTTTTTTTGTTTGTTTGTTTTTTTTGGGGGGGCTGTTGTTGTTGTTGTTT
>CM067494.1:17719845-17736188 GCA_034552555.1 Semaprochilodus insignis | reverse complement strand
GTGGTGATGGGAACCAGGGTTCTCCATGTCTAGAACACACATATAGATAATCAATAAAGTGTCTAACCCACCAGTGAACCTACACGTGTCTTCTGAGTGTATATGGAATGTTGATGATGGAAAATCTGGAAAACCTGGAAATACTAAGTTTCTTTGGGGGACTATTTGACCTCACAGCGCCCTGCAGCATGTATCCCTCCACCATGAATGGAGTTTAAGGCTGAAATCTTCTCCACACTATCATAAACAGCGTCTCAGACATCAGGCAGCGTATTCAGAACCACCTCATGTAGGAACTTTCTGTGAGGGAGCTTTTAGAGGGGGACGTCTGGTTACCTTCACCACCACTGGGAACAGTTCTGACTTTATCTAGAACGGAGTGTTTTACACCAAACCCACTCTGAAAGACTCTGTTTACATCTTAACTTTTTAGTTATACAGAAATGTTATAGTTTAATTGATAATCCTGTAATAAATTTAATTGGACAGGAAAATACCCACATTTTGTATGCATAAAACATGCAGCTGTGGATTTCTGGCTTCTAATTGAAATGCAGCTTATGGTACAACTGTATAACGGACTAAGCTTTATTCAACAAGCCCAAAAATGAACTAAGACAGTTCAGCCTGGTCTGATTGGTGGTCGGTCATGACACGTAAGGCCTTTAATCATTGAAACTAATGAAACTGTCCGATAAAGCTGAGTGAGTGAAGCGGCCTGTGTGATCTTCAGCACAGAAGCAGGAGAGGAGTGTGGAGCTAATGTATGCAGAGTGACTGATGTGTTTATGAGCACATTAACTGACTGAGTTACAGTAAACACACAGTGTAAGCGGACACTCTTGGAGGGAGTGCGTTGGCTGGTCATTCCTGTGTTTATGGTCTAAACAGGATCAGTCAGTGATGTGCATACAATCCTGGAGAAATCTGGAACCAAACTTTGTATCTCAAATCTCTTGAAGCAAAGATGATTCTTCGAGGGTTCTTTAGTAAAGTCAGTTTTCGGTTTAGAACTATGTGCTCTGTAACCTATAGAACCTGTATATTAGTCTATATAGCACCAAACAGCCTTCAGGCTTGACATCATAAGAGCCCTTGTTGGTGCTATAGCTGTAGAACCATATCGAATGCGTTCTCTGTCTATGTGAAGAACCATTTAAGCATGAAATGAGTCTCATGGGTGTCAACAGAACCTTTCCCTTTACCTAAGAACCCTGAAGGAGCCTTCTTGTTTGAGTGTAACCCGCAACTGGCCTTTTTGAATAGAGCCTTTTTGCTGTGTTTATGTTAATTTCATATATGAATTTATTATGTTTATTATGTTTTGATGTTTATTAATTGAGATTTGGTGATTTCACCAGCATACAACAAGCGCGTTCTTGTGTTTATAAAAGTATATATAAACGCTTTGGTTACGTCATCACTTCGCGTCGCTAGTTTCGTGAGCGCATGCGCACTAATATTTATTTTTTATTTTTATTAAGCAGAATTAAAGTTATTGTTTGAAAGTTGATATAAATAATAATATTTAACACGCACACTTTGTAAGCACAGTATTTAGGAAAGCTATCGAAGTGTTTTGTGTCTTCTTTTAATTTGTCATTATTTTGTAAATCTGGTATTAAGTTCAGTTTTGAGGGGGTTTGATCGCAGGTTTCACCCCAACCCCCCTTTAACCTTTCCCCCCGTTTCCCTAGCTTTATGTCTCCGGCACTGTATGGATGAAAAAGAGGAATGTGGGATCTCATTGGCTGCACGGCCGGGAGAACTGGTGAGGTGGCGGTGAACGCGGCGCTGTGATTGGCTGCGCGGAGAGTGGGCGGGGCGTTGTTGTGGTCGTTCAGTTGAAGCAGCATGTTTACTGATCCTCGAGTGGCACAACGGCAGAAAGACGAGAGGAGAGCGGATGGGGTGAGTGACGAACCGGAGCACAGCGATGATTAACGTGATTTATGGACCTGGAAAGGAAAACGAGCACGTTTGAACCGCGTTACGACTTAATGAAGCGGCGGAAACTGTCACTAAAGTGTTTATACATCGGTAGTTTCGGGGTTCATGCGCATGCGCGGTACACTTTTCTCTTATTTTTGTAGAATATTTTATTAGGCTTGTTTTGGAAAGTGCTCATGGAAGTGCGCTAATAGTCACCGCCGGAACTTGTTTTTATTCGTCATTCAAGTGTCAAAATATATTTTGAGCCCCATCAGATCACGTGATTTGATGTAAAAATAAATAAGCATAGTATTCTAAAGCTGTTAAAGTAACAGGATTGCATTTTCTCGTGGAAGCCTGCTGCTTTACCTCACTGCCATTTTCAGCAGAGCAACTTTCTCTCATTTATTTGCAGCCTGCTTATTAGAGATTACATGTAAGATGCTCACAGACGTATCCAAGCACAAGTGCATAAGCTATTAAAACCTTCAGAGGTTCAGACTTTATTAGTAGTGATTCATAAAAACCTGCCACTGTATCTGACTGTCCGAGCCAGGAGACCTGCCTTGTCCTCATTTCTATGTAACCTTGAACTTCCAGGCATGTAAAAGTCGTATGCCGTCTCTGTTAATTTAATCCTGGCGCTTATCAGTCCTGACTTGTTTTCAGAATTGTTCCTGGGGTCAAAGCAAGCTGCCCAGGGTGCTGGTCCCATGTGCTGCTACCTCCTCAAGCAAAAAGGTAATATCTTTATATCTGGATTTCGGAATTTTGGATGCAATCGCTTATCAACTATAGAACTATGACAAATTTAAAGTGGGAAAATTGAATGTAATAACATGGACCATGTGATCCACCTGTAGATGAGTTAAGCCAGTGAACACTACCGTGAGAGTGTGGGGTATAACTGAGGGTCTGGAGTGTTAATAGGCTATGTACAAGCCTCATACTGGGAAAAAGTGGAGACAGTAGCCTTAAAAAGGCTTTAATTAATGTATTAATTTTTAATTTGCTATTTAATTTGCGATCGGAATGTTGGTCAGAGAAATCATGATATTAGATATTTTGCTCAAATTGTTCAGCCCTAGGTGGCAGGGTCTGGGTTCGAGTCCTCGGCTGGGTGGCTGGGCTCCTTTCTGTGTGGAATTTGCGTGTCCTGTGTCTGTATGGGTTTTCCCCAGAGTGTTCTGAATTCCTCCCAAAGTCCACAGACATCCAGTCCGGCTAGTCTGTTCCAGGTGTGAGTGTGTATGTGAATGGTTCCAGCCCTATGTATTATGATGCATTTGGCTTTTACACTCATCTTCTAAGGAATTGCTGCACCCAGAAACTTGGTGGGTAGGTTTCAAGTTTCACGCTTGGCTGCGCATGTGACACGAGCCAGGGCGGGCCTTATTACTGTACCTGACTGACACCCGATTGCAGCCACGATTACAGACATCCAGCGAGCAGTGATGTCCTCCATGAGTCATCCTGTTAGTGCAGCACCATTGGCAGACGGCTGCACCACGCAGGACTACATGCACACAGACCGTTACCACGACTGTCCTTAACACCACGTCACCGTCACCAAAGACTGCAATGGTGTCGTGCCAGACTGTCGTGGAGTGACTCAGAACGGCAGCGGGTCATCTTCAGTGACGAGTCCCGCTTTTGTCTTGGTGGAGACGACCAACGAATCCGTGTGTGGAGGCACCGTGGTCAGCACCAAGATGAACGGTTTGTTGTGACACGTCACACGTCCAGAAGCCCTGGTGTCACTCCACCTCCACCCCTACCGCACCAAAAGCAGGAACTGTGTGAGGATATTCAAGCTGCATGGGATGGATTATCACAGGACACCATTAGGAACCTCTACAGCTCCATGCCGAGACGTCTGGCGTGTTGGGTTATCAAACACGGCGGCCCGACGCCATACTGAGAGACAGACTTCTGTATGTGTAGCTCAATAAATATTGATCATATCAGTCTAAATTTATCATCAGTTATTGATCCTGGTGACCTTTATCTTCCTTCCCAACACACCTGCAATCCCACACCTCCTTCTGGGAGTAGCTGTTTATTTGTTGACGGGTGTATTTTGAAATTCTGTGACAATATTCAATAACTTTGTGTTTCATCTTCATAGAGTCGGCTATAGATCAGTAACCTCCTCCACGTGTGCACACAGAGACCGACGATGAGGTCTGCTTGAAGAGGAGAAGGAGGAAAGAATGATGTTGACGTTTCTCAGGTGACCATTCAACAGGGTTCAGCACCGCACGCTCGTACAAGCCTTAACCAAACAACACAAACACTGGACAACACGTGACCTCAGCACTAAGCCACTTTGGCCTTATCGCCTCTGCAAACTCACTGGAACCTTCAGGAACTGATAAAGCAGCGGATATTACACCGCCACGGCCGCCCTCGTCACCGTCACCACACTCGCTCAGAAGAACAACGATCGATGACTATTAATTACTGTCAGTACGTAAATCCGGAGCATTATCGATCATTTGTACCAGCACCGATTCTTACCATCGACATCACCTGCTAGCTAATGTCCACAAGCTAACATCCAGCTACGTTCCAGCATGCCAACACTGACCGCCACCCAGCTCATCAGCTACCCACCAAATGCTGCATTCGTCACTCCGAGCTCCATGCCCTCTTTACCCCGGACCACCCCTGGCCTCCCTAAGCCACCCCGCGCCCTGTGGCCCCCTCTGGACTTCACCCTTGGCGCGCTAGCCTGCTGTGGGGCATGCGTGTTCACCAACCCCCTGGAGGTGGTGAAGACTCGTCTGCAGCTGCAGGGGGAGCTGCGAGCGCGGGGGTCTTATCAGCGGCACTACCGCGGCGTCCTGCAGGCCCTGTGGGTGGTGGGCCGAACCGACGGCCTGCGAGGTCTGCAGAAGGGACTGACGGCAGGTCTGCTGTACCAGGGCATGATGAACGGAGTGCGGCTCGGGTTCTACTCCTACTGCGAAGCCTCCGACCTGACGGACGCCCCGGGTGGACGTTTGGTGGCGGGAGCGTTGGCGGGGGCGCTGGGGGCCTTCATCGCCTCACCTGCTTACCTGGTGAGTCTTTACAGCCTTGTTGGGTGCGGATGATGTAATCTGATTGATTACCGATGAGCTCTGTGATTGTAATCCGGTACGAATCTGCAAAGCATGCGTGGTTTTCACAGGTCTGCTAGGTAATAATTCCGGAGTGCCGGACTTGGAGATCCCTCCGTAGTTGGAGTGCTGTTCAAATCAACGTCATAGTCGTGTAGTAGCAAAACTGGGAAGCAATTTGATTCCGTTCCTTGATCCTCAAGTTCATGACCCTTCTTAATCCATATCATGTTTGATGATGGCCAAATTCCAAATCCTTGGAATATCCCTTTATTATGAGTATATCGAACAGCGCAGTGCCGCAGAGTGTGCAGGTTATTACCGGAATCATAGGCTACTGTACTTTTATGGTTTATCTGTAATCCGAGACTAAATCCAGCCTCGGTATCCTGCTGACTGCTCAGTATTTGGGCTGAGGATATTTCTGGAAGTGTCTCGACTCTGAGAATCGGAACGTAATTGCCGTTGTGCCAGGGTGCCTCATTCCTTCCAGTTATAAATGACTCAGCATGCTAGGACTCTGGAGACGGAGGCCAGTAATGAACCTGATCCTGACCCTGGAAAACATCAGCTCGGAGCGAGCCAATGCGGCAGCGCATGGACAACACGCCCTGATTACAGCTCAGCGACTTTCCCAAGCCAACCTACTGTCACACGCTGCCTACGTGTCGGCCCGACTGATCTGGTTTAGCATGTTGAACTTGATAGCATTCCTTAAGCAGCAGCAAAAATCCTAACATCCACCGCCTTACAGCGCATGCAGCCGGTCGGCCGGGATGAGGCCAGTGTCTGAGGTTTTGGCACTGGAGCTGGGACACACACACACACACACACACACACACACATACACACACACACACACACACATCAGGGGGCAGTGAGCACACTTGTCGCAGTGGTGGGCAGCCCTATCCATACCACCTGGGGAGCAGTTGGGGGTTAGGTGGCTTGCTCGAGGGCACCTCGGTCATGTCCTATGGGTTCAGCAGAATTCCGTGGAGTTCCAGGCAGGAATAATGGAACGCTTGTAGGATTCTAGGAGGTGGTGACAATGCACTGACAACGTCTCCACTATGTTGTCACGTTGTTACATTGTTGTCAACTTGATACTGTGTACTGATCTTAATAGCATGTGTTCTGCAGGCTAGCACACACAGTATTAGCATACTACAGCATTCCTTACTAACAGGAAGTGATGAAGCTTACGTCATACCGAGCTGGACTCTGATAGGCTGCTTGGGCGGAGATTTACTTGCGTAATACAAACAAATAAACACATTATTTACCAGAGTACATTTATTATACAGGCTGTTGGGACAGATTTCGGTTGTACTCAGATTTATGCACCATTTCTGGTCCCGCCACCACGGCAGCCATTGTCGCATCACAGGCCGCCATTTGTTAATTGATTTTCCAGACGTGAGAAGCTCCTGTTGCATTGTGGGACAGTAGTGTCCATCATTACCGTACTCAGAAATCGACTGGTTCTGAGAGTGCACTGTGGATTTCTGAGTTTACTACATATTTCAACTACACTAGTTAGTCTTAGTACTGGGTGCACCACTGGGACGCCAATATGGCTGCTGTTTGTAGCTACGCTAACGTGTTTGTTTACGCTTATAGACAGGATTATTAAATACAGTGTCTGACACCACATCTTCTACGGTGTCGAAGTCTCCTTGAGCTTGTTCAGCAGCTCTGCGTTATTGGTGATGAGTTAGCATGCAGTTAGCATCATGCTTATTAATCTACATAATAGCTACATTAGCCTTATAGCTGCAGCGCTCAAGCTAAACAAACAGACGTCAGACACCAAACACGTCACAGCTGATCAGCGATCAAGTACATTTGAAGAACGTCCGGGGAAACCGCTTAGACGTTTGCATGGCTAGTTTGTGACTGTTAGCTTCTAATTAGCTGCATTAGCCTTGTGGATTCATCATGATTGTGTACCTTCTCTACTCTGTATGTGAATATTTGACTAATTTAGGTTCAAAGTACCTGTGAATTTGCCCACTGTGGGACGAATAAAGGATTATCTATCTTAACTATATATATATTTCTGTCTGTCTGTACATGAACACAGAGAGACGTGTTTACCCTGATAGTCAGAGGATAGCGGGCCACTGTTAGCCTGTTAATTAGCCTAGCTGGCGGGCCGCTAGCATTTTGCTCAGCGTCTTCTGGGTGGTCCACCGGCGGTTAAGCAGAGTTTTAGACAAAAAGCCACTTTTAATAGCTCATTTTCCACTCAGTCCATTTTATTAATTTATCTTTCACTTATTATATATTTTAAATGAGTTAAGTAAATCATATTCGTCTAGAACAGCGTCAACAACCACATTCAACCAAACTAGTTTCATATCAGACCTGAACATTATCTATTTCCTCAGTTATTTGCAGTATTTGTAATAATAAAATAGTTAATTTTCTAAAATAAAAGTCTCAGTGCATGTAAAAGTGCGTTTAGGGTTAAAATCTAGTTAGCTCTTGTACACGGGACAAAGATCTGGGAGGGCCGAGGGTGGGCCAGGTTCCGTCCTTATCGAGCCAGCAGGTGGGAGGAATATGTGTGTGTTGATAGATGGATGGATGGATACTTTATTGATTCCGAAGGAAATGTAGTTGAGAGTTATATGTTCTTGTATTCCTTCATTTGAAGTGTAATATTCCGATCACGCTTTCCCAAAAAATACTAGCACCAGTAATAACGTCCTGGGTCAGTCTCTTGGCTGAAGGCCTGCATTTGGGATAAGTTGGAAAAACAAAGGAGAATCAGATTTTTGGGATCAGCTCCGTGCTGCGCGGTGCAGGATGTTACAGCAGTCGGCCTCCACACTGTTGTTGTTGTTGTTTTTGATTTTGCCTCTTGACCGTATGTCCACTCATACATCACTGGCTCTCCGTCCTGCTGAAACCCTATACGGTAACTGGACTGTTAGCTTATGAGTGAGTATGTGGGTCACTAAATATAGGCCGGTCCCCTGATTCCGCTGTACGAGTGCGTGTCTGGAGAGGGCGGACAGGAAACAGCTGCTCGCTTGTCAAACACCAGCAGGTTTATTAGCAGCCAGTGGTGAGTGCATTAGCGCGCCTGTATGCGGAGGAGATGAAGTCAGACAGAGTTTTAGTGAAGTTCATGGACTCATGCCCACCGTGCAGTGTTATTCAGATCAGAGGCGGGGAGAAGGGAGGTCGGCGTGACTGACCGCTGCAGTGACCACACCTTAAAACACAATACAGCTAGTGGAAGGGCGCATAGGGGAAAGGGGAAGACAGAGCTACACAAATTCGTCCTTCCCACCGTTTCCCACTAACAGACTTCTTTATGTGCTTCTAGGGGTGTAACAGTGTCTTACCGTATCGCTGGAGTTTGGCTCGGTAACCTGTCCCAGTGTTAGCTTGTGCGCCCAGATAGGAATCAAACTTGGTGGGTAGGTTTGACATCGTGAGGCCACACATGTGACGTAAGCAAGGACGGGTCTTATCTCTGTACCTGACTGACCCAACAGCCACGACTACAGACATCCAGCGAGCAGTGATGTCCTCCATGAGTCATCCTGTTAGTGCAGCACCATTGGCAGACGGCTGCACCACGCAGGACTACATGCACACAGACCGTTACCACGACTGTCCTTAACACCACGTCACCGTCACCAAAGACTGCAATGGTGTCGTGCCAGACTGTCATGGAGTGACTCAGAACGGCAGCGGGTCATCTTCAGTGACGAGTCCCGCTTTTGTCTTGGTGGAGACGACCAACGAATCCGTGTGTGGAGGCACCGTGGTCAGCACCAAGATGAACGGTTTGTAGTCACGCGTCACACGTCCAGAAGGCCTGGTGTCACTCCACCTCCACCCCTACCGCACCATCTGCAGGAACTGTGTGAGGATATTCAAGCTGCATGGGATGGATTATCACAGGACACCATTAGGAACCTCTACAGCTCCATGCCGAGACGTCTGGCATGTTGGGTTAGCAAACACGGCGGCCCGACGCCATACTGAGAGACAGACTTCTGTATGTGTAGCTCAATAAATATTGATCATATCAGTCTAAATTTATCATCAGTTATTGATCCTGGTAACCTTTATCTTCCTTCCCAACACACCTGCAATCCCACACCTCCTTCTGGGAGCAGCCGTTCTGATGATGAGTGTATTAGTTATGACATAATTCTGCGTATTGTAATGTTATATTATGGACTGTGAACTGTATGACATACTGTTATCTATAACGTACGGACAGTACAGACTTCCAGGTAGTTGTTACTGTGGTTAGCTATGCTAACACACTTTACTCCATGTTTATAGACACCTCCACACAATTTGGGAGAAGTGGGAGAGGATTTAGGCACACTTAGCGCCATGCTAACCAGTGCTGTATAAGCTCGGCTGATCGACTGCACATGCCATAAGCTGGTTTTTGCTGGTCTTGTGTGCGGAGTTCTAATAATTGTGTTTGATTCCTCTTGAACTCAGAGCTCCAGCTTGTCTCTGTAAGGGTCTGCAAGCTGCTGGTTCTGACCGGAGTGGACAGACATGTCATTGTTCTGGAGCTCAGTGAGACTGTGTTATCATGTTACCCTCGGGGGGTGCGTGTAAAGGGAGAGAACATTCCTCTGCAGGGCGAATAAAGCTGTTTTTGTTTCCTCTGCAGGTAAAGACTCACCTTCAGGCACAGACGGTGGCGGCCATCGCTGTGGGTCACCAGCACAACCACCAGGTCAGCACGAACTAAAGCACATGCAGCCGGAAAACTGCACCATCACACAGTATGGGGTCAGGAGTTCGGAATCACTGTAGCTGCTGATTAACGGATACAGGGAGTCTAATATGGGTTTAGCTCCTATAGCTTCAGCCCTTTGAGTGTCCAGAATGGACAGCAAGCTGTGTCATGTCCTAAAACATCTGATGAGTGAATGAATCCTGTTGTCGTCTGGTGGCGGCGCCATCTTTATGGAAGTATATCAGGATCAAAATTAAAATGGAATACCATATAGAGGACTTGATTACCGCATTTAACCCATCCGTGCTGTGAACAGTCATACACACATACACTAGTGACCACACACACTAGGGGGCAATGAGCACGCTTGCCCGGAGCAGTGGGCAGCCCTATCCACGGACCCTGGGGAGCAGTTGGGGGTTAGGAGCCTTACATTAAGTCCCACCTTAAATTCACTGCCACCTAAAATTCACTGCTACCTTAAATCCTCTTCCACATTAAATGCACTCCTACCACCGTTGATTCTCTGTCACCTTAAATTCCCTCCTACCACCTACAACTACCCTGCCACTTTAAATTTACTTTGCCAACTTAAATTCGCTACCTCCGTAGATTCCCTGCCACCTTGAAATCCATTACCCCCTTAAATTCCCTGCCACCTTAAATTGGCTTCCACCTTAAATTAATTTCACTGATACCTTAAATTCCCTGCTACCTTAAATTTACTGCCACCTTAAATTCACTTCTACTCTAAATTCCCTGCCACCTAAAGGGAGGAACTCCTACTGACACTGGAGGAGGAGTTTACCTTGGGGGGTCTCTACTGTAACTCAGGTACATGGTCTGTGTACTTGGCCCACCTCTGTTTCCTCGTCCTGAAGTTTGAACTCCCTGCACAGCTGCAGACTAAGCCCAGAGTAAATCCGGAGTGGAGATACCTGTTTTGTGGCGTCAGCTGTGGAAACAGTAGCTATAAAATGTGAATGGCGCAATTATGGCTGCGTGTGTGTGTGTACGTGTGTGTTTCCACATCGGCCTCCTTCACACACCTCCTGCGGGTCAGCAGGTGCAGCCAATCAGGAGCCAGCAAACAAGAGGTGTGACACATTCTCATGATGACAATCCGAGGACTTTCAGACTGACACGCACAGAGACGGTTACGCAACCACGCGGCTGGCCTGTGGTCAGACATCACAACCCCGGTGCTGCCTTTATAGACCAGCGCACCTCAGAGACTCCATTAAAGCCATAGTTCAGCTAACAGGTCGTCAAAGCTTATACCCCACCAGTTAGCAGAGCGCTAACTGCATGCCTACATCGTCACATGCGCGTCTCAAACCGGCCGGAGATGATCAGTCACGTCTAGTGGACCGGATGATCTGGTTTCTGACGCTGTATGATGCCCTGCCATCTATAAACCTCCACTCTGTTTATGGGTACATACAGTAAGCAGCCGGACGCTGTTCTTCTCAGCCGTCAAACTACAAATCCAGTATGAATTTCTATTGACAGAATGAAAATCTGATCAAATAAATATCTAGAATATTATATTAAATATTTACAATTATAATTACTACTAATAATACTAATGAAGGTTACTGAGGAAGGAAGTTCTGTCCCTGGAGAGCTATATATATATCAGTGGGATTATAACACAGTGGGAGAGATTGGGAACAACAGCAACTCAGCCACGAAGTGGTAGACCACGTACAATGACAGAGCGGGGTCAGCAGATGCTGAGGGTCACAGTGCACAGAGGTCACCAACTTTCTGCAGAGTCCATCACTACAGACCTCCAAATCTCATGTGTCCTTCAGATCAGCTCCAGAACCGTGTGTAGAGAGCTTCATGGAATGGGTTTCCATGGCCGAGCAGCTGCATCCAAGCCTTACATCACCAAGCCCAGTGCAGAGCGTGGAATGCAGTGGTGTAAAGCGCCGCCACTGGACTCTAGAGCAGTGGAGACGTGTTCCCTGGAGTGACCAATCACGCTTCTCCGTCTGGCAGTCTGATGGACGAGTCTGGGTTTGGCGGTACCAGGAGAACGGTACTTGTCTGACTGCATTGTGCCGAGTGTAAAGTTTGGTGGAGGGGGGATTGTGGTGTGAGGGTGGTGTTCAGGAGTTGGGCTCGGCCCCTTAGTTCCAGTGAGAGGAACTCTTAATGCTTCAGCAGACCAAGAGACTCTGGACCATTTCATGCTCCCAACTTTGTGGGGACAGTTTGGGGACGGCCCCTTCCTGTTCCGACATGACCGCACACCAGTGCACAAAGCAAGGTCCATAAAGACATGGATGAGCGAGTTTGGTGTGGAAGAACCGGACTGGCCTGCACAGAGTCCTGACCTCAACCCGACAGAACAGCTTTGGGATGAATTAGAGCGGAGACTGCGAGCCAGGCCTTCTCGTCCAACATCAGTGTCTGACCTCACAAATGTGCTTCTGGAAGAATGGGCCGAAATTCCCATAACCGCATTCCTAACCCTTGTGGAAAGCCTTCCCAGAAGAGTTGGAGCTGTTATAGCTGTAAAGGGTGGAACATCATATTACACCCTATGGAGTAAGAATGGCATGGCACTCATTCATATGCGTGTGAAGGCAGACGAGCATTACTGTGTACGTGTGTGTGAGCGTGTGTGTGAGCGTGTGTGTGTGTGCGCGTGTGCGCGTGTGTGTGTGTGTGCGTGTGTATTTTATTTATTTATTTATTTATTTATTTATTTATTTATTGCACCCAGAAATTTGACCAGTGTGCCCAAACGTGACTGTACTGCCGGTATTTCTGTGTTTGTCCTGTTCAGGGTGTTTCCAGTGCCTTTGCCTCCATATACAGGCGTGAGGGGGTGATCGGCCTGTGGAGGGGTGTAAACGGAGCCGTGCCGAGGGTCATGGTGGGGTCAGCCGCTCAGCTGGCCACTTTCAGCTCAGCCAAACAGTGGGTGGCACACGTACAGGTGAGGACAGGGGTCCGCTTGGGTGGGCTGTACACTGAAAAAAGCATTAGGCTCAGTTTACACGGTTTACACGATACTTGTTCATGTAATCTCCCACAGTGGTTCAGTCCGGACAGCTGGCTGATCGCGCTGACCGCTGCCATGGTCAGTGGCGTCGCTGTGGCAATCACCATGACTCCGTTCGATGTCATCAGCACAAGACTTTACAACCAGCCTGTGGACGAGCTGAGAAGGGTACAGCACACACACACACACACACACACACACACACACACACACACACACAGTGAAATGTGCAGGCTGTGCAGGTTTTGGGAATTCTCCATTCCACCTTAAATGGTGCTGCAGTTACATTCTGATGCCTGTACAAGCTGCAGCATTTAAGGGAACATTGGAAGCTGGTGAATAGGAAGAACTTCAGCCTGGTTTAAAGATGAACATCAACCATGTACCGCTGACAGTTGGGATCCTTGGGAAGGGAATGGAAAGTGCCAGCATTTCCGGCCCGGAACGCCGGATTTCTGTAGCTCCGTTGTGGTGGTATGTTAATGTTGGGGCTGTAATTATTAATGAGTCTGTTCTGATGGACATCAAGACAATAGCAGAACCTTTTTTGGTGCTATGCAGAACCGTTTTCAGAACTCTCGCAGGGGTGCTTCAATGGGTGCCGCAGTCATGTGCTAAGGAAGCTGCCGGAGCTGTTGGAGAACCCCAAGATCCCCCACCTGTCTAACTAGGGCTAACTAGAACCTTATAAAACACGTTCTCCGTCTGACGGACCGTTTCACTGTGCAAAGCTCCATTAAGCATTCCGATGGTTTTATATGGAACTATATAGAACTGTCTCTACTGAGGAACTGTCTCTCAATCGACACTTATCTCCCCACATATCCCAGCATTCCCTCCTCCGACCACAATAAGATTCATTAACAAAATTCTTTCTCCTGTCTTCCTTCTCCGTCCCATGTGTTCCTCCTTTCCTTTCCCTTCCCTTCCCTTGTCTCTCCTGCCCCTTCTTGTCTTCCTTTCCTTACTCTTCCCATCTCTTCCATGGTGTTCCTTTGTTGTCCATTGTCTCTTCCCTTCCCTTGTCTTGTATTGTCCTCTGCTCCCTGCCTTCCCTCCACTTCCTTTCATTTCCGTTTTCTCCTCTCCTCTCCTCCACCTGCAGGGTCGTCTCTATGATGGATTTCTGGACTGCCTGGTGAAGGTGTGCCGTACGGAAGGCATGCTGGGACTCTATAAGGGAATGGGGCCTGTGTTTGTGCGCTTGGCCCCCCACACGGTGCTCAGCATGCTGCTGTGGGACGTGATGAGACAAAAAGCACTGCAGCACAGCACGGCCTGAGGAATTCTGCAACAGTCCAGTGTGGGAATTCTCCACCACTCCTGTATGCGGAATTCCATAGCACTACAGTGTTGAAGATATTAGATTATAGTGTGGGGAATTCTGCAGCACTACAGTGTGCGGAATTTTGCTGCACTACAGTGTGGGGAATTACAGAGTGTGATGTGTTACATGATGCAGAACTCTTCTGAAGTTTATTTTTCCATAATTATGTTTTTGGATCTGCCTTGTGGGATTATGGAATCACGCACAAAAAGACAGCTGCTGTATCAGAGTGAAAACATTGGAGAGGTCTAGAGGAATTCTCCCTCCTAACTGTTTTATGAACTGTTTAGAAAAAATGTTGAGAACTTCCTCACACTGTACAAATTGGAAAGTTCTAGAGTTAACTCTTAATCAAGTTCTAGAATTCCTACGCCGCTGCTTTTAATTCTAGGAAATTTTAGGAAACAAATTATAATTCTAGACCTCTTAACTGTTTTGTTTTGGGAGCAACAGAGACTGGAGAGTTCTGGGCTCCCAGCGAAGTTCTAGAATTCTCATACAGTAGAGAAAACTTCCGAGAATTCTAGAACTGGATTAGATGCTTTAGTCTAGATTTGGAGGTCCAAAGAACTTGAACTTAAGTGAGTGTGTGAATCAGTGAGTGTGTGAATCAGTGAGCGTGTGAATCAGTGAGCGTGTGAATCAGTGAGCGAGTGAATCAGCGAGCAAGTGAGTAAATCAGCGACCGAGTGTGTGAATCAGCGAGCGAGGGAGTAAATCAGCGAGCGAGTGAATCAGTGAGCGAGTGAATCAGCGAGCGAGTGAGTAAATCAGTGAGCGAGTAAATCAGTGAGTGAGTGAATCAGCGAGCAAGTGAGTAAATCAGTGAGTGCGTGAATCAGTGAGCGAGTGAATCAGCGAGTGAGTGAATCAGTGAGTCACTGAGTGAGTCAGTCTGTGATGTTAGCGAGTATGTTGATGCGTTTATTCTACAAATGAAGTCAGAAGTATATTTTAATGTTTAAGCTAATGCTAACTGCTACACAGTTGACCTGTGTTAGGTTTAATGCTGGGACGAGTTTTAGAATTTGTTTGTTGTTTTTATTATTATTAACATTCTGAGACGTTTTCCAGTATAGAACAGGAACAAGCTGAAGATCATACAAGCTGAATGAATCACTTGAAACGCAGCCGACTGGTTCATGAAGAAATACTTGATGTCCTCGGATGCCCGCACACTGAACAAGAGCTTACACGTGATTACGAATGCCTTAACTTAAATGTTTAGACTTATAAAATTGTTAGACTAATTACATGTATTTTTAAAGAAATGAATCTGATTTAACTCTGTTTATTAAAGAATCTGTTACTCGAATTGTCTGTGTTTGTGTGATTCAGTGAGTCTGAGTAAATCAGTATATCAGTGAGGTGAATCAGTCGGTCACTGAGTGAATCAGCGAGTGAATCACTGTGCAAGTTAGTAAGTAAAAATCAGTCAGTGAATCAGTGTTTGGGTCTGAGTAAATCAGTGTGTTACTGGGTGAATCAGCCAGTGAGTCTGGGTAAACCAGTGTACACGTCAGCGAATGAATCAGTAAGTGAGCAATTCAGTAAGTGAGTGAATTAGGGAGAAGATCTGAGTAAATCAGCAAGCGAGTCAGTGAGTGAATCAGTGAGTAAGTCTGAGTGAAACAGCGTGCGAGTCAGTGAGTGAATCAGTCAGTGAATGATGTGGTTGGTGTAGCTCAGTGGATAACACCACTACCTGCCAAAGAGCCCCTCCCACATGTAGGAGACTGGGGTTTGAATCCTGGTCTGGGTTACTACGCTGTGCTACACCAATAAGAGTCCTTGGGCAAGACTCCTAACACTACATTGGCCTACCTGTAAAAGGGTTAACCTTGTAAGTTGCTCTGGATATGAGTGTCAGCTAAATGCCATAAATGTAAATGAATCAGTCAGTGAGTGAGTCAGAGCTCAGACCCTCCAGGTGTTGTGAGCACCTTTGAGAGGTTCCGTAAGTGCTTTAGGAGAAGAACCTGTCGAGTCCTTATTAATATAAACCTGCTCTCTGATGACCATGAGCTGAGTGCTGCACAGATGGGCAGATGGCTGGATGAACAGACAGATTCATACCGATCATGGACACGGAGCTGCTTTGCGGTCAGTTAAATCTTTTTCTTACTTTATTAAAAGAGTAAAATTCAAACTGTGTGTTTTGTGTGTCCCCAAACTTTTGATGGACCCTGTGCTGTAGTGATGATACTATCTGGGTCTCCCTGGATGAGTGAG
>CM067494.1:17703604-17719345 GCA_034552555.1 Semaprochilodus insignis | reverse complement strand
TCTCTCTCTCTCTCTCTCTCTCTCTCTCTCTCTCTCTCCAGTCTGCGCAGGGTCTTTGTTATTAATAAGGAGATCTGTGTGCGGACTGTGTGTGCTCATGAGGAGCTGCTGAAAGGTGAGGTGTGATCTTGTATCTAAATCAGCCTGATGATCTGATATTTCACCTCCATACAGCTCTATTCATATTCATATTCACCTGAACTCGGTGTGTGCCATGACTGACATAGCTAACTGATATCCACCCCTGTCCTTCAGCTGACCTCTGCCGTGACCAGTTCTCCCGCTGTGGTGTGGCAGCGCTGACTGGCCAGTGCGCGGCAATGGGAAGCAGCTGCGTGAGGAGCTGTGGAGGGTGCTAAAGATGACCACTATGACAGCGCCCGAATACTGCCTGACCAAACACACATCTCCACCCAAAGAAGAACACTGCCCAACCCAATCCTACAGCCTTAACTCGGTTCCCCTCTCCAGGCTCCGCCCACAGGCGTCTACTTTCATAGCTACTGTTGCTTCACAGAACGGTGGTAAACGCCCTATTCAGCCTAACGAGTCGTGTTCTCCAGGTTCCCACGAGCTTTATATAATGGGTTCTGTGAAGTCTATCCGACCACACAACAGTAGCTACGAAAGAAGAACGCCGAGCCCGGATACTTCCTTGGCCCACGTTCCCTACCTGTCCTAATGGGGCCTAACCAAACCCACACCCTCCTACTTAATACACTGACCACCCACTGTCACAAGCCCACACCCCATACTCATCGTACTCCTAAATATTTCACTTTTTATGTTTTTTACTTCTTAACCTTGTAGCCCACGTCTGCAGCTGATTGTTGGTGTACTAGATAAGCGCTCCATACTGAAGTGTGGGTTCTAGACTACGTGTGAGCGGATGGATTTATATAAACCTGTATTTACTTTTGTACTCTATTACGAATCCTTTTGACTGTACGAGGTCACTGGTGCTATCTTATCTGTTCGGTGCTGGGGGGAGGCGGCGGTGGCGGCGGCGGCATCGCAGGAACAGCTGGAGGAACTCTTATTTTTAATACTTTACTGTATCATGTATTTGTCTTGTTGTGTGCTACTATTCTGTTTGTTTGTTTATGGGCTGTATCTTGTAACCGACTGGCTCTACGGATAAATTGCTGTTTCTATACTGATCTAGAACCGGTTTGTGCCCATAACCGCGCAAAGCAGACCTCAGATCAGCTTGAAAGAGCAACGTCCGAGCGGTCTTGCCTCCATTGCAGTGCTGTTTGTAACATGCCCTCATCATGGACTAGGCACAAGGGATCTTTCAATAGGCTGCACTTCTCCGCTAGGCCAGCCTCGGCGAGCTAATGCAAAGGTTCTTCAGCATAACGTACGTAGAGGTTGTGAATAATTGCTTTATCTGGCTTCAGCTTCAGGTTTAGGGCGAAGGGCACTGTGGCGCAGGCCGTGTAGCCCGTAGCTTGTTTGCTATCTAGCTAGCATAACGAAATGAAGTACTGTCACAGTCCATATAGTGCAGTTTGAGCCTCAATCCCTCAGCGCTCCAAGGCCTCATCCAGCAGACTTGAGCTAATGGAGTCATGGAGCTGCCCCTTAAGATGGCACCAGGGAGCCGCCCAGAAGAACCGTGAGGGCAAGTCCATGAGGGCATGTTTAAAGCAGTAGCCAAGCCGGAGGGTTACTGTTATCCACATGAGGGAGTAGCCAGTCAGCACTGACCCTGAATACCGAGGCATTACCAATACCCAATAATCACGAGGGAGATCGTCTCTCAGTACCGGCGGCAATGCTGCCGACAGCTCTGACAATCCTGACTTGAAATGGGATGCGGAATCCTCCCGGAATCCAGCGGTAGAGACGTGAGGTGTTNCAAGCTACTACAGCTGCTTACAGCATATACGTCTTCAAACAAGATGCAAATAAACAACAATAAATACTTTTATACCACCAAACCTGGACTCAGTGTGCTCTGTCCACTTCGAGCCGCAGAAAGATCCTCCCAGAGGGGCGGAGTCTGGCAGAAGTAAAGGGGGGGGCGGGGTCACCACTCTGTGAAAGACCGCACAACCAAATAGAGCAGCAGTTCAAGAAGAACGTTCCTCAACGGAACACAGCAAAGAACCTGGAGATGATCATCATCTGACCACATACCATCATTAACAGATCCAGAGAACCCCTGTACACAAGGGACAAGAGCCAGAACCAGTCCTGGATGGAGGTGAGCTTCAGACCCTCAGACCGCACCACATTAAAAACAGCCCCGGCGATCCTGGAGTGGAGTCACTGCATGGGAGCAGGAACACTTCCCAACACCATCGTCTGTGAACACAGGTCATCTCTGCTCCACACACACAAGTGAAACACCACCATACAGAGATAACCAGAAACACCAGCACCGCCTTCTCTGGGCCCCAGCTCATTTAAGGTAAGAAAGTGTCCTGTCAAATCAGGATCTGGAATTCTGTTGGATCCTCTGGGATAAAGAGGAGAGAGAGACAATCCGGCTCGTTATGGTAGAATCCATGATTAGAGGAGGGAGAGAGGCATTGGGGCACACGTCCTGGGTGACCTGCACGTCTGTGAAGCTCCATTAATGCTGAGCAGTATATACGGGTTTTGGAGCAGCATGTGCGGCATCCAGACGGCGTCTTTTCCAGGGAAGGACTTGCTGATTCCAGCAGGACAATCAACCACGGATTACAGCAGCACGGCTCCGTAGGAAAAGAGTCCGGGTGCTGAACTGACCTGCCTGCCGTCCAGACCATCCGGACACCCACTGGAAACTACTGGAGAGCTATGAAAGGAAAAACAGGACAAAGACGACTCCGAACTGTGGAGCAGCTGGAATCCGGACACCTTTCACTGTCAGAACTCCAGCAGTCGTCTTCTCAGTTCCTAAACGCTTACAGAGCGCTGTTAGAAGAGCTGAGCTCAACATCACCTGGACTGAGTATACAATATGTATATATATATATATGCTACAATATGATAATAACTGATTACACCGAGACTCACACGGGATTGTATCTTTTATTTTAAGTAATTCCCGGGGTCGCATTCCCAGATTAAACCCAGTCTTCAGCTGACACAGAACCAACAAAGAATTCCATGAAGAAGTCTCAGACTAGGTTTAACCTTTGGCCACGAAAACAGATGAAAGAACATATAGAACATGAAAGTATACGACGGTGAGAGTAAACTCAGAGTGGGAGACTAAACGCCCACACTGACCAACCGAGCTGAACAGCCGGGGCTTCTGTCTGTCTGTGGTGGTATCTAGATCAGGGGTTCCCAAACTTCCTCTTGGTCGGATTAAGTGTATTTGTCAGCTGAAGCTCCTAAAATTCAGTCAGTACCGGGGGTCCTGAGGTGGTGGGAGAGGTGAGCCAGCAACTGGAAGGATATGGGGGTTTGAATCCCAGGACTGACTGGGTATTCCCAGTAAGGTCCTTGGGTGGGGCTCCTCCAGGTGGTGCTGCTCTGCTCTCAGTAACATAATACTGCATAGCATCTCTGGTTAAGTATTAGCATGTAGCTGCTAGCTGTCCAAAAGTCCGAGCCCACCAGAGTAAATGCTGCTGTTGTGTAATATTTTTCCTGATTAAATGGGATTTTTATTCCAATTTATATTTTCAGCATAAAAATGACAATGGACATCCACCGGGAATGCTGGGAATCGTTGTTCTTTGAGTGGTCAGTGTGGAAGAGACTTCCTTTATTATTAGACAGTAACATTAGAACTGGCTACATACAGTACACAGCAGTGGTAATCACACAGTCCGTGTCCAGAGGAGCGAACGCTGGGTCTCCAGTGGTCAGTCTAAATCCTTATCTGTAAAAATAGCCGCATATAATAACTCAAAAATAATTCAGTTAATTCACATCATCTCTAATCTACTCCTGAACGTCCTAACCTGCTCCTCACAGATCGTCTCTGTCTCTTCACCACCCGATCGGATGTGTGCTTGGACCCTGAAGTGGCTGCGTGTCTGAATTCGGTCCTATCTCGACGCAGGTTCTGCTGAAGGAGGGTCTTTCTTATTGTCACAGTCCCACAGGTTAAATGCTGGTTCTGGATCAGTGCCAGTGCTGTTACTGTAACAGTGGTACGGCCTCTACAGCCCGCAATGCCTTATGTCTGTGTATGCCCGTGCTGCGAGTGGTCAGCCCCTCTCCGGAGCAGGAATGATGATGCCTGAGTTTCTCCTGCAGTGGTTCTCCTGCAGGCTGGTCTGAGATCAGTACTGAGTCCTGTGCTCTCAGCGTGTTGATGTTTGGGGGACTGCAGGGGTTTATCGGCTTTGGCTGGTCTGAGATCAGTTGCTTATAGGCAGAGACCCCAGAGATGGCTGCCTGCGCCGCAACTCGTGCTGCAGCTGCTCCTTCAGCGTGGACACCTGCAACACACACACACACACGTTTGATTTTGTAGAGATTCAACTCCGTTTCCTGACGATTCTGTGCCCTGTGTCCACTCACTGTCCACTCTATTAGACACTCCTACCTTGCTGGTCCACCTTGTAGATGTACAGTCAGAGACGATAGCTCATCTGCTGCTGCACAGTGCAGTGTTGGTCATCCTCTAGTCCTTCATCAGTGGGCACAGGCCGCTGCCCACAGGACTCTGTCCACGGGACACTGCTCATGGGATGCTGCCCAAAGGACGCTGCTCACGGGACACTGGCCACAGGACGCTGCTCACGGGACACTGGCCACAGAACGCTGCCCACAGGACGCTGGACTGAGAATCGTCCACCAGCCAAAACTATCCAGCCAACAGCGTCCTGTGGGAGTTATCTTGTGGGCAGCGTCCTGTGGTCAGTGTCCCATGGGCAGCATAATGTGGGCAGTGTCCTGCCCCCATTGGTGAAGGACTAGAGGATGACCAACACTGCACTGTGCAGCAGCAGACTGTCTATCTACAAGGTGGACCAGCAAGGTAGGAGTGTCTAATAGAGTGGACAGTGAGTGGACACAGTGTTTAAACACTCCAGCAGCACTGCTGTGTCTGATCCACTCACACCAGCACAACACACACTAACACACCACCACCACGTCAGTGTCACTGCAGTGCTGAGAATGATCCACCACCCACATCATACCTGCTCTGTGGTGGTCCTGTGGGGGTCCTGACCATTGAAGAACAGGGTAATACAGTACACAGAGAAACAGATGGACTACAGTCTGGACCTGTACAACTACAGAGTGTCCTGTATGGTCAGTGGAGCTGATAGAGTGGACAGTGAGTGTAGATACGAGGAGGCGGACCTGATAAAGTACTCGGTGAGTGGAGATGGAGGTGCCTGTAGATAATAATAATAATAATAATAATAATTATATGGCTCATATGTGATTTATATATTCTCACTGTCCGCCAAAAACACCAAGCATCTCCATTCTGCTGATTATGATCTGAGAGCAGCAGCTGTTGTGCGATTGTGTGTGTGTAAGCGGACAAACAGAATCACTTTGGAAATTATATTATTAATTTTTTTCCTTCTCCTGTAAAGTTTGATGCTGTGATTGATGTCCTTGTTTATGACAGCGGGCGCTATGTTATAATCGCTTCCGCCGGAACAAAACTTCAAATAAACCCTTTACAGCAGAAGAGAAAACATCCTTCGCTTTAATGTAGGTCAGTGGAACCAAACGTCTTTCTGGGCCTTTTCTTTCATCCATTCATCATAAAACTCACACACAGAACCGCAGGTCCTTTAAAAAACGCCAAACACTGGAAAATGACAAAACCGGAGATACGAGGCTTTATTCCTACAGCAGTGATACGGGAGTGTCTATATTTAATAAGAGCCTCACTGCAAAAAATGTGTATTTTGGAAAGTAAAATGATCTTATATCTAGTTGATACATCTTAAATCTCTTAAGATTTAATTTCTTAAGATTATTTATTTATTTTTGGATTTTCTTTGCTTGTTTTAAGTGATGTTGTGTCACGTCCTGTCTTGTCTTGCCCCGGTTTGTCTCTGGTTTTCTGTTTCTGTCTCTTTTTCTCTTGTCACCTCCATGTGCCTTTGTGGTCCTGTCCCATGTGCTTCTGTTTGTTTTGGTTATTGCTCCTCCTGTCTCCGCCCTCTTGTCAGGCCCCTCACCTGTCCTTAGTTTGTAGCTCCGCCCCTTCCCAGGTGTTCCTTGTTAGTCCTTGTTCAGTTATACCCCCTGTTGTTCCTGTTGTTTGACCCTCTTAAAGACCTGCACTTACATCCCGCCTCCTCGTCTCGTCCCCTCGTGACATTTGATAAGTGATTTAAGACTTTAAGATTTTATTGGTTTAAGCTCTCACTATATTCCCAGATCATTTGTCTTAATTTAAACATGTTTCTTAAAGACAATTATCTGTCAATCTAGTGAGACAATGTGGCTAAATTGGACTAAACCAAGCCAGTAATAAATAAATAAGTCATATAATCTTAGAACGAGTTTCCAACAATCACCATATAGGAATTATAAGATCCACTACATATCAGATCACTTCACTGCCCAAGATCTCATTATTCGCAGTGACTAATCCTAATCCTAGACTAATCCTAATCCTGACCTGCGGAGCCTGAACATGGTTTTACCCATTCAGCTCTAAGAGATCAGGACCATGTGAGACACGCTTTTCGTTAAGGACCGTTATGTTGGTCCTGCCGGCTGGACCTGGTTCTCTCTGGCTTTACGGCCGGCACCACACGTTCTGAGAAGGTGCAAAAACAAACACGCACGTCACAAAGATCAGTGATCAAAGGGCAAAGGTCACACGACCAGGCCTTTTGTCTGGCCAGGTGATTGTAACCGAGACCAGTTTGACTGTAGTTCTTCCCACATTCCACATGTGCCATGATAAATAAAGACTGTTCTTGTTATTAAGCCCTTTAACCTGATATATGTAAATGACCTCTGTTCTGATTGGCTGTCATGAATTGTGCTCTAAACAAAAAGCAGTCCGGAAAACACTCCTTATAACTGTAGCGTGAGTAGGCGGGGCTAAACTCAGGGTTCCTTTCAAAGTCAAACATCAAATTCCCTGAATTTTCCATGACTTCTCCCAGATTTGTATTGACTGAAGACCTGAGTTTCCATGACCTGGAGCGAAGGGAATACCAGGTCACCTTCCAGCTGAGCAGACAGAATCCAGCTACAGTGTTTTAAAGCCAACAGATCTGAAGCCCAACAGAAGTTTTCACTCATTCATTCATTCATCTTCCAAGCTGCTTATCCTTCTGGGTCACAGAACTGGCACGGGAGCCGACTCCGGCTCTTACTGGGCAGAAGCAGGAAACCTCCTGGACAGGGCACCAGTCCATCACAGGGCAGATACACAGACAAACACATTAACTCACACCTGGGGGGGCAACTCAGCATCTCCACTTCACCTGCCTGCATGTGTTTGGACTGTGGGAGGAAACCGGAGCACCCGGAGGAGGAGACACGGGGAGAACCGCCAGCCAGGAATTAAACCCAGACCCTTCCTACAGTGTGACAACAGTGCTACCCACTGCACCACCATGCCCCCCAAACAATTACTGAAATTGTAATATCCCTGTCATGTGTGCCTTCGTTAGATGGGATAAGAGGCTGAACAACCGGACGGAAGTGATTGCCAGTTGTTGATGAGTGGGATGGGAAGTAGTCACAAGAACCGTTTACACAAAACATCCCTGACTTGGCCTTAAAGAACGACAAATCCTCAAACTTTCCATGTCTGGAACTGATTTTTAAAAATTCCATGGCATAACACAAATTCCATGGCCCGTGCATGGAAACGCTGTAGGCTGGAGGGGACGATGTACACGGAGCTCAAAGGGACCATTTTTCTTAGTTTCCATATACAGACAGGAGAGTGAATCCACTCTGCACTGTTTATGCACCACCTCCTGTATTCCAAAGCAGCGAGGAGGCTCAGCTTTCCATGTTATGGGTCATTTAAGCCTGGACGGCGGATCCTAGATGAGCATCTGTCACCTTTAGAACCTCCTCAAGCTAATAAAACACTTGAGCCCATTTGGTCCCCCGTCTCCTCCACGCTTCCTGCTGCTTTTCCACAGGCGGGTCGGGTTAGCTGATGGTTAGGCGACGCTGGCTGGGTGTTTTGGAGCTAATAAATTGATCTATAATCTGTTAGCATCTAACACAAACACGTTTCTGGCAGCTGACAGTCGTTAGTTCAGTTCGCTCACTTGGGCCAAACGTGAAACTACCTGGAAATACAAATGCCCTGTTTTCACTGGCTCGTAAACTGTGACTCGGTAATGACTCAGCTCCGTTCCTTGTGAGTAAACACGCGTCTCCGGGCAGCCAGCAGGACGATAATGAGACACATGCTGGCAACACTCGAGTTCATCAGAGCAGCTTCAGCCATAAAACAGCTTCACATCGACAGCTGAAGAGCGTTCAGGCCGACAAACCGGCTGATCACTTCCAGCTCCTGAAACAGCTATGATGAGTTCTCCATGCTGCTTAATGAGACTTCAGCCCTTCATCGTGAAAGAGAGGATCATGAGCTCACCAGTGACTGAAACAGCGTGTACTCCCTCCACCAGCACCAACAACAGCTGGGACTGGATTGGGCATGTACTGGACAAGTTTCTGGATGTAGCCACATCAGTGTTCAGACACTCTTACATCAAAGAATTGGTCAGTCAGTCCAGATTTGGTGGATGCCTTCCCTGGCACAATTCCGAGGAGAATTCCCTGTAGACTGGGATTTTATCCACTGCTGGTAGACCCGTATGACCGTACGCTTCCATACACCTGCAGATTCAGCTACTTCCTTCACACTATGGTCTTTGGCACGCCCAAATGCAGTCACTCCTTTTAGCCAATCATTAACATCTGCTCTGGAGCCATTTTCCACACATGGAACGAGACATTCCCTGCACTGTACCACCTCTTCCCAATCTATGGATCCCGACACTCACACCCTGCAGGGAATTATAGCCCCATCATCCTCATGCAGCGCCATCTGCAGGAGCCTGAAGGTACTACCACCTTAAACGCGTAAGGTGAGAAGATAGGGTTACTTCCACACTGCTCTGCTGGTCTATGCTCCTTTTGCTTCCAAACATCATTCCTGAACGTTACCTCCAAAGGAAACCTCATTTGGATATGCTGAGTGGGTGCTCTTTGGTTGTAATTAGCTTGATCTCATTTGCATAGTGCTCCTAACCGGCTCGTTTAGCATATCTGGCGTTTGCCTGTAACTGTGAGTGCAGAGTTCCAGTCAGTACCTGCTCCTCCAGCCCCTTCACCCTCTGCCTGTGCGCCCTCTCTCGAGCTGCCAGCGTTCGCTCTGCTTCTCTCTGATTGGCTCTCAGTCGCTCCAGCTCCCTCTGGGCATCGTCACGCTGGCGTGCAGACTGCTCGCTAGCAGTGTGAGACACTTCCAGCTCCGCTAGCTGAGCCTGGAACACAAACACACACACACACACACACACACACACAGCATTATATACGTGTACATGCACACACAGTGCTGTGCAAACATCAGAGACCATTTCATCCATTCCAGTCAAAACAGCCAGTAGGAATTACGTCCTTAATAAAGGGGAAATCCAAAGTGGAAAAACAGAAGTTTCCATAAAAGCTACAGAACAAATGGGACTCCTAACAACCACCTGGAAGACCTGGTTGACCCACCAACACTGTCCCCATCAGATAAACAGCACTTAAAGCTTTCATCTCTGAGAGAGAGGAGAACATCAAGCTGCTTCAGATCTGAGAACATCCACAGGTGTCTCTGTCCATCCTTCCACTGTGAGAAGACACCTCAACACTATGGAGGTCTGGAAGGAGGTGTAGCTGTTCTAGATGCTCCTCACTGAGAAAAGGAGACACACATATCCAACAAAGAAGCTGCTGGTGTTCTCAGAACAATGGACTGAAGAGTCCAGAACCTCAACACCACTGAATGTGTTTGGAGTTATTTGGATGGTGAGCAGATGCTAAACTAACTCACTCTACCACCTCCAAACAGTCTGATCGACAAGGGTCCGCAACAAGCACTTCCTGTGTGTTAGACCCGCCCTTTCCTCAGAATTCAGTTTGTAAAAGTGTTTCACGTGTTGTAAATTTGTTTTTACTTTTGTAATTTTGTTTTCTTGAATGAATTTTTTGTTTGTAAATTTGTTTTTACTTTTGTAATTTTGTTTTCTGGAATGTAATAATTTTTTGCCCTTGTAAAATAGTTTTTAGTTTTGTTATTTGTTATCTTTATTTGGTAAATATGTGTGTTTTTTCCTGATGCTGGAAAACGAGTAGGTTAATGGAAGTTTTGACCGGAATGTAATGAACTATTAAAGCTTTTGCACAGTACTGAGAGGCACATATGTGCTGCTGGATATTGTAGGAATGCTCATATTCAATAAACTAGGCCAGTAACACACACACACACACACACACACACACACTCCCGCTCTCTCTCTCTGATGGAGTCCAGAGTAAACTAACACAGCTGTGCAGGAGAAAACCTAAACAACAGCTAAACCTCGGCATCAGTGCGCTCAGACCTGCGGCAACATACCTGCCCAACACGAGCAGACACAGCAGTCGGCCCTGCCGGAGTGTTCGGTGATACCGATCTGATACCACTGTTAATGAATAAACCATACGCTTCACCGTGTGGGAGAGACCTGAGGCATCGGGATTACTGTACTGAGCCTGTAAAACAGAATTCCTCCATACAGCCGACTCTCCGGCTCGCTCCATTCTGTCGTTCCTGTTTGATAGTCTACCGGCACGCTGCAGACGTGCTGCTGATTTATGGCGTAGCACACATTGCAAAATTATTGAGCTGAATGGATCGGCCCCACGGATCAGCCTAAGTATCCCAATCCAGCTAATATTGTTACTGTCAGGACCGATATCCAATCCTAATATCGGATCGGTGCATCCCTAGATAAAGCCAGAGTAACACACAGCTCACAGTTCCTTATTGCTCTGTTCTGAAACTCTTTTGGCCCAAAGGTGCTTTAAACACTGATGAGCGCTGACATCACCACACGGTGATGGGCCTCATTTCCAGATGGAACTTTTCCCTGAGCTCCACAGCAACATCCCGATCGGCTCCCGCTTCAACACGTCAAGCTTTTCCATGGATTTACGAAGAAAGCTCATTTACTGTAAACAGCGAGCCTCCAACCTTTCCACGGGAATATAAATATGTAAATCGCTCCACTGTGTCCCAACAGACCCAACCGAGCAGCCGAGCGTGCTGAAGTGTTCAGCATTGTTCCTAACTGGAATCACATGTGTGTCTCCAGGCGGATTTTCCTGCACTGATCCAGACCTCCTCATACTCCAGCCTTCGTTTGCCTTTCATTAGCCCTCATTACGCACGCCATCCTCCGCTCAGCCCTGCACAGGAGCGGCAGCAGAAGCACTGCTGCAGCACCACAGCGCCCTCTAAAGACCAGGTCCTACTACTACACACTACAAAGCACTGGCTATTTTAATACTCAGCTCCAGGACCTCCACAGCCGGACACACGGATTTTCCTTTGACCTATTAATGTTCATATGAATAAGCTTCCAAATTAAACCGCATGGCTAAAACCTGATCACCTAATCTATCAGTTCAGTCACATGGTGAGAAGCTGTAATCCACAGAACAGTAGAAACTCTGACCAGTGCAGCGGTGACGGTATGTACTGTGGGACTGTTTGGGGGAATGACTGTATTAATGTTTGGGGAAGGTTCTCTGGGTTCTCTGGGTTCTCCTCGCTGTGCTACAGTCTGCTGTTAAAGGGTTAATGTTTTGGTGTGAAGCTGCTGTGAACAATCAGATTCAACAAACCATGGAACCATGGAAACAGGAGTAGTGTAACCACGGTAATGAGACTAGCATAACCATGGAAATAGGTGCAGTGTAGCCACGGAAACTGTAGTGTATGCAGTGTAACCATGGAAACTGATGAACCATGGAAATGCGTGTAGAAACTATGGAAATGGATACAGTTAACTTGAAAGTAGACTAGTGTATCCATGGAAACAAGTGAATTGTAACCGTTGAATGGCTGTAGTGTAATCATGGTAATAAGACTAGTGTAACCATGGACACGGGTGAATTATAACCATGGTAACAGGTGTAGTATAACCATGGAAATAGGTGTAATGTAACCATAGAAACGGTTGAAGCGTAACCATGGAAATAGGGATGTAGCACCATGGAAATGCATGTAAAAACAGGTGTGACCATAGAAACGGGTATAGTTAACTTGAAATGAGAAGAGTGTAACCATGGAAATGGGTGAATTGTAACCATGGAAATAGGTGCAGCGTAACCATGAAAATAGGCACAGTGTATCCTTGGAAACTGATGTAGCAGAACCATAAAAATGGGTGTAGAAACAGGTGTTACCATGGAAACTGGCATATTTAACTTGAATCAAGACTCTTGTTACCATGAGAAAAGGTGAACTGTAACCACGGTACTAAGACTAGCGTAACCATGGACTTGGGTGAAGCATAACGAGTGTAGTGTAGCAGTAATGAGACTAGTGGAACCATGGAAACAGGTCTGGTTGTACTCTGGATGACCGCATGACTAACCGGTTACACACCGACTGCGCTGAGCTGTTTATTAACCTGTAACAGACGTGACCACAGGGTTTTAGTCTCTTAACTGTAAATCAGCTGAGGCTGCATTAACACAGGCCTAAATCTCAGACCTCACTGAACCCCTGTCTCATCTTTAATCTGCCTCCGTCGAGCTCGATTCAGTGAACCAGAGCTGATCAGAACACTGGAGCGGATCTGGAGGGCCAGGACTGAGTACCTAGGAACTATTCCAGAACATGAGCCATTACTTACCAGACACACAGCTATCTTCTCTTTCACACACACCAACTCGTCCTTCCAACAGATCAGCCAATGAAAACACACACACACACACACACACACACACACACACACCTTCAGAGTCACAATGCTGAGAACGCAGCCCAGTCAGGGGTCTTACAGAGAGGTACGGGGATGATATGACCAGATGTTGTCGTGTGATGAATCACATCATGCTACACATTTCTGAGTTTAAATGAGCAGTACCTCTACATCACTGAACAACTGCATGGATCATAACGAACGGTGTAGAGAGGAACGTTGTAGGGAGGAACGTTGTAGGGAGAAACGTTGCAGAGAGGAACGTTGTAGGGAGGAACGTTGTAGGGAGAAACGTTGTAGGGAGGAACGTTGTAGGGAGAAACGTTGTAGGGAGAAACGTTGTAGGGAGAAACGTTGTAGGGAGGAACGTTGTAGGGAGAAACGTTGTAGGGAGGAGCCAGGAGCTAAAAGGTAGCTGGAACTAAAGTACTGCTGACTCAGTTTGTGCCTCTGTACCTGCAGCAGTGCTATCTGTCTCTGCGCGTCCTGCAGCTCCTGCTCCGCTGTGTTCAGAGACAGGTCCAGCCGTCCTTTCTGTGCAGACAGACGCATGCTGCTCTCCTCCGTCTTCAGCTTCTGACGCTCCACCTGCAGCACACACACCCACACGGTGCGTTAATGATGTCAACAGCAGCAAAAGCACTAAATATAACAGATCCTGTATATGTACACGGTGGTGCAGTGGGTAGCGCCGTCGCCTCACAGCAGGAAGGGTCTGGGTTTGATTCCCGACTGGGGTGTCCGGGGTGTTCTACCATGTCCGTGTGGCTTTCCTCCGGGTGCTCCGCTTTCCTCCCACAGTCCAAACACATGCATATGGAGATGTTAAATTCCCCACAGGTGTGTCTCTGTGGTGGGCTGTGCAGGGTGTTTCTTGCCTTCCACCCAATGAGTGCTGGGATAGGTTCCAGCACGCCCCATGACCCAGAGGGATAAGCAGCTTATGAATGCATGTCATTGTTAAAAGAGACTATGGACCGTACAACATGGAAATCACATCCGGAAATGAAAACTGATCATGTAGCATCCTATTTTCATTTTGGGATGAAGTCATCCAGCTTACTGATTCTGTCCAGGCTCTGCCGGGCGTCTGACCTTATCAAGCGTGTTCCTGAGTGCGTTCTTGTCCTTCTCCAGCCGCACTGCCTGCCTCTCCGCGTCCCTCTTCTCCGTCTCCAGCAGAGCCACGGCTCTCTGCAGCGCTCGCAGACGCTCTTCTGCGTTCACCCGCTCCGTCTGCGCCGCCTGCAGGCTCCGCTGGGCTTCACACAGAGCGGACGTACGCTGGCGCAGCGCCTGCAGGTAAGAAAGAGAGAAAGAGGGAGCGATCAGAGTAAATTCAATGTCACCTTCTACCTTTACACGTGAAGATTCCCAACAAACCGAAACCAAATTCCCACATTTTCCACTCCAATAACTCCGCTGCAGAACGTCTGCAGGAACGACACTCTGCAGGACGGCCCAGTGTAAGGGTGATAACTGAACCTTTCTGCAATTTACTGCATGAGGCAGGAAGTGGGCGGAGTAATGATAAGTGGGCGGGGTTATAATAAAAATTTAAAAATATTTACATACTGCATCAAACTCTTATTTCAAAGAAGTACGTTAGGTCAGTCATGATACTCGCCCATTATTATGTGGCAATTTGGAAAAACCAAACATGCCCCCCTTAAAGGTAATTTGAGGCCAGGTGTCTGATACGCCATTTAATGAGAATTACATAACTGCCCACAATACGTTGTTTGCAACTGACGTGCTGAGGTGTGAACTGCAGGTGGAGCGCAGGAAGTGATTTAATCCAGTGTGAAACGTCGGGGCCCCGGAGGAGAAACGAGGCGCGAAACCGAAGGAACCATTCCCCTGCGGTCATACTTCAGTTTTACCGGTCCACCTTAAATGGTTCAGCAGTTACAATCTGGTACCCGCCGCACCATTTTAAGGTGGAACAGGAAACTGGCGAATAAGAATCTGTCCTCTGGTTTGTGCGGTCAGGAGGAGCAGAGCATTGTATTATACACAGTTCATCTGTTGATGTGAAGGAGTAGAGAGACGACTGGAGGAGAAGGGAGTTATGGAGTAGAAGGATGTCTGGAGGAGAAGGGAGTTATGGAGTAGAAGGACGTCTGGAGGAGAAGTGAGTTATGGAGTAGAAGGACGTCTGGAGGAGAAGGGAGTTCTTCTGGCTCCAGAACTACCTTCTCCTCCAGACGTCCTCCTACTCAGGAGCTACCTTCTCCTCCAGGCGTCCTTCTATTCCAGAACTACCTTGTTCTCCAGACGTCCTTCTACTCAGGAGCTACCTTCTCCTCCAGACGACCCTCTACTCCAGAACTACCCTCTCCGCCAGACGTCCTTCTGCTCCAGAACTACCTTCTCCTCCAAATGTCCTTTTACTCAGGAGCTACCTTCTCCTCCAGACGTCCCTCTACTCCAGAACTACCTTCTCCTCCAGACATCCTTGTACTCCAGAACTACCTTCTCCTCCAGACGTCCTTTTACTCAGGAGCTACCTTCTCCTCCAGACGTCCCTCTACTCCAGAACTACCTTCTCCTCCAGACATCCTTGTACTCCAGAACTACCTTCTCCTCCAGACGTCCTTTTACTCAGGAGCTACCTTCTCCTCCAGACGTCCTTCTACTCCAGAACTACCTTCTCCTCCAGACATCCTTCTACTCCAGAACTACCTTCTCCTCCAGACGTCCTTCTACTCCAGAACTACCTTCTCCTCCAGACGTCCTTTTACTCAGCAGCTACCTTCTCCTCCAGACGTCCCTCTACTCCAGAACTACCTTCTCCTCCAGACATCCTTGTACTCCAGAACTATCTTCTCCTCCAGACGTCCTTTTACTCAGGAGCTACCTTCTCCTCCAG
>CM067494.1:17689283-17703104 GCA_034552555.1 Semaprochilodus insignis | reverse complement strand
TCATCAACAACAACATTATTTACACTTTTTTGTCTGGACAAATAGCTTCAACAAACAGAAAATAAAGATCAAATAAATAAATAAATAAATACATAAATAAATAACCCCTATTTTTTTTAATAAATAAGAATGTCTTGCACTTATTTTGGAGCTTTTATTATACAGAAAAACTGACAGCACGTTCTTTTGAATGTGTGTAGTTTGGATTTACAGATATCTCCTCTAACAAGACGGATAAATACTATATAATCGTATTGTATTGGCAGCTAATTCCTAATTAATGTAACTATTCAAATCCAAACTCTTTTCATTTGTATTTAATTGTATTTGAAGTTCTAACAATAAGACAGATACCAAAACAATAATAATTATGTATATGTTTTGATATTTTTGTATACTGTGATGTCTGTTTGTTTTGAATCCTCTGGCTGTAGGTAATGTGTTTTTCTTTCATTGTTTTTCTTTCATCTTTTTGGCTGATGCTTCCTTGTCATACTTGTATGTTTGCATTTAAAAGACACAGAGATAACTATTGACAGCTTGCCTTTCTTGTCACGTGACTTTTTTTATATCGTAATGTCATAAAGGAGGATGTTTTTGTTGGTAAACTTCAGTTTATGTACATTTAAGTGGAGGACTCATAACATGATGTAACCACAAAATGTATAATCTGCTTTTGGTTTTCTTGGTCATGTCATCATCCAGCGGGGAAACTACGCCATCTGCTGGTGATGTTTCGTATAGCCGTCCCCTTCTTCATTCTGCCAAAATAAAAACAATTCAGGCAAACCTATTATCTACATTTTCTTATTTTACTCTTCATCGTTTCGTATATAACTAATATAAAATAGATCCAATAATGTAAACAAAAGCTGTGTGTGTATATGTGAGTGTGTGTGTGTGTGTGTGTGTGTGTGTGTGTGTGTGTTTGAGCAGATTTCAGCTTTATCGGCTCCTGTTCTTAAACCTATAACTGTTATGCATTAAATGTTGTTACACACACACATGTAAATATATCCACTGCCATTCATGAATACAATTATACAAACCTATATACCTTATATAATAATGGTTTTAAGGGGGTCATCTAACATGTGAAATGAGATTTCCCCAAGAACAAAGTCTCGCTTGTTAGTTTGGTCCTTTTATCTTTGTTTATTTGCACAATAGGAAATTGCATAACACGCATTACGCCTGCATAACACGGACTCTGGACCGAAATCACATTATTTATTAATAAATAATTATTTACATTAATTAATCACATCACTAATTAATATTAGTAACGAAATATAATGAGATGCTTATCGAACTATAACTTTTTAAACCTGTAAATGAATAAACGCAATTAATAAACGTGACCTAGTGGGGACTTTTAATGTTTCGCGCATGCGCGTTGCGTGGCGGTCCCGGAAGCGCAGTCACGCTGGGCAGCAGTGGAGATTAAGGTCAAACTCTGTGAGTGTGTTCAGAGCGCCTGTTCGAGAACATCATGGTGTTTCTGACTCTGCCCTGCTGGATACGGAGCCGGGGACCTGACCGCTACTGGAAGGTTCAGGAGCTTCTGAAGAATGCTCGGGTGAGGGGACTTTTATTACTCCAGACAGAAGCTAAAACATTAGCATCGGCTAACAACATCCTCATACCAGCAGTGTGGCAGAGAGGAGTTCAGGGCTTTAGCCACGAGGCTGAAACTCGTTACTTATCTGAATTTTCCGTCCCACCTTAAATGTGCAGTAATGTTAACAATGCAGAGCACGTGCAGGCGCCGTATCGTGGCTGCTTCACATTTAAGGTGGAACGGAAAGTTTCAATAAGAATCTTGTCAGTGTGAAGCCACCTTAGCTTGGTGCTGTGAACACACTAGGATAGTAACGCATGATGCAAAGAAGGCAGGTGTTATTCACAGCATCTATCCGTGGAGCATCTTGCTCCACCCAGCATCTATCCGTGGAGCATCTTGCTCCACCCAGCATCTATCCGTGGAGCTTCTTGCTCCACCCAGCATCTATCTGCCCAGCTTCTTGGTCCAACCAGCATCTGTCTCTAGAGCTTCTTGGTCCAACCAGCATCTATCTTTGGAGCTTCTTGCTCCACCCAGCATCTATCAGTGCAGCTCCTTGGTCCAACCAGCATCTGTCTGTGGAGTGTCGTAGTCCAGGAACTTACAGGTCCAACCACTATCTATTCATGGAGCTCCTTGCTCTAACCTGCCATCAGTCTGTACATCTTATTGGTCCACCCAGCATCTTTATGTTGAGCTTGTTGGTCTAGCCAGCATCTATCTTTGGAGCTGGTTGGTCCAGGAACTTCTTGGTCCAACCACTATCTATTCATTGAGCTTCTTGGTCCACCACGCATCTATCTGCATATGAGCTGGAGTTTATCAGACTCAGTTCTTCTCTTTCTGGTCTAAAATCTAAAGCCAAAGCTCCAAAGTGAGGAACCTGATCAGCATTAAAGCGGAACAGAGCTGAACCAACACAGCAGAATGAAATTAAACCCAAATACTGAAGTGAATGATCTCTTTACCCCCCGAGTGTTTCAGTAGGACGTGTGGTCGTGTTGAAGTTCTCTGTGAATGTGAATAGTTGGTAGAGCTGTGCTCCTGGTAAATACAGGTCTGAGTGAGCCCGTGAGGCACTGGCCTACACCTGGACCTGGAGTGATCAGATCATGCTCGTAGAACACAGTGGATCCTCAGCAGTGAAGCGTGGTGAAGAGGCTAATCAGTGATCTGCTCCTTGTTGTTTCACTTCGGCAGCACTTCAGAGGCAGGAAGAACCGATGCTACAGTCTGGCGGTCCGGGCGGTCCGCAGGGCCTTCGTCTACGCATCAAAGGCCAGAAAGGCGAAGCGGCGCAGCATGAGAACGGTGAGCTGATAATAACGATTCTGATATTGTTATAACATGTTTGTACACGTCGTGTGTGTCTGTAGTGCCATAAACAGCCACTCACCTTATTAGTGTTTGAGAGTCTGTGTCTGCTGCTTCTCTGCTCCAGCTGTGGATATCTCGCATAGCTGCAGCTTCCCGGGAGCACGGAATGAAGTATCCTGTTCTAATACACAACCTGGTAAAAGTGAGTATATTACTCCTTCACAACGGAGAATTCATAGTGGATACTCAATTCATAGTGGATGCTGCATAGTAGGTGCCGAATAATTCATAGTGGATGCAGGATGATTCATAGTAGATACGGAATAATTCATAGTGGGTGCAGATAATTCATAGTGGATACAGGATGATTCATAGTGGATACGGAATAATTCATAGTGGGTGCAGAATAATTCATAGTGGATACGGAATAATTCATAGTGGATGCAGGATGATTCTTAGTAGATATGGAATAATTCATAGTGGATGCAGGATGATTCATAGTGGATGCAGGATGATTTATAGTAGATACGGAATAATTCATAGTGGATGCAGGATGATTTATAGTAGATACGGAATAATTCATAGTGGGTGCAGAATAATTCATAGTGGATGCAGGATGATTCATAGTGGATACGGAATAATTCATAGTAGATACGGAATAATTCATAGTGGATGCAGGATGATTTATAGTAGATACGGAATAATTCATAGTGGATGCAGGATGATTCATAGTGGATACGGAATAATTCATAGTGGGTGCAGAATAATTCATAGTGGATACGGAATAATTCATAGTGGATGCAGGATGATTCTTAGTAGATACGGAATAATTCATAGTGGATGCAGGATGATTCATAGTGGATGCAGGATGATTTATAGTAGATACGGAATAATTCATAGTGGATGCAGGATGATTCATAGTAGATACGGAATAATTCATAGTGGGTGCAGAATAATTCATAGTGGATGCAGGATGATTCATAGTGGATACGGAATAATTCATAGTAGATACGGAATAATTCATAGTGGATGCAGGATGATTTATAGTAGATACGGAATAATTCATAGTGGATGCAGGATGATTCATAGTGGATACGGAATAATTCATAGTGGGTGCAGAATAATTCATAGTGGATACGGAATAATTCATAGTGGATGCAGGATGATTCTTAGTAGATACGGAATAATTCATAGTGGATGCAGGATGATTCATAGTGGATGCAGGATGATTCATAGTAGATACTGAATAATTCATAGTGGATGCAGGATGATTCATAGTGGATGCAGGATGATTCATAGTGGATGCAGGATGATTCATAGTAGATACTGAATAATTCATAGTGGGTGCCTGATAATTCGTAGTGGATGGCGGATAACGCATAGTGGGTGCAAAATAAATAATTCATAGGAGATTCATACTGGGTTCTGAATATGTAATACTTCTTTAGAGTTGTTGTAGTTTTGGGCTTCTGTTACGTTAATAAGAGCTGATATTAAACTGAGTTTGAAATCTCTGTTCCAGAGCAGCGTCCAGCTGAACCGGCGGGTTTTGTGTGACCTGGCGATCACAGAGCCGCGCACGTTTCAGGCTTTGGCAACGCTGGCCCGGGCACGGCAGCAGGAGGGCCTGCAGGCAGCGCTGGGTGATGGGAAAGAGCCACCGGGCGTGTTCTCGCGCATCACACAGCTACAGTAAATGGCTCCCCTCTCAGCCAATCGCAGCGCTCCTGTACCGTTTCTCCACAGAACCCCAGAGCAGCACGAGAACCTCTATAACTACGCCCATGTCCAGATGTTCAGCTGGTGATTCTAGACCTGGAGAGTTCAGCGGGCACGGGCGTTTCACAGCTGCACAGTGTGACGTTTGTCATTAATCACTATCATGATGTCGGTCTTTGCAATACTGATGGTGCAGAAGGCTGCAATATGCAAATGAGCCCTCTAACCAATCACAGCTCCAGTAACTGTGAAAGAGCATGCTTGTTTGTGGAGCATGGATTCTTCTTCTGGGTCTAGTTCACTCTCTCCATACACAAACAAACAGCCTCCCAGGCTCAGTCATGAGGTAGGAAGGAGTTCTGTAACGCAGGTTCTAAACTTCAAAGCCTTCTGGCACTTAGTGTGGCTATTCCTTTAAAGGGGACCTCCATCGATCTTTCAAAAATTCCACATAATGAAGTCTTTCAGGGTGGGTTTGGTGTACAGCGCTCTCATCTAGAGTCAGAACTGCTCACAGTGGTGGTGAAGGTAACCAGACGTCCCCCTCTAAAAGCTCCCTCACAGAAAGTTCCTACATGAGGTGGTTCTGAATACGCTGCCTGATGTCTGAGACGCTGTTTATGATAGTGTGGAGAAGATTTCAGCCTTAAACTCCATTCATGGTGGAGGGATACATGCTGCAGGGCACTGTGAGGTAAAATAGTCCCCCAAAGAACATAGTATTTCCAGGTTTTCCAGATTTTCCATCATCAACATTCCATATAACTCTCAGAAGACACGTGTAGGTTCATTGGTGGTTCTAGATAGTCAATAAAGTGTCTATATTTGTGTTCTGGTTCCCATCACCACCACTGTACAGAACATCTGCGCCGTCTCACACCAAACCCTACTCTCAATCACTTTGTTTACACCTCAAACACGGAATTATTAAGGAATTTTGGTGGAATTCCACTTAAAAGGGAAGTTAATTCCAACTGCAGCCAAAGCCCAGGCAGGCCAGAGCCCCAGAGATGTTGGCTAGGTAGGTAACTAAAGTTTCCGTGATGCCTTCTCGGAGAGCGTTTATCTGCTTCCTATCTGCTGGTGCGAAGGGCTGCGGCAGGATGTTCCTGGTTTGGATAAGGAAAACTAAGATTGATCGTACGCACTGACGTTCTCCACGCCGGAGTGCTGTTTCTGGATCAGCTTTGTTTTTGCCATAAACTGAATAGGGCCTGTGAATGGAGGGGGCGGGGCCTGTATGTAAGTGTATAATGCCTTCTGTGTGTCTGTATGTAAATATATACAGTGAATGTATATGTGCTGTTCCTGTTAATAAATCGTTTTCCTATCGAACCTCTGCTTAGATGTGGCTCTGTGAGTGACGGTTGCTAAGGCGCCACAGCTGTCTCTATGTTTCTTCTTCTCTTGAAGGTGGGAGGAGTTATTGAAACACTACAGTCACTCTGGGGAGCGTTTTTCCCCACACCAGCGTTACCATGTTACTGCTACTGTATATAACATACACTGGCATCGGAATAGGTGATACAGGACACACTGCGCTTCCTCCATGTCCGGACAAGCCAGTAACGGGATGCTACACAGTCCCCCCTGTTTAATGGTTAGCTGTCTTGGTGAGCCAAAAGGGTCCCTCACAGCACCTCCTACCCATTCGTGGTGGACTTCCTTTGCACTACCCATGGTATCCACCTACCATGCTGTCAGTGCCAGTGAGGGTGTACTCTGGAGACCTGACTCTCCGCCAACCACCTCGCTGGAGGCACATGGTCAATGCTGCCTCTGCAATCCTTGCTGCTGGTCTTTGCTGGACTACTCCTTCCACAGAGTCCTCAGCCGGGCTGGCTGTTTTCTGGGATGTCGCTTTTGAGCTTGTGGCAGGACCGTCCCTCTCCAGTCTCCAGGTCGGGAGCACTATCCCACTTGTGATGCTAGTGTGTTGTCAGTGTAGAAGGAGACACGGGACACAGCGCTTTAAGACAATGCTGGTTTATTGATAACAGCATCAGCAGCGGTGAAACCACCACCCAGTGCCAATCTAACAGCCCAGATAGCAGGTTGGTCACTTCTGGCCATACAGTTACCGTTTGTGATGGACATTAACACTGACCTTTACCCATATACCAGGAGAAATGCTAGTTTAGGCTGGAATGCCTCTCTAAGGTGCAGCACTGCATTATTACATGATGCTTTGTGTCTAATATAATGACAAACATGTTCAAGTCAGAAAATAAAATGCTGTATGAAGATAAATTAAAGGGTTAATAGTCAGTAGTAGTTACTGCAGCAGCACAGTGTGAAGGAGTTACCACACAGGCAGCTTCTGCCAAACGCTTTGTGGCCTACTGGGGCCACCGTACTCGGTTATTGGGCGGGACTTCATTATGACCTTTAGAGGACGCTTTATAGTCTGTTCCATTCAGCAGTGATAACCCCTACTCCCTAGTCCCTAAACTCTACTCCCTCCTACCCACCTCCTAGATCAAATCCACAATAACAGGCAGGGACAGGCCACTCAAAGCGGGAGGGATCATAAACATAAATGCATATAAATGTTTTTATTTGTCTTTAAATGACGGATATTCAACAGTATGGTCCATAACGGCCCTATAAAAAGTGCCCTAGCTGTTTAGTAGCTTGGCCGCTATTTGGAGCGTGACCCATTCAGTCCCTCTGTTATCGCGAGACTTCGTTCAGCTCCGCAGCAGCGTGACTCGCACACGTGTGGCCGCAGTAGTAACCGGCTCTCGGCTGTAGGTTCTCCGTCCGCCCGTTTCTCCCGAAACCAGAACCATGTCGTGGCTGTTTGGTCTGAACCGCGGTCAGCCCGAGCCTCCTCCGGACATGCCCGTACCTCCACCACCGCCACCTCCGCCTGGGGGCTCGGGGGGCTCCGGGGGAGACAAGCCCAAGGACAAGTGGAGCAACTTCGACCCCACCGGACTGGAGAGGGCGGCCCAGGCGGCCAGGGAGCTCGACACATCCCGTAAGTGAGAACATGCAGCACCAGCACAGCGAGCTATAAACCGTTTCTCAAATAGGAAAGATCATACAGGAGAAATTAGCATGCTAGCTCGCTTGATAGCAGCGCTGCGGGATGATGCAAGTTCACCCCAATGATGTTATTGACAGTTTGCTTCAGATTTCATATCGCTTTTTAATCGATGATATAACAAGACCTTATTGAGCAAACGGCTCGCTAACAGTCTTGTTTATTTCATCTCATCAGCAGGTAAACTGTAGTCTATCTCAGGTGTTTCAGCCGTCACTCAGCAAAGAAGCAAATTAACTATTTTCATATTTTAAAATGGTAAAGATATAACACGTTTATGCACATAAAATATCAGATTATTAGATGTAGAGTTTATTTAATGTTCTATTTTGTAGCGTTCGCCCTTGTTTTAGAGCTTTAACCTGTGAACTCCCGTTTTTCCGCTGGCTGTGCATCATGGGAGTTGTAGTTTTCGCGACGGCCACTCCGAGCAAATAGCATTGAAATGTTCGACATTAGAAACTACCAATTTAAACCGGAAGTCAGGATAAAAACGAACTTGTACCATTCAAACACGTAATTATCTTCAGTGTTTGTTGTACTATGTAAACACGTATTTATTTAAGTAATTATTGTACTATTTAAACACCGGAAGAATAACTGAATATACAGACCCGAGGCGGAGCACTCATTATAGCTGCGCTAAAGAAGGGGTTCGAGTGAAAGCTTGTATTCTGCAGACTGCAGGCGGATTAACTGTCAGTTAACTGTGTCGGGATGCACGTGGCTGCTTTTCACGGTCACTCATTCCCAAGGTCAGTAGGTCAAAGGTCACAGAAAGTCCTGTTAGACCTGTTCCCACTGTGTTCTAGTGATAAATGAGATGGGATTGCAGTGCTGCCTGTTGATCATTAAAATGTGGATGTCCTGACCTTTGAATCCCAGGTCATGCTAAAGAAGCACTGGACCTGGCCCGCATGCAGGAGCAGACGGTTCAGATGGAGCATCAGAGTAAGATGAAGGTAAAAAGGAGTAACCAGAGCCATTTGTCGTCTCCTTGAAAGTGAACTCAGTAGAGAAACAGGTGCTGTCTTTTTGAAATGATCCCCAAGGACATCAGATTAAAGGAGCAGTGTGTGAGATTTGGGGGTCGCGTCTTATCAGAAGAGGAATGTAATACTCCAGACTATGTTTTCATTAGTGTATAATTACCTACTTAAGTTCTCGTTCTATCTTAGAATGACCCTTCATCTCTACAGAGGAGCTTACAACAGAGGCTGCTGCCGCCATGTTTCTACAGTAGCCCAGAACAGACAAATCACACACTGGCTGTAGAGAGAGACTCTCACGCTGTTACACTGAAGCAGCAGCTTGACATTGTAGCACCCTTGTTAAAATGTTATTCCGTAGTGCATATTTCTCCGTACATAAAATTCCAGGAAGGATATTTTAATGGTTTAAATCTCCTTAATCAGAAATACAACCAGCATTTAAAACGATGAGGCTGAAGCTCATCTTATTGTAATGCCTCCGGTGCCAGGATGTAACAGCAGCACTGTTTAAGGTGGAACAGGAAAAGTGTAATAAGTGTAATAAATCTGTAATAACTGTATTAAAGATCTGGTGAATGTGCTTATCAGAACATGTTTTCAGCAGAAGTAGAATAATGAGGATGTTCTGATTGACTAGAGCGATTATTAATCTGAGTCTGAACTGAATTAAAATTAAAAACACAAAACATTAAAAAAACACTGAATTTCTACACTGGGATGATGATGATGATGATGATGATGATGATGATGATGATATGAGCTTGATGGGTGGAATAAATAGCTAGAACACCGCTCCTGGAGAACCATTTCATGTTGTGAGAAGTTGGACAGGAAGCCTAATGGCCACTGTAGGTTCTTGCGGAGGGAGGTGTGAGTAGGGGTTCAGTAGATTGCAATATGCAACCTCACCACTAGAGGTTACACACTGCTCCTTTAAATCATATAAACAATGTGCAGCCTAGAGCTAAAGCAGGTTTCCAATTATTACCTGTTACGACTGGACGATATATAACCTGTAAATATGAGTTTTTATAGAGTATGACCGCTGTAAGTCTATTTTATTCTGTGTTCTGGAAATGCTAATGGTGCCTGTAATGTTCTGAAAGTGTGTTATGATGTTCATGATGATGCTAATAATACTGTTGTGCTGTGCTGCCCACCCTGAAGTTCAGGTGTTCAGTAGATTATTGGAATGTGATGATGTTCCTGTGTAGCGTTCAGTTAGTGCAGTGTAGTAACCTGTGGATGTGTTTACTCTCAGGAATACGAAGCAGCTCTGGAGCAGCTGAAAGGAGATCAGATCCGCATCCAGGGAGAGGAGAGGAGGAAAACTCTGAACGAGGAAACCAAACAGCATCAAGCGGTGAGAGAGACGGATTCATTCACACCATCAATCTCACCAGTACTGTGTGCATACACCCAGAAAGTTGCCCTAAACCCCGCCCCTCATCCCTCCCACCCAATAAGAGAATAACTATTTCATATCGTATATAATATTTTTTAAATTTTGATTTTTTTTCAGTAAGTTTTTTTGATGAAAATGCATGTATGTTATAAAATGCATTTTTAAAATGATTTACAAGATACTTGATGTATTGTTTTTTGGCCCTCGGCCCACCACAAACATTGTAAATTGGCCCACCCAAACAAAAAGCTTGAGGGCCCCTTGCTTTAGAGGGTAACCAAGGAGTCGGAGAAACACTGTGTATGTATTTTAGGGGTAAATATGTGATTTGATTCTGATTTTTTTATTTATTTATTTATTTTTGTCTGATTCAGAGTTAAAGTTAAACGTAAACAAAGAGCTCACGTCTGCAATAATGAAATATAGACAATAATATCCAAGTCAAAATATTTTTATTATCTGTTTTTTTGTTTGAAGATATCTTGAGACTTTTATTTTGGTAAAAAAAATGCATGCGTTATAGATATGTTGTTATGATTGAATATGAATTCATAATGCACTGATGCTTTTTCCACCCCTACTGTGTTGGTATGCCGGTGTATGTATGTGACGGTGGATCTAATGCAGTGTCAGCATGTTGAGCTTTCTCCTCTTCCTCCACAGAGAGCTCAGTACCAGGATAAGCTGGCCAGGCAGCGCTATGAGGACCAGCTACGCCAGCAGGTACCGCCATGGAGCCTCCTTATAGTGCAGCTCAGCCTGCAGTAAAATCCACTGACCAGCCATCCCGCGATATGATCCGGATACACTGCTCCAGAATCTTTTGGATTAATAAGAGTGAAGCAGAATCAGGTTAAAGGGCCCATATCATGGAAGACTGAGGCTTTTAATAATTACAGAAATAAGAGCTGAGTGCAGCCGGAGTTTCAGCTCATATCACTTCCCGTCCATATGGGCATATAACAGCCTATTTGAAAATTGAAAATTTTGTGATGTCACAAAAATCAACACATGTACATTCATACTTGTTCAACTGACAGCGGTAGCGGTTTAGTTCTGCTGACTCATGCTGAAATTGTTGACCGTTTTAAACTGGACAGCGTTCTGCATAAGGTGTGATGCAGGGTAGCCAATCAGAACAGAGCTCATTTACATGTACCAGCCTTAAAGGCACAGTAACAACAACAGAAATTCAGAATATGGGCCCTTTAAAGTGCCAAAGAAGCTAGCTGCTAATGCTAACGGTAGCTGTCTCACATTCATCACTAAAAGACTTAAAAGCTTTTGATTAAAAATAATTATAATAATTAATTAACCGTTCATGTTTATTCATTAATTGCATAATTGATTAATGGAATCGCAGCTGTCAGGCAGAGTGATCAGTTGTTCAGTCATGTTGTTGCTGCTGTTGCTGCTTCTCCTCCTCCTCAGTGGTGCTCTGAGGTCTGTCCTGAAGATGTTCCTCTTCTTTTCAGCAAGCTCTGAACGAGGAGAACCTGCGGAGGCAGGAGGAGTCTGTGCAGAAGCAGGAGGCCATGAGGAAAGGTACAGCACACGCTGCTTCACCCTCCATCACTGTATGACCTGGCAACCTTTGAGTTTCAATAAATGGATCGGGTTAAGGGCGGATCAGTATCGAGCTCGGCCTCCGCTGTGCAGAGAAATGACCACCACCCAAATGATATCTGGCCCTGGTGGTCCTGAGGGGGTTGTAGAGGAGCTGGTAAACTGTGTACTACAGTCTGTACGGGAGGTGTTTCTGATAAAGTGGCCAGCGTGTGGAGCGACAGTGTGATTGATGGTTTATTGCGGATTATTTAATGAGTGGATGTTCTCTCTGGTTTGTGCAGCCACCATCGAGCATGAGATGGAGCTGAGGCATAAGAATGAGATGATGCGGGTGGAGGCCGAGGCTAAAGCCCGAGCGCGGGTGGAGAGAGAGAACGCCGACATCATCAGGGAGCAAATCCGCCTTAAAGCGGCGGAACACCGGCAGACGGTTCTGGAAAGTATACGGTACGGACACACACACACACCCTGGATATGCTCACCCTTATCCACTGCAGCCTACAGCTGGGGGTCTCGATCGGAGACAGTCGTAGGGGCTTCACGCACCAAACGCAGGGCAAAACCATAGCACGAATATCCCACAAACACAATCAAAATACTAACACCCGGTTTTGGTTCCATGTTGGAAAAGTACAAACTAATTTCCCACCTCATCCAGGAGCTGAAACTCCATGACCTCTTTGACTGTCCGCTCGGATTTCTGTAACTCTGCCAGTTCAGATAAGACCTCGTCACGGGCGAACTGGGACGGTGTGCAGGATTCCCACTGCAGATAAGCGAGAGGAGAACGGAGAGTTTCTCCACCTCATCCAGGAGCTGACACTGTACTAGCTCCTCCTCTCACAGCTGGGATCTCAGCCGGGTCTGCGCTGATGTTGGAGATGCAGCTCCACCAAACGAAGCGCTAAAGAAACAGTCCGAATGTCTGAGTGTAAACGAGATCTGATTCTTTGCTCCCAGCAGAACGGCGGACAGTGATACTGGACTACTGTCCACTCTGGAAACGTGAAAGTAGCATACAGAAGCTTCTTCACTTCCTTCTTTCACATATGACTGAGACATATGTAGACTGGTTTGAGCTGCTGTTGGAGAAGTTCTGTTTGCTGGAACACAGCTGCTTCGGGCGGCACCGTGGCGCAGTGGGTAGAGCTGTTACCTCAGTGAGAAGGGTCTGAGTTTGACTCCTGATTCAGGCGTTCTGTCTGTGTGGGGTGTGCATGTTCTCCCGTGCCTGTGTGGGTTTCCTCCCACAGCCCAAACACGTGCAGTCAGGTGAACTGGAGAAGCTGAATTCCCCCCCCAGCCCCTTGGTGTGAGTGTGTGTCTGTGTGTATCTGCCCTGTGATGGACCGGTGGCCTGTTCAGGGTGTTTCCTGCCTCCTGCCCAGTGAGCGCTGGGATAGGCTGCAGCAACCCCCGTCCCCCTTATATCCCAGAAGGATAAGCGGCTTAGAAGATGAATGAATGTACTTGATTGAATCTATTAAAATATGAGTGACTCCGCCCTCTTTTAAATAAACTTCGGCAAACTAAATAAGAGGGAATTCATACAGATGTTGTGGAGCTTATGAAAACACAGCGAAACGTTTAAACGTCTGACTCGGAGCTGTAACGGGGAGCTCTGTGGCTTAGCTCAACTGTACACACGACTGTAGATGTTTGTGTGAGTGCGGATGCAGTATTAAATCATGTGTTCAGCCAGTGTTAGCTACTCAGTGTGCACAGCTGGCGAGGAGGGAGACTAATCAGCCTGTTTGGCCACTTCAGGCTTGTGTTTTAATGGTGGTAACTAATAAACAGGATTTATCAGTAATTACAGTTATTTATACGACTAATAGTCGTCAGTTAAAATGTCCGGCCTAACTGCATGCGCCCAAAAGCCTAATCCAGCCGCACGTTGAAGCTGTAATTAACTACAAGTAACTTATTGTGCTCGTGTGGACAGATAGTCCTCTGTACAAACTTACCAATCATGCCCTGCATCAGTCCTGCGGGCTCGGCCTTCACACAGCGTCGGATGGTTTTAGAAGTTTCTCTCCTAATAAGTACACCCCCCCCCGCCCCCATTTAGCCCAGAACCTCTCTCTCCCTCTCTGCTCTCTCTCTCTCTCTCTCTGCTCGCTCTCTCTCTCTCTCTGCTCGCTCTCTCTCTCTCTCTCTCTGCTCTCGCTCTCTCTCTCTCTGCTCTCTCTCTGCTCTCTCTCTC
>CM067494.1:17639389-17656464 GCA_034552555.1 Semaprochilodus insignis | reverse complement strand
ATCACTCTGTTTACACCTCACACCAAACCCGCTCTCGATCACTCTGTTTACACCTCACACCAAACCCACTCTCAATCACTCTGTTTACACCTCAGTGACAGAAATGCACACAAATTCTGCATCTTAGAAATCCCCCCTTCAGTCTGTCTGAACCATCACTTCACCCTCACATCACTAACACAGTCCCATGAAACATTGTCCACTGCTCTTATTACAGCATGTTCTCACAGCTACGTGACTACACCTACTGTTCCTACGTGTGTGCACAGTTCAATGGTAAACACATTATTATTTGCAGGAAATGAACACAGAGGTCAGTTCAAGGTCACAGGCAGTGGGCGCAACAGCTTATTGGTGAAGGTTTGTGGTCATCTAGGCCAAGGTGAGTTATGTAGTATCGCTCTATGGCCCCGTTTAGAGCGAGGTTATAGGCGGAGTCTGCGGGGTCAGCAGGGTCAGTTTGGGTCGCCTATGACCGAGATGAGGTTCTAGGTAAATCTGAGCTGAAGGATTTGTCGTGATGTGATTTTTTGCTTCTGCTCTGGTTTAAATTTGTGGTGTCCGTTTCTCCACAGTCTTTTTGGTGTGTGGATCCAGCTCTGCTTCAGTGGCTGAGAGACAAATTTAGAGAGAGTGCGGTGTGTGGGCTGTGTGAGAGTTGGAGGTGTGTGTCTGTGTGCGGGTAAACGTGTGTTATTTGGCTGCATGATGTGTGTTTAACAGATGATGTGGGTGTGTTTAAGGTGGGGGTATGTGTGTATCGGGAGATCTGTGAGAGCGGTTGGTGGGCTGTAAGAGTATATGGTTTGCGGTGTGTCTGGTGTGTCTTTAATGGAGTGTGTGTGTTTAAAGGTGTGTGTTTGTTGTGTGTTTAGAGGTGTGTGGTGTGTGTTTAGAGGTGTGTGTTGTGTGTGTTTAGAGGTATGTGTTGCGTGTGTGTTTAGAGGTGTGTGTTGTGTGTGTGTGTGTTTGTGTAGAGGTGTGTGTTGTGTGTGTGGTTAGAGGTGTGTGTTGTGTGTGTGTTTAGAGGTGTTTGTTGTGTGTGTTGGGTGTGTGTGTTTAGAGGTATGTGGTGTGTGTGTGTGTTTAGAGGTGTGTGTGTTTAGAGGTGTGTGTTGTGTGTGTGTTTAGAGGTATGTGGTGTGTGTGTGTGTGTGTGTGTGTTTAGAGGTGTGTGTTGTGTGTGTGTGTGTTTGGAGGTGTGTGTTGTGTGTGTGTGTGTTTAGAGGTGTGTGTTGTGTGTGTGTTTAGAGGTATGTGTTGGGTGTGTGTTTAGAGGTGTGCGTTGTGTGTGTTTAGAGGTGTGTGTTGTGTGTGTGTTTAGAGGTGTGTGTTGTGTGTGTGTGTGTGTGTTTAGAGGTATGTGTTGGATGTGTGTTTAGAGGTGTGTGTGTGTGTGTGTGTGTGTTTAGAGGTGTGTGTTGTGTGTGTGTGTGTGTGTGTGTGTGTGTGTTTAGAGGTATGTGTTGGGTGTGTGTTTAGAGGTGTGTGTGTGTGTGTGTGTGTGTGTTTAGAGGTGTGTGTTGTGTGACCGTGTGGAGTGCCGTGCTGTGAGTGTGTGTTGTACTGAAGGACTCATGATGTTCTCGGTGATGTATGCCACCAGCAGGCAAATGATGACCAGCATCACACAGATGGCTCCGCCCACTGTCGTCATGGCAATGACAATGTCCTGCATCCCAGAGGGCAAAACACTGAAGTCCACACAGCCGGCTCCGTCCCAAATCTCCACAGTCTGCAGAACAGAAAAACAAGCGATGAGTAAACAATGAGACGGGCCCGCAGCTAAGACTCAGCTACACAATGGATCAGCCTGCTGACTGAACCGTTCACTTCACAGAACACATTACATATGACCGAAGAAGACTTTATGTAGAACCAGACCCGTTTCATTTTGTGTGCAGGAAGCTTTTCCATCTTGGCTCCGTCCCAAACCGCCCACAGAGGGTGCAGGCAGATGCGGTAGGGCACGTTCTCGTGGAGCTCGGTCAGCAGGAAGTCCCTGCAGCTGCTGCCCAGAATAATGCTCGCACACTCAAACTGTGTGTAGCTGCCGTTCCACCAGCAGCTCATTCTAAACCCCCCCTGCTGCTTCTGCTGCCCCCTGCTGGAGCTCTTTGGTTGGGTGGGTACAGTCTCACCATTGCCCCCTGCTGTTGGAGTCACTGTAAGTCCTGGGGCTTCGGGTAGGACCCCTGCATTCCCTGGGATATTTGATCTGCCCTGCCCGTTATAAGTCCACTGGAGCAGTACGCTGCCATTGGAGAGCATGTTTGCCACCAGGTGTCCTCCAGGTGACCTCACCTGCCGGCAGGTACCACTGGGACACGTGAAGTTCACCTGAGTGTGACGGAAACACAACCGTCCTTCTTTGCCGTCCTCCAGGACGCGGTATGCACATAAAGGTCCAGCTTCAGCTATGCCAGTTGCTTGCTCACTAGTCAGTGTTTCGCTAACGCCTCTCTTGCTAATTGCTCTCACGCTAGCTGCTCTCTCGCTAGTTACTCTTGCGCTAGCAGCTCTCTCGCTTGCTGTTCTTTCAGTGGGTACTCCCATGCTAGCTACTCTCTTGCCAGTTACTCTCTTGCTAACTGCCATCTTGCTGGCAGTGCTAATGGTAGTTATTTTCTCGCTAGCTGCTTTCTCGCTGTCGGCTCTCTCGTTAGCTGCTTCCTGGTTGTCTGGAGCATCGCTGACCCCGCTGGGTCCATCCCGCTCCTTTGAATCAAACTCAGTACCCTTGTTTTTGACGAGCAGCAGCTCCACCTGGCTGCGAGGCTGATCGCTGGCGTTTATTCCTCTGTGTTCATGCTGTGATAATGCAGGACGCCAAAAGCCGTTGACCAGGTGGGTCACGCTGCTCAGGTACAGCAGCAGGATGACCCAGGAGAGAAGAGACGAACGATGTCCAGACATTTCGCTCTCATCTGCAGGGTCTTCTCCACACACAGGCCTTCAGCGCTCAGCTACGACAGATTCAGAGCATCTGCAGGGCAGGGGCGAGGTCTCAGGATCCATCACACACTGAAGAGCGGCGCAAGCTGGCAGCCTACAAACGAGAAAAGCCAAAATATGTTTGTTATTTTTATGTGTTATTAAATTGATAGATGATATAATGCATAACAGCAGGGCCAAACGGTTCTGAGCATGGAGGGTAAGTGTTCCGGTGGCTTTCCCACATGGACACAATCTGGCACGGAACGCTTACAAATTGGGCTGAGCCCGATTTTCTCAGCACGGTTAGCTAACCGTATTTGGGGCCACAGAACCATTCGGTGGTTTGATGTAATGACGTAGCTGTACGCTGATCGGTCCGACAGTAATGTCAGTATTGTGCTACCACATCTGCTGCAACATTACAAACCAGAAAACAATCAAAAAGTTTGTAAATGTTAAACAGCGCAGCTAAACCAGGACAAATTAGCTGCAGCCAAGGTTAGCATAAGCTCAGCTGGCACGTTGCCAGTTCTGTTTGCCACAGAACAGGTTAGAATCTAACCAAGTGACCGAGTGGCTGACGGGACAGAAAGCAGGAGTTAAACCTATTCTGTGGTGTTTGAAGCTGCAGCTAAAGTTAGCAGGTTCCTCTCTCCAAGCTAACTTAGCTAACGTAGCTAAAGTGATCAAAACACCCCAGGACAGGTTTGATTCGACCAACTAGTGCTCTGCCATCACAAGTATTAATGATAAAACCATATAACAGTGAGAGTAAAGGAGACTGATTAGCGCCGGGGTGACAGAGAGCTGATATGAAACCTGTTCTGGTGTGTTTTAAGCCATAGCCTGCTAGGCTAACCTAACACAAGCATTCCAGGTGAGGTTTCCAGTGAGTCGATGCTTAAAAACACCTGTTTGTATCTGGTGTTGAAGTGACAGAAAGAAAAAGAATTGTTCTGTGGTGCTCTGAGCTGTACCCTACTGGGATACGCTAATGCTAATGTAGTTAGCCGGCTACATTTGCAGCCCACCACAATACAGGCTCATTCTCAGGAGCTGATTTCAAATGACACCCATTTAGAGGATAAATGATCTCAGGGTAGGGCAGGAGACCAGTGTTGGTCTGACAGACGGAATCTGACCTTTATGTGGCGGGTGCTGTATGTGTAGCGATTAGCCAGTTAGCAGTTAGCGAGTTCTTTGTGTAGGTTTTTTTTTCTGGCTTTCACAAGTTGTTTTCAGGGCCTTCCTCATATCTCAGACAGTGATGTAGACCTTTCTCATATCTCAGACAGTGATGTAGACCTTCCTCATATCTCAGGCAGTGATGTAGACCTTCCTCATATCTCAGACAGTGATGTAGACCTTCCTCATATCTCAGGCAGTGATGTAGACCTTCCTCATATCTCAGGCAGTGATGTCCTCCATGAGTCATCCTGTTAGTGCAGCACCATTGGCAGACGGCTGCACCACGCAGGACTACATGCACACAGACCGTTACCACGACTGGCCAGACTGTCATGGAGTGACTCAGAATGGCAGCGGGTCATCTTCAGTGACGAGTCCCGCTTTTGTCTTGGTGGAGACGACCAACAAATCTGTGTGGGGTCACCGTGGTCAGCAGCAAGATGAACGGTTTGTTGTCACGCGTCACATGTCCAGAAGGCCTGGTGTCGCTCCACCTCCACCCCTACCACACCATCTGCAGGAACTGTGTGAGGATATTCAAGCTGCATGGGATGGATTATCACAGGACACCATTAGGAACCTCTACAGCTCCATGCCGAGACGTCTGGCATGTTGGGTTAGCAAACACGGCGGCCCGACGCCATACTGAGAGACAGACTTCTGTATGTGTAGCTCAATAAATATTGATCATATCAGTCTAAATTTATTATCAGTTATTGATCCTGGTAACCTTTATCTTCCTTCCCAACACACCTGCAATCCCACACCTCCTTCTGGGAGCAGCTGGTCCTTGGATGATGAGTGTATTTCCATCTATTTGGCTTACAGGTAAGCCCTGCCCACTGATGCTGAGATGATTAGAAGCGTTTCAGGAGGAATGCTACTCTTTGAATGAGGCTCAGCCAATCAGAACAGAGCTCATTTACATATACGTTCCCAGGTATCCCAGGCGCAGCAACAGAAACAGGGTGTTTTAATTCCCAGGATTAAAGAGAAGCTGGTCATGTGGGAATGAACTCTGACTGCTAGATACAGTCATGGAGGACCTCAGAGGTAGGAACTAAAGGGACGACACATGCAACATACGGGCCCTTTAAAGAGCGAGGAAATCACGGCTGATTCATTCATACTGGGCCGGGGAGGCGCGCGTGCATCAGCCACGGCAGGCCGGTGACCTCGAGCCAACCAGGAGAACCGCTCATCTAAGCCTCAAAGTGGGGATGAAAGAGTGGAAAGGTGCTGCCTACCTGCGGCCCGCGTGCATTTCCACCGAACACGCTGCCTACGTGACATCAGCCAGCCTCTCCGCACGAACCGATCACGCACGATGATGGCTGGCTGGCAGGCGCGCGCGCGCATGTGTGCGCGTGCTCACGCTCACGTCACCGAGTGCATGTAATGACAGACCGCGCATTGCCCTGCTTTTATATATACACCCCCCGCCGCCTTACCTGCATCGTCCCCACAGCGCGCGCTGCTCGTCCTCCTCCTCCGGTTTTCACAGCAAGCGGCTGTTTTTATTCTCCTCCAGCTGCGCGCTCTTCTCCCGAGCCTCCATCACGCTCCTCACGGTCCTCCTCCTCCTCTCTCCTCCTGTGTGTCCGTCTGTGCAAATCAATCGATTCCCTGTTACAAAAACGCCCCTGTGTTTTCTTTAGCAGTGGAGGCAGCAGCGAGGTGGATGTCGCCCCCTGGAGGTTCGCCCTAGTAACGGCAGCGCTGATCTCTACGTACAGCGACACTCAATAGAGATCAGAAAAGAAATATACAAATATAATAATAATAAAAACATTATACAAATAAATCAAGAAAAATTGATACACCAGATACAGACATAGATTTTTAGTATCGTAAACATAGTACATAGTATATGGTGCTCACCACATAGTCCCTTGTGCTCACATGAAAGTATCTGATGCACACCACACAGTATCTTGTGTTAACCTTATAGTACGTGGTGCTCACAACATTGCATTTGGTGCACACCACATACAGTAGTATCAGGTGCTAACCTTATAGTATCTGGTGTAGACCACATAGTATCTTGGGCTAACCTTATAGTGTCTGGTGTGCACCACATAGCATATATTGCACACCACATACAGTAGGATCAGGTGCTAACTTTATAGTATCTGGTGCAGACCACATAGTGTCTTGGGCTCACAAGTGTATGGTGCACACCATATGGTGCATGGTGCGCACCATAAAGTATCAGGTGCTTACCACATAGTAACAGGTGTTCACCACATAGCATCTGGAACACACCACATACAGTCGTATCAGGTGCTAACCTTGTAGTATCTGGTGTACATCAAAGTATCTAGGGCAGACCACATAGTATCTTGAGCTCACATGATAGTATCTGTTGCACACCACATACAGTAGTAACAGGTGCTACCTTTTAGTATCTGGTGCAAAACAAATTATCTTGTGCAGAACACATAGTATCTGGTGCAAACCACAAAGTATCTTGGGCTCACAAATAGTGTATGGTGCGCCCCATAAAGTATCAGGTGCTCACCACATAGCATCTGGAGCACACCACATACACTTGCTAACCATGTAGTATGTGGTGCACACCAAAGTATCTAGTGCAGGTGCTCACTTCAAAGTATGTGGTCCATACCAAAGGATCTGGTGCACACCACATAGTATATGGTGCACACCACGTACAATCAGATGCACACCTTATCTGCGCTGCCCACAGGACGCTGCCCACAGGACACTGCCCCACAGGACGCTGCTGGCTGGATAGTTCTGATTGGTGGACGATTCTCAGTCCAGCACACTGAGGTGTCCAGCAGCACTGCTGTGTCTGATTCACTCACACCAGCACCATGTCAGTGTCACTGCAGTGCTGAGAATGATACCTGCTCTGTGGTGGTCCGGTGGGGGTCCTGACCATTGAAGAACAGGGTCATACAGTATACAGAGAAACAGATGGACTACAGACTGGAACTGTACAACTACAAGGTGCTAATAAAAGCTAATAAAAGGGACGATGAGTGTAGAAAAGAGGAGGTGGACCAAACACAGTGGACAGCGAGTGTATACACCACAACATACAAAGAGAACTGTATAACATGTGCAGAAGTAACACATGTTTGAGAGTTAATGACCAGCGACCATCAGTAGATGTTTTATGACGTAAATGATGGCTTATTTGTCCCAGCAGGATGTGGAGAATCTACTGACCTAAACAGATGAACAGTTTAGTCTCAGTAGAAGTGAAGGAGTCAGCAGCACGTCTAATGATGGGAAAGTGCAGAGTCAGGTTAATAAGGCTCAGGGGAAGGTCATGTTCACATACTCGGTGGGACGGCTGCTGCTTTGGTCAGGGGTGGTGACAGTTTGTATTTTCAATGTCAGATAAGTCATTTAATAACACAGTCATGAAGCAGACAATCCAGAGACAAACCATCAATAACCTCATACAACAGTGACCAGATTTCCATGAGTTTCAAGCAAAGTCCCCATTGGGAGTGACCAGAACTTGTATCCATCTTTAAGTCCTGAGAAAGACCTGCAGCTGAGGAGATGGGCAGATGTCTCGTGTTGTGCTTGTTTAGGCCAACAGAGGGGGCTGCTGCTCTACTTACGGGTCTTTATTCTGTAGTTACGGGTCTTTATTCTGTAGTTACGGGTCTTAATTCTGTAGTCGCGGGTCTTTATTCTGTAATCATGGGTCATGGGAGTTTAAGGCTGAAATCTTCTCCAAACTATCATAAACAGCGTCTCAGACATCAGGCAGCGTATTCAGAACCACCTCATGTAGGAACTTTCTGTGAGGGAGCTTTTAGAGGGGGACGTCTGGTTACCTTCACCACCACTGTGAAGAAGTTCTGACTTTATCTAGAAAGGGGTGTTTTAGACAGAAACGCTTTGAATGACTCTGTTTACATCTTAACCGATTGAAAGTAAAAGTCATGCTGTCCTGTTGTGATGCTCTTGAGACTGTGATAGCAGGCCCAGGCTACGGTTGCCTAGCAACTGATACTGGGGTTAAATTGCCCCTGAAGAGTGTGATGGTCAGCAGCGATGGGACTTTTGTTCGGGTCTAGTGAGTTTATATAAAGTGGAGATGATGTGGCTGGGTAGAGTGTTCGGAGGCCGGAGGCTGCCACACTTACAAGATGGAGAGAATAGAGGAGGAGAAGAGGATGAGTGTAAAATGAGAAAAGGATAAAAGACAAAGAATAATGGTGGTGCTGACGGTAGACGCCATACTGTTTGGCATTCTGGTCTTCTCAGGAATTCTGGGAAACGTACTGGTCATCTACGCGGTAAGAACAGAGAAATACTACTGAGTCTGTTGGCGGATGCTGCTTAATCTATCTTTACAGTAGATACCAAATCATTCATAGTGGATACTGAATAATTCATAGTGGATACTGAATAATTCATAGTAGTTACTAAATCATAGTGGATACTGAATAATTCATAGTGGATACTGGATAATTCATAGTAGTTACTAAATCATAGTGGATACTGAATAATTCATAGTGGATACTGGATAATATATAGTAGATACTGTATAATTCATAGTAGTTACTAAATCATAGTGGATACTGAATAATTCATAGTGGATACCGGATAATTCATAGTGGATACTGAATAATTCATAGTAGATACTGTATAATTCATAGTAGTTACTAAATCATAGTGGATACTGAATAATTCATAGTGGATACTGGATAATTCATAGTAGATACTGTATAATTCATAGTAGATACTGTATAATTCATAGTAGATACTGTATAATTCATAGTAGTTACTAAATCATAGTGGATACTGAATAATCCATAGTGGATACTGTATAATTCATAGTAGTTACTAAATCATAGTGGATATTGTATAATTCATAGTGGATACTGGATAATTCATAGTAGATACTGTATAATTCATAGTAGATACTGTATAATTCATAGTAGTTACTAAATCATAGTGGATACTGAATAATTCATAGTGGATACTGTATAATATATAGTAGATGTTAAATTATTCAGAATAGATAACAAATAATGAATTGTTCTTGCTAAACAATTCATAGTGGTTTCATTAAGTCTGTATTGAATAATAAGTTTAGAGATGCACAACTGAATAACACTCCTGCAGGTTTAGGGCTTAAACAGGATTGCTTTGTTGTGATGTGGTCAGTCTTGAGTGGACTGAGGTAAAGGGTATTGATTCAGGCTCCTGCAGTGTGGAGCAGGATTTGTCGGGGAGAGGCAGAGTAATAATCCTTTAGGTGTGTAAACAATCAGTAACAGTCAGCGCTAATCTCTGTCTGGGTGGGCCTGCAGAAGCCTGAGTGACTTTAATCCCTGTATAAGCTCTCAGTGCTCACGTAAACACGGCTGTAATTGTAATCTGCTATAATACGCGTGTTGAAACACAGCGTTGGTATAATGAACACAGAGATTATAAACAAACAGAACCTTCAAATAAAAGTGCTGGATCCGAAATAAATCAGGACAGAAAGCACTAGACACAACTCGCTTGTGCTTGATTACTGGTCTCACTGTGTATTTATGTACGCTAGCGCTCCAGCACTTCATACGCCCAGTTCTTTACTCTCTGCATTCCAGGCTAAATCACTGAGGCTATGTTTTTAACTGGGCTTGAATCACTACCAGGTGATGGTAGGTATCTGATTTGTACACACAGACAGTCTACTTCAATGTAGCTCCATGTAATTTACAAATAATGCAGCATATTAAACTGTGTCTCTTTCAGCTCCATATATAACCAAAGACACATGTAGATATTATCCAGAACTGGAGCCCAGGGGTGTGACTAGGGTCTCATTCTGTAGCCACGGGTCTTTATTCTGTAGGCAAAGACCCACAACTACAGAATAAAGACCCGTAACTACAGAATAAAGACCCGTAACTACAGAATAAAGACCCACGACTACAGAATAAAGACCCGTAACTACAGAATAAAGACCCGTAACTACAGAATAAAGACCCGTAACTACAGAATAAAGACCAGTAACTACAGAATAAAGACCCACAACTACAGAATAAAGACCCGTAACTACAGAATAAAGACCATTCTGTCGTGCCGCCATTGAAGACCGTGCAGCAGTAAGCTCCATACTAGATCCAGATTGTAGTATAAGTTTTCCGATTTTCTGTCTCTCAGGTGTTCCAGTGTGCTCTGGACAGGCCCTCCCACCACCTGCCCCCGTCGGACATCATCCTGCTGAACCTTTCCTTGGCCAACCTGCTGACCTCAGTGTTCCGCACTGTGCCTATTTTCATCTCCGACCTGGGCCTCAAAGTGTCTCTAACGGCTGGCTGGTGTCGGCTCTTCATGCTGCTGTGGGTGTGGTGGCGCGCCGTGGGCTGCTGGGCCACCCTCACCCTCAGTGTCTTCCACTACGCCACCTTAAGACGCAAACGGGTCTGCACAGACCCGCACGCGCTGAGGCGGGACCGCAGGCAGGTCTGGGCTGTTTTGGGGCTGGTGTGGGGTGCCAATTTGGTGTTTTCTCTGCCAGCCCTGGTCTACACGACTCACGTACGTGGAAACACCACAATGGAAGTGATGGTGATTAGCTGCACCACGCGCCCCCTGCTGGGCTGCATGTGGGATTTCCCATCACGTGAGCAGGGCTCCGCCTTTGCCTCCGCCTCTTTGGCCCTAAACGAGGTTCTGCCTTTGTTCCTAATGGTGGGAACCAACCTGGCGACCCTGCACTCACTGGCCAAGCACATCCGGGCCGTCACATCAGAACCTGAGAGCACAGGGTCTGCACACGTGAGCAGCGAGAGGAAGGCGGGACATGTGATCATGGCACTGGTGACTCTGTTCGTGGCCTGCTGGGTCATGCAGGTTGCAGCGGTGACATATTATAACTATGATGGCGGGAGACACACGGAGAACCTGCTGACCATCTCGCAGTTTTCAGCCTCGCTGTTCGTTGGCTTCAGCCCCCTGGTGGTGGCTCTGGGGCACGGCAAGCTGCGCAAGAAGCTCTTAGTTATGGCACAGACATGGGTGCTAAAGGCCAGCTGCAGGGATACAGCGAAGAGAGCGGAGCAGAAGAGGGCGCCAGATAGCAACACGAGCACCACTGACACAGTCGTGAAATAAGGGACAATTCTAATTCGAGTCGAGTCACCACTGTGCAGAGGTCAGCGTCCACTCTTCTCAGGAGGCTCACTCTCAGTTCCTCAAAGAGACACACCTCCAAAGTTCAGTCTTAGAAGCTGGTTTAGCATTGTCTGCTTCTTCTCGCCATCCAAATAACCCCAAGCACATTCAGTGGTGTTGAGGTCTGGACGTCTGGGGGGCTTCTCCACAGTACTGTAGGCAACTGTATAAGAGTACTGGCCTTCATTCACCAACTGCTCAAGAAGAAACTTCTTCTCAAATCCCGCTCACTCAGTTTCTCGGTCTGATTGGCCACCGGTGTTTTCTCATTTGGGATTGGTTTCTAGGTAAGAACGGAATCGACACACACTGAAGTTTAAATTTCCAAATCTCCAAAATGACAACTTCACAGGAGAGGGGAAAAACCTCATTTCATTCGAATGGAAGTCAATGGAACCAGACTTTTTTCCAAGTGATTTTGGGCCATTTCTGTTGGGCCATTCATCATGAAATGTTCACACAATGTAAATGTCAGCTCATGTGATCAAATGATGCATAAAAGTAAAAATCAACAAAAATGGAGATATACGTTTTTCTTTGGACAGCGACGATATATAAGCTCATCTGACAAAAAACAAGTCCCCTGAGACTGAAACGTACCTACCAGTGTGTAACCCCTCCACCAGCACCAATACCAGCTGTGACTGGATTGGGCATGTACTGGATGAGTTTCTGGATGTAGCCACATCAATGTTCAGACACTTTTACATCAAAGAATTGGTCAGTTGGTCCAGATTTGATGGATGGCACAATTCCAAGGAGAATTCCCTGTAGACTGGGATTTTAGCCACTGCTGGTAGACCCGTATGACCGTACGCTTCCATACACCTGCAGATTCAGCTACTTCCTTCACACTATGGTCTTTGGCACGCCCAAATGCAGTCACTCCTTTTAGCCAATCATTAACATCTGCTCTGGAGCCATTTTCCACACATGGGACGAGACATTCCCTGCACTGTACCACCTCTTTCCAATCTATGGATCCTGTCACTCACACCCTGCAGGGATTTATAGCTCCATCATCCTCGCCATCTGCAGGAGCCTGAAGGTACTACCACCTTAAACACACACAGGGACTCGTTTTCTGGTCTGGTGAGCTGATATATGTAATGTATTAGGAGTTACACAGACGACTAGTCAATCTGTTGACTTCACTGCTCTTTGATGATGCTTGGAGGTGAAGAGACTCCAGTGCTCCAACGTTTGGAGAGGGAGCATAACACCATGTGATCCTGTAAAGTTCCTCTCCAGACCTTCACCACAGGAAAGCGATCATTTTGTAAGGTCCATACTTCTGGTCCTCTGAACAATAGTAATGCGACAGAGGGGTTGTTGGCACACCTCCTGGTTCTTCCTCTGCTCTGGATGTACCTCCAAACTACAACTCCCAGGAGTCATTGGTGTATGACATTACTGTCACATGTCCTACAGCCAGGAATCAGCCTACAGATCACTCGCCCCTGAATACTAATCACCTGCTGTCCATTTGTTTGGTGTATATATACCTGTTTGTTGCAGACGGTTCTTTGCAAGGTGTTGCCGACTTCCTGTTTGCATACTTAGTGTTTTCTCTTGTTTGCTGTGTTTGACCCGCTTCCCGTCTTTTGATTGTTGATTTGTTTGGACTGTTTGCTCTCCTGGTTTCGACCCTTGCCTGTCTTCTCACTTTTGCCGTTTGCCTTCTCTATGTATCTGGTATTTGTCCTCATGGTTCTGACTTGGCCTGGTTACTCTTCTGGGTCGTCCCTTTGTGATTAAACCCCAAACATTTTTGGATATCCGCAAGTGTCTGGTGTGTTTGCCCAACATTACACCTGTGCACTTTGGAGTCTTCACAGATTTTTCAAGTCGCTTGTGGCAATACGCAGTTGACAACCCTTAATATACGTATGTGTGTGTTTTCATATGCAATAATATGAAAACGAATAGAACTTCAAATTAAAATTTGCCTGTTGCCCAAAACCTTTCGTATGCAGTTTGTTTTTTGACTTTTAATTGCCAAATAAACCACACAAATAAGACTTTTGGCATGTTCACCAAAATGCTAGGGCATTATTTAATGAACAGCCACATTTATTATATTAAATTACATTCAGATACACAAGCTGTGTTAAAATGATCCCTTTTTTTGACAGTTACATTTAAAAAACCCATTATGAACGCAACAGTGTTACTTTGGCTGTAATGCAGCGAACGGCCACGGGGTGGCAGTGTGTGCAAGCTGGAGCAGTTGCTTTTCTTATTCACTGACTGCAAACATGTTGCACAGCAAGTGTGAGCGAGTGCAGGTAACAGGAATCATTCAGGCAGGCCGCAGACACTAACCAGTGGATCTGAATAAAGGACTGTGAATGAGGGTGATTGATCTGAAAGCGTCTGACCTCCTGACCCCATCACGCCTCCATGACTGAACTGAATTTGTTCTCATCAAGGCAGCTCGAGGTCGTGCTATGTTCGACTTGAGAATCCCGCTCACCTCCGCTGAGCTCTGACCTTGTGCACTTCCAACCACCGTTTTCATCCAGAGTGTCCATTCAGGAAGACTGAATGATTTTGCCTGGTTGTTTCCAGCTGATCCATACTGACCATAAAGGAATCCTCCGGTGGGTTACAGCCTAATCTCTGCTGTCTGCTGCACCCGGAGCGTATGATGGATTTGTACAGTCAATAAGTTTCCCTGAACTTCAGAAAGAACAGATACTCTCCGACTCTAAACTCACTTACAGTAGAAGTCAAACTAGTTTCCATAATTTATAAATACCATCAAAAAACTGGGCGGAAAATGATATTATCAGGGCTGTGAAACAATTTAAATAATTAATTGAGATTAATCGCAATTATTTTGGGTACTCAATCATGAATAATCGCATTATTTGCACAAATTTGATGTAAAAAGACGTTTCCTATATAAACGGTAGTGCATTTTGTTATAGCTGTACGACTGGACAAAACCAGCTTCCCTGGAATGTATCCATTCTTTAATTATTACGCAATAATTACTCAATATTTCAATACAAGTTCACAATAAATGATGTGGATTACAACATGACCTTTTTTCAGAGGTTTGGTTTCACACTTAAAAATACTGAGTATATAATCACGGTATCAGGGCTGCCAATCGATTAAATTAATTAATTGCAATTAATCACAGTATTTTTGTGTGGTTAATCTCGATTAATCACAGTATTTGTCCAGATTTGACCCTAAAAAGAGATTTGTCCCATTTAAAAACTAGTTTATTATGTAATAGCTGTATGAGTAGACGAGATAAGCGCCATTAAAATGTATTTAGTATTCAATGATTTAAATATTACAGGCAATAATTACTCAGTATTTTAATGCACTTACATGGTGTGGATTACGACAGTATCCTTTTTTGGAGGTTTGGTTCCACATATACAAAAATACACTGTATACAGGAGCACGCTATCTTTAGCCACACCTCCAAACACTTCAGAATAGGTTTATAGGAGCCTTTAGCATCTAAACCTGTGTCAGTAAAGCTTCTGTTAGTCCGTGGTGAGCAGAGCTGGCAGCGCGCTAGCTGAGCTAAAGCTAACTGTGACTGCAGCTAATCTCTCCTGGTTTTGCTATGCTGTTTAACATGTAGAAACTGGTGTTAGATTGAAGCTTTAACGTTTAACAGGTTAAAAAATGTGCACTGCTTTTATTTACTAGGCGTCTGTGGGAGCGAACTGAACTAATTTGATTGTTTCTGGGTTTGGAATGTTGCAGCAGGTGCAGGAAGCGAAATGCTGACTAAAAAGTGGGAGGATCAGCGAAAGGCTACGTCATTTCGCTAACTCACTGAATGGTTTTGTGGCCCTGAATTCGATTAGCCTGGTTTGTAAGCATTCTGTGCCAAATCATGTCCGTGCGGACATGATTTGGCACGGAATGCTGTCGGAAAAGAGGCCTTGGTTAACCAAAAACCTGGACTGGAAAGCTGTTTTTCATCTCCGTGTGGAAAAGCCAGCAGAATGGACATGATTTGGCACGGAATGCTGTCGGAATAGAGGCCATGGCTAGCCAAAAGCCTGGACCGGAAAGCTGTTTTTCCTTTTAGCTGTTTTAGTGTAATACAGTTGGCCTCCATAAGAAGTCCCGTCCTGTACTGTCAGAACCGAACGTCTGTCGTTTCGAGCTTGTCTTATATGATCACATGCTTTCTCTGAATTAAGCAGCTGCCTATAGACTCCCGTTATAAGCGGGTTTATGGTCAGTGGGTTTTCCGTTCTCCTCTAGGTTCAGGGTGGTGGTGTGTTGAGAGGGTGGTCTACAGTAGTCGACCGTCTGCACACTGCAGACGCAGCAGACCGAGATCAGGTTGTGTAAAAACGCCGGAGAGTTCCTTCAACCCAGTACAGTAGAATTATTCATGATCCTAAACGCGGTGCTGAAAGCAGCCTCTGAGAAGCTTTTGATGTGAGAATGATCCACGTTCTCCAGTGATGCTCTCCTCCTCCTCTTCATCCTCCCTCCGGAAACATCTCTAACCCCACTGAGCAGCAGCTGCTGTTGGAGAGACGCGGGAGAGAGCGTTATATAAAGTGACTGGCACTTCATTAAACACAGAGCTTTCTGAGTGGCACAGTTAAGCGGTGCATATGTGAGGAACAACAAGCCAGAAGGTTCTAGAGTCGCACTGAGAACTTCAGTAGAGTCCTCTACAGCACCCTCGTTATTACTGCAGAACCGTGTACAACTTACAGAATATCCACACTCACCGTCCACTGTATCAGCTCCACTGACCATACAGGACACCCTGTAGTTGTACAGGTCCAGACTGTAGTCCATCTGTTTCTCTGTATACTGTATTACCCTGTTCTTCAATGGTCAGGACCCCCACAGGACCACCACAGAGCAGGTAGTATGTAGGTGGTGGGTCGTTCTCAGCACTGCAGTGACACCGACGTGGTGGTGGTGTGTCAGTGTGTGTGGTGCTGGTGTGAGTGGATGAGACTAAACAAAGTGATATACGTACCGTTGAGTGTGTGCGCGGTGCAGCAGAGCCCCTCCCCCCGTGCCGTCCCATATACCGGCAACACGCACACTCGCGTGGCGGGGCTGAGGTGTGTGAGGACGGTGGAGAGAGACTGAGCGGGCAGGTACCGCGCCGACGACGAGTGCCCTCCTGTCTCCCACCTCACCCAGTACCCCCTCAGTCCCTCCGCTTCACTATGACCCCTCCAGTCCACCTTCACAGAGTCCGACCCCACAGGGGTCAACTGGAGGTCAACCAGGCCCGGCAGAACTACGACAGAGACAACGAATGCATTACTCACTAACGCTGCTCGTCAGGGGGGCTGATACATAATCTCATATTAATCTCATCAGTTCATTGACCCAGCAGGCTCAGCGAGTCTTAATTGCCATTTAATACGTATATCATTTAATACCAGCTGTAATAAACTGAACCCAGGGCAGCAGGGGTGATTATAAAGACCCGGGATGTGGGTTTACTGAACGCTGATCCATCAGATCGTTATCAGAAGTGGGTCACAGCAGGAACATGGTAAACAAACAACGTAGTAAACAACCACAGACCTGAGTTGGGTAAAGTAACCTTGTTAGAACTGCCGCTTCTGCTACATGAGTACTGTAGCCACAGTACTTTAAACAGCACGGCTTATGTGGCCAAAACCATAGAAATTTGTATAACAAAATTTACATAATGCTGTTTTAGTCATATCTGAAGACTGTAAAGCTGTATGTACACTGGGATGGTGTAATAAGGAGAGTTTGGGCTTTAATGCTACTCAGTCCAGCTGTAGAGTACAGTCGCCGAG
>CM067494.1:17621036-17638889 GCA_034552555.1 Semaprochilodus insignis | reverse complement strand
TGATTCAGTGATGATTCAGTGATTCAGTGATGATTCAGTGATTCAGTGATGATTCAGTGATTCAGTGATGATTCAGTGATGATTCAGTGATTCAGTGACTCTGTTTGGTTCTTTTGTTATGATTCAGTGTTGTATAAAAACACATATATAACCTTAAGGACTGTTTATGCAGTAGTTTAATATAGGCAGTATAAAAACAGGACCGAATATTGATTGCATTGATTAATTATGTTGATTATTGGGGCAATATTGATTGTAAGACAGTAGCAATATAATCTGGAAATATTGATGATGTCACTATATAGTCGCAATGTATAGTAGTACAGATGCGGTATATAACAACATAATCTCGGTTTCTCTGGTGACTGTTTGTCCTACAGGGGGTCACACACTAGGACATGAGGCGGAGGGTGTGTGTGTGAGTGCGTGTGTGTGTTCACTCTCCAAGATGAGCTCTGCCTCCTGCAGCTCACTCATTCCCCTATGCCCTTAAATGTCTCTCTCTGTCTGTCAACACGGTTTTATGCTAACCATGCCTATTTAAAGCGATAGTTTGGCCTAAACTCTAATCCCCCCAGTTTCCTGACCTCTCGCCCCCCAACATAGTCAATCAACCCACGTTTGAAGGTTAGCTTTTTTTAATTTTAGCCCTGAAGCTGCCAAGCTAATGCAGCTAACAGGTAATGCAAGTGTATATGCCACAGATTAGCATTGTGCTAACTGCACGTCTGAAATGGAGTATTTATTTTCTGACACTGTATTAAAAATCCCTTTCAGCTTGATGAGACACTAGAAACTCATTCTAGTTCTACAGTGTCTCATTAGGTTGATGTAGGTATTGTGATATACTGTGTATATATACATATGTACATAATTGTAGGAATATAGATGCAGGCATAAATCTACAGACTTCTGGGGAAGTTTCTAGAAGTTTCCAGCTCCTGTAAACCTGTAATCAGTACCGTACGTGGGTTGTGACATGCACGTTCCCCACAACTCTGATGAGGCTTGATTAGAGTGGGCTCTCTGCATGCTGATTGGTCGATAAGGCTGGATTAAACCCACCCCCGCTGAGCACGCTCTGTTGCTGCGTTCGTCTGAGCTCAGGTGGAAGAGAATTCTAATGCTGTTCCCATGACACCCGGCGCCCCCGGTAACACAGCGACGGTCTCTAATGGGGTGCGTGCGTGTGTGTGTGTGTGTGTGTGTGTGTGTGTAAGTAATCACCCTGTAGGGAGTTTTGGGGCGTCCAGGATGGGCGTCGGTCTCTCCTACTCGCAGGTTTAGTTCTCAGACATGTGAAGCTGATGAAAGAGCAGCGTTCATGTACAGCAGGTCGTTTCTGCCGGTTTTCAATCACGCGTGCTGAGACTTTATATAACTGCAGAGCAATTACAGTCAGTCAGCATGAAAGCAGAACTGCAGCGCTGATTGAGCCTGGCATATAATTACAGCACTCTCACACACACACACACACACACACACACACACACACACTCTGATATAAACTGTCTGTCAGAAGTTTGGGTACACTTTGGCCTTCTATCAAAACGTTTCTTGTGACTGCTTTTCCATGTAGGGCTGCCTGGATCCAGCTTTTCCTTAATTCCGATGCCGATACATAAACTTTGTGTATCATCCGCTACCCGATATCGATCCGATACCACTGTTGAATGAATAGACCATGTACTTTACCATGTATTCTGGCATCAGGATTGACTTAAACACCACTGCACCAAGCCTGTAAAACAGAACTCCTCCATACAGCCGACTCTCCGGCTCGCTCCATGCTGTCGTTCCTGTATGTAAGTCAAGTCTATTGCCATGCTGCAACCCTACTGCTGGGCTCAGTAGCATCATTTCCTGAAAGTATTATCCCGTTATGGGATGGACCGCTCGGAACTTTTTCTGGAAGCTGGTGATTTGGAGGACAGGCAGATGTTTGAACAGCTGGGCAGTATGTAGATGAACAGGTGAGCAGATAGACAGATAAGCAGATAAGTGAGTAGACAGACAGATGAGTAGATGGACAGGTTAGCAAATAGTTCAGTTGATGAACAGACAGGTGTGTAGATGGACAGGTGAACAGACATATGTACAGGTGTTTAGATGGACCTCTGAGCTGACAGGTGGGTAAATGGACGTTTTAAGCGGTCAGGTGAGTAGATGGACAAGTAAGCAGAAAGTGAGTAGATGGACTGGTTAGCAAATAGGTTAATAGATAAATTGGTGAACAGAGTAGATAGAAAGGTGAGTAAATGGACAGGTGAGTAGATGTACAGGTAAGCAGACAGGTGAGTAGATGTACAGCTTAGGAAATAGGTTAATGAACTGGTGAACAGACAGATAAGTAGATAGACCGGGGAGTAGATGGACAGGTGAGCAGCCAGTTGAATAGTAAGACAGGTGAATAGATGTACAGCTTAGCAAGTTGGGTAGTAGATGAACTGGTGAACAGACAGGTTAGAAGTTGGACAGGTAAGCAGACAGGTGAGTAGATTGAAAAGTAAGTTTAGACAGGTGAATAGTTGGACAGCTGAGCACCCAGGTGAATAGTTGGACAGGTGAACAGCCAGGTGAACAGTTGGACAGGTGAACAGCCAGGTGAATAGTTGGACAGGTGAACAGCCAGGTGAATAGTTGGACTACTGAGCACCCAGGTGATTAGTTGGACAGCTGAGCACCCAGGCGAACAGTTGGACAGCTGAGCACCCAGGCGAACAGCTGGACAGGTGAACAGCCAGGTGAATAGTTGGACAGGTGAACAGCCAGGTGAATAGTTGGACAGGTGAATAGTTGGACGGGTGAACAGCCAGGTGAATAGTTGGACAGGTGAACAGCTAGGGGAATAGTTGGACAGGTGAATAGTTGGACAGGTGAACAGCCAGGTGAACAGTTGGACAGGTGAACAGCCAGGTGAATAGTTGGACAGGTGAACAGCCAGGTGAATAGTTGGACAGGTGAACAGCCAGGTGAATAGTTGGACAGGTGAACAGCCAGGTGAATAGTTGGACAGGTGAACAGCCAGGTGAATAGTTGGACAGGTGAACAGCCAGGTGAATAGTTGGACAGGTGAACAGCCAGGTGAATAGTTGGACTGGTGAACAGCTAGGGGAGTAGTTGGACAGGTGAACAGCCAGGTGAATAGTTGGACAGGTGAATAGTTGGACAGGTGAACAGCTAGGGGAATAGTTGGACAGGTGAACAGCCAGGTGAATAGTTGGACAGGTGAATAGTTGGACAGGTGAACAGCCAGGTGAATAGTTGGACAGGTGAACAGCCAGGTGAATAGTTGGACTGGTGAACAGCTAGGGGAGTAGTTGGACAGCTGAGCTGAGTTTCTGTGACACAGTCTAACTGTGTATTTGACAGGCACAGTTACTCACCTGGAACGAACTCATCCTTGTAGTCGTTTCTCATTTGTCAGGTAACAATACGGATGATGAGCTCATATGACATTCTGGTTATTACACTCCAAAATCATAAACTCTGTGTAGAAGGTTCTGCTAGCTGTGGTCATGCGCCGAACGTGTGTTTGGTCCTCGCAGTGATGGCGGAACCGGACGGCTCTGGAATCTGTCTGATTAGGAGTGATTTAATTAGTGCTTCGTGGTCACTGACCTCAGTATAGTCCAGGCTTGGTGAATTCTAGTCTCTGCATTTGGTCCAAAGGGGTTTCTTTTCTGGGAGCGAGTGGAAAGCCGTATTCCGAGGCGTGTGTGTGTGACCATAGGAGGGTGGATGAGTGTGGTGGTGGCTGTGGTGGTGGTGGTGGGGGGGTCGCTGTGCAGAGGGGTGGAGACTGAATATCTTGTCTTTTCCTTTGAACTCTGATGTTCTTGTGTATGTAGGTCACGGCTCTTTGCCCTCGTTACGGCCGATCCTTCAGAGACGTACTCCTCCATTCGCTTTGAAATAGTTCTCCCGTTTATTTCTCACTGCCGTGAAGTGTTGGAATATTCTGGAATTTTTCCATTCCCGTTTGGGAGGGATAAAAGGGGGAAAGTGTTTTGATCATGTGGAGTAGAAAACGAAGATGCTTGTGAATAATTTAGTCCTTATTAACCTCATTTATGACCTGCAGATGTTTTAGTTTTGCCGTCTTAGATTGGACCTGTACGGCACACGTCTGATTTCCACTGTGCTCATATTGACCTGTAAATTACAGTGAGTCAGCATCTAAAGATGTGTGTGACCGCGCTAGCGTCCGCTCGTGTGAGTCTGATGTGTTCTGACTCGGTTGGCATTTTTTCCAGGCGTCATGTGCCACACTGGGATGTGTGTGGGTGTTTTGGAGCGGGATCTCTGTGTGTGTAGGATGCTGTTAGCTTAGCACAGTAGCTGCTAATATACATTAATAAGGGGTGTACAACAATTTGATTCTTTTGGAAATGATTCAGTGAATCACACCTCAAATTTCAAGGTGATTTGATTCATTTACAGGCTGGCGATTCAGTGCAGTCTCTAAATTCACAACCTTGCTTATTTGTAGTGCATCGTGAAACATTTACACTGATGTTCAAATTGTTTTCAAATGATTCACTGAATCTTAACGCCTCTGATTCCACAGCGATTCGCTCCATGTGTTGCTCTTTAGGAAATTATTTGGTTCTTCATGTGACCGCAAGTTTGACAGGAATTCAATTTGATGATTAGATAATCAAACCTTAAACCTGAAAGTGATTCAGTTTGAACAGATTCGACTCTTTTGGGAAATCAGTAAATATGTGTGACTGTGCTGATGTCCACTTCTGTGAGTCTGATGTGTTCTGACTCAGTTGGGCATCATGTAACACACTGGTGTGGGTGTTTGGGGTGGTGGGGATGCTGTTAGCTTAGCACAGTAGATGCTAATATACATTAATAGATGGTGAACAACAGTCTGATTCTTTTGCAAATGATTCAGTGAATCATACCTCAGAGTTCACAGTGATTTGATTCAGCTACTGTTCAGCTCAACGATTAATTTCATGAGATCTCAAGTTGGACAGGAATTCAATTTGATGACAATTCTTTTGAACCGATTGATTAGAGAATCAAATCACAAACCTTAAAATGGTTCAGTGGAGAGTTCATTATGAAGTCTGAATCAAATCACCAAATCATTTCCAAAAGAATCTGAATTAAAGCGAATTGTGATGCTCTTTGAGATTCTGTGTTTTATGGAATCAATTTGAATCAAACAGTAATCCCGTTTTTTTTTGGTTTTTTTTGACTGAATCATTTCCAAAAGAATTGGAAGCAAACTGAACCGTGTTGATGCGGATGATTCATGATTCAGTGAACCAATTCAAAGAAAAACCCAGAAAACTGGGAACCGAATCATCACAAGGTCTCGGTTTCATCATTCATCGTTCACTGAAGTCTTGAGTTCATCACTGAATGAATCATTTCTGAAAGAACTGCAGCCAGATTGGACGATCGTGTGAGTGGAAGGTTCCAAAACTGAATCGTTGCGAAGTCATTTCTAAAAGAATCAAATGAGAACAAACTGAGCATTTCAAAAGAGGACATCAGAGAGATGCTGTCCTGTGTGTGAGTGTGTCATGTTCGAGGAGCATCGCGTGAGATCTCCCGGTTTTCATACTCGCTTGTATGACTGAGTGACTCTGAGAGGGAGCAGCTCTCTTCTCTACACTCTGTTCATTATTAATGGTCCTACATGCCCCAGAGCACAGCTGTGTGTGTGTGTGTGTGTGTGTGTGTGTGTGTGTGCGAGCGTGTGTGTGTATGTGTGTGTAATGCATTAATCTATATTCTACCAAATACTGTAACAGCCAGTTAGACTGTTTAACAGATAGGACCATGGAAATAAATACTTTAAAAATAATAAATAAATAAATAAATAGTTTGATACATATGGTCTGGCTCAGGATACTAACTTCATATTGCTACATTAATTAATAAAAATTAGCTTTTTCAAAATAAAAAATACAGATGGTCAAAAAGTCAAAAATGTCATAGTGTATGAGATGAGCATACATTTGAAATTAAACGCGACCTGTTTTTAAAGGCCCATATCTCAGAAGTCTCTACTACGTACCTCATCTGAAAGAATGTGCTCCACTGTAATAAATACTCAAGTCTGGAAGATCTAACGTTCTTCATTGTGGAGATATAGACAATCAAAGTTCCCAACTCTATTTTTCAGACTTTCAGGAAGCTGTAAATTGGTAAATGTGCGTCTTTGTTTTAGTTCATGTTATGCCAAATAATGATCTCTAATATCCAGTACCAAAACATCAAAAACTCAACGATTAATATGATTAATAAATAAAGTTTGATGCAAATAGTCTGGCTGAGGATACTAACTTCATATGAGCTGCTTTTATTAAAAATTACAAACAAAAGAAAACATAAAAAATTAGACTTCAGCTGATTTAAATACCCATTTAAAAATATTACCTTCATCTGCCCTAAAAAACTCATAATTAATAAAAAAAATTAAATTAACTTCTCCTTCTTCTTCTTCTTCTTCTTCTTATTATTATTAGTATTAATGTTAAAGGGTAAAGGGTACTTATTATTAATCGAACATATTATGTACACCTGCCTTACAGAGGAAAAAAATATATAAATATATATGTGTGTGTGTGTGTGTGTGTGTGTGTATAACGTTCAGTCACAGCCTGTGAGCCTGTGTGTTTACAAGTGATATGAGTGGGACTGGAATGCACTATTTAAGTCCGGTTGTGGTTTTAATACCAGGTATTTATTATAACGAGTAATTAATCTGTTTAAGAGATTAGAGAACATCACAGCTTGCATTCGGAAGAAGAAAGTCAAAGGAAAACAAGAAAACTCCAAAAGTTTCCAAAACAGTTTGGAATTTTGATTAAAAGCTACAAAAAATAGATTCCTAACAACCACCTGGAACAAGGGCCTGCTAGACCCACCAGCACTGTCCCCATCTGACAAACAGCCCTTAAAGCTCTCTGAGAGGCGGAAGCTGAACCAGGATGTGATTGGTGAGAGGCAGAAAATGCTTAACCAACTTCCGAGAATATTTCCAACTTGGATTGGAAAATTTTCCCTGCAGATTATTGGGATTGAATATCATATTTACACACCAGTGCTGAGTTACGTGAATGTCTCTGGCCTCTCCACAGACCTGCCTGACGGACAGTAGGATGCTAGTTAGCGTAACCGTCTTATCTGTGGAATTCTGTTAAGGTTTGTCTTCCTTTTCTCGGAAGCGGTATGGAGTGCAGAGCCGCAGGCCTGTTAGTGTGTCGGTGCGTGTTGTGCTCTGAGTGTGAGGGGTTTTACCCTGTGGACCGTGTCCAGAGCTCCACACAAAGGTGGCCATTGATGGAGAGTGTGCGGAGAGGAGGCGGCGGTCTGTGTTTGCTGGACGCCTTTAATGTGATTAAATACGCTGCGTGTTTGTTTCTCCTTTGGCCTGAAGAGGAGCTCACACACACACACACACACACACACACACACACACACACACACAGACACTCTCACACGAACAGACACACACACACACATACACATACACACACACACATATATATACACACACACAGAGACACAGACACACACACATACACACACACACACATACATACACACAGAGACACACACATATACACACACTCACACAGACACACAAACAGACACACACACACACACACACACACACACACACACTCACACAGACACACAAACAGACAGACACACACACACACGCACACATACACGTACACGCACACTCCCACAGACACACATAAACACACACATGCACACACACACACATATATACACACACACAGAGACACACACATATATACACACACACACACACACACACACACTCACACAGACCCACACTCCCACACAAACAGACAGACACACACATATATACACACACACTCACACAAACATACTCACACAAACAGACACACACACACACAGACTCTCTCTCACACACACACACATACACTCACACACACTCTGGGACCCAAACAGCAGATTAATGACCTTTATTCATGTCCACGCTGTTCAGCTCGGCCATTGTGGGGTAACGAGGGCGATTAATGAGGCAGCTGATCTCGTTAGCGTCGTTAGAGTTTGTTAAGGCTGAACTTCCTCTCGTTTGTTTGTTATTCTGATGAACCGCCTCGTTTCTGTTTCTGCATGTCCATGTTGATCTTTCTCTTGTTCTGCTGCTGTCTCAGGTCCTTGCACTGTGTGTAAGTTATTGTATGTGTGATTTAAAGTCATTAATAATGGGTAATAATTCTGAAGCTGCTTTTAGCTTAACTCTGAAACCTAGTCTGAACAATCTGCTGAATAATTTGTGTGATAAATGTCAAATATTTGAAGATCGTATGTGTTTCAGTGTGGAGGTATAGAGGGTCAAATATTATAAATCTTTTTTAAAACCAATTAAAAACTACAAATAAATATCATGTTAGTCTTTATCTGACACAAATATGCATCTGAACATATTAGGTACACCTGCCTTATAGAGGGGAGAAAAAAAAATATATATTTTATTATTATTATTATTATTTTTAATGACCTGTTTATTGAAACATTACAAGTAAAATACACACACACACACACACATATACACATAGACTATATATATATATATATATATCTCACCGCTGTCCAATGAAAAACATGTATCTCCATTTTTGCCGATTTTTACTTTTGTGCATTGTTTAAACACATGAGCTGCTGTTTACACTGTGTTTACACTTTATGATGATTGGTCCAACAGAAATGACCCAAAATTGCTTGGACAGAAGTCTGGTTCCATTGACTTACATTAAAATCCAATCAGCTTTTTGCCCTCTCCTGTAAAGTTGCCGTTTTGGAGATCCTCGTTTTTCTTTGGAGAGTGACGATATTTGTCTAAGGCTGCGTGTTTTCCGGATTTCAGGGTGCTGTATTGACGGAGCGATGCTCCAGCCTTTTTATTGCCGAAGGTTGAGTTACATTGTTTGACCATGGAACGTCCTCTCTCGCCCCTCTAGATGGCGTCCACTCCGTCTCGGCCCAGTGCCTGCTGCAGGTCACCATCATTACAGACGAGATGCTCTCCAACAGCATCACTCTCCGTTTGGCCAACACCTCTCAGGAGCGCTTCCTCTCCGTCCTGTTGGCCCAGTTCCTGGAGGGCGTGGCCCGAGTTCTCTCTGCCTCTCGCGAGGACGTGGTGGTCTTCAACATCCAGGACGATACGGACGTCAGCGCTAGCATCCTGAACGTCAGCCTGAGCGTGGCGCTGCCTGCAGGAGGGGGGACGCGGGGCAGGAGTGACCCGGGTAAGAACATGCAGCCTTCAGAGAGTCTGATTCCAAACTCTTTGGAGCTGGAAGCATGGCTAGCACGTTGGCCAGTCTGGTCTTTTTCAGTATCTTCCTTACAATGAAGCATCATATACGGATGTAGGGAATGCCTGCAGCCTAAGGGTCTGTTAGACGTTAGTTGCATTTAAAGAAGAGAAGAAATGAGGAATTGAGCGCCGTCAGCAGCCGGACACGTCCTCCCCTCTCCTCTGTCGTGATGAAAGAGTACAGATCAAACAGAGTCTGAAACGTAGTATCTAATGTGGAAGTGATGGCTTAGCGCTGCTTTGATCTTAAGTGAATCCTTCTTAAATCCGAGGAATTAGTCTGCTTTTTGATTTTAGGAAACTCAGGTATGTTTCTTGAAGAACTGAGACAGGTAGGCCTTCAATACAGCCCATAAATATTAAAACTCTGGGGGGACAAAAACAAGAAAAATACACCTGTAGCATAAAGCTGCACCCAGAAGGAGGTGTGGGATTGCAGGTCGTGTTGGGAAGGAAGATAAAGATCACCAGGATCAATAACTGATGTTAAATTTAGACTGATATGATCAATATTTATTGAGCTACACATACAGAAGTCTGTCTCTCAGTTAGCGTCGGGCCGCCGTGTTCGCTAACCCAACACGCCAGACGTCTCGGCATGGAGCTGTAGAGGTTCCTAATGGTGTCCTGTGATAATCCATCCCATGCAGCTTGAATATCCTCACACAGTTCCTGCAGATGGTGCGGTAGGGGTGGTGGTGGAGTGACATCAGGCCTTCTGGACGTGTGACGTGTGGCAACAAACCGTTCATCTTGGTGCTGACCACGGTGCCTCCACACACGGATTCGTTGGTCGTCTCCACCAAGACAAAAGCGGGACTCGTCACTGAAGATGACCCGCTGCCGTTCTGAGTCACTCCATGACAGTCTGGTACGACACCATTGCAGTCTTTGGTGACGGTGACGTGGTGTTAAGGACAGTCGTGGTAACGGCCTGTGTACATGTAGTCCTGCGTGGTGCAGCTGTCTGCCAATGGTGCTGCACTAACAGGATGACTCATGGAGGACATCACTGCTCACTGGATGTCTGTAGTCGTGTCTGTTGGGTCAGTCAGGTACAGAGATAAGACCCGTCCTTGCTTACGTCTCATGCGTGGCCGAGCGTGAAACTTGAATCATTAGCGTGTGTGTTTCAAGTGAAACATTCATGTGCAACATTTGGGTCACTTTTAGGTGTGGCGCTTGCAGATGGTACTGTGTCGAGCCCTACTGGCTAATGTCAAGCTGTGTGAGAGCTCCAAGGCCACTATCCCGAGTAGTGTCATTAGACTGAAGGTGTATTTTCTGCCTTTGCCCTACAGTGTCCTCACGGCTGAGGTCCGGAGGGGTGGAGTTCTTTGGTTCTGAGGAGCTGCAGGAGCGTCTGTACCTGAACCGGAGTCTCCTGGCACGGATCTCCTCCCAGCAGGTCCTTCCGTTCGATGACAACATCTGCCTGCGGGAGCCCTGCGAGAACTACATGAAGTGCGTGTCGGTGCTGAAGTTTGACAGCCTGGCGCCCTTCGTGGCGTCTGACACCATCCTGTTCCGCCCGATTCACCCCATCGCGGGCCTGCGGTGCCGCTGCCCCACCGGCTTCACCGGAGACTACTGCGAGACAGAGATCGACCTGTGCTATTCCAACCCCTGCGGAGTCCACGGAGTGTGCCGCAGCCACGAGGGCGGCTTTACCTGCGAGTGTCTTCATGACTACACAGGTGAGTCAGGGTGAGGGGGCGGGGCAGGGTGGTGCAGTCTTTGTGCGTAGTACAGTGAAAGTGTTCAGTAAGTGTAGCTAGCTAGCGAAACGCTATCGGCCTCTGTTTGTTATTAAGGAATGTGCTCTCCGCACGCGCTCAGTTCTACAGGCTGAATTCCACAGCATTCCCGGCCAATGCATGCTTGTCAGGGGCAGTCGTGGGTTGAAGGTTAGGGGGCCGGCCTTATGACCAGAGGGGCGCCGGTTTGATCCCCCTAGCCGACAGGACACCACTGAAGTGCCCTTAAGCAAGGCACCTAACCCCCAACTGCTTCTTGCAGTGGATAGGGATGCCCACATCTCTGAGCTCACTGCCCCCTAGTGTGTGGGTGTTTCACTGCACGGATGGGTTAAATGCGGAGGTTGAATTAGTCAGTGCTTAAATTCTAACTCTAATTCTAATTCAGTGCTAATTTAAGCTACATCCATGTACTGAAGACGTCCCTGTGCAACCAGCACCCCCTACTGTGAGCTCCGGCTTCACTATCGGATTGGTTTAGAAAGTGCACACTCAGTTTTTCCCACCCTGTTAAGTCTGAATAGCCTCCTAGCAGCAGGTTGTACTGGCAGATGTTCAGATTTGGATTTCAGTGTTCTTCGTTAATTCAGGTTTCAGAAGTTATTTACTTGTTGGGTCAGAATTGCCCCTGCAGTGGTACATACTGTCAGCTCATACATAATGCAGCATCATGGATCCCAACACAGTCAAAACGGAGCGCCCGTCTCACCCCCGTTCTAAGAGAACTGCACTGCCTGGATCGTTCAGGATATTCAGGGAGTTCAGCTGCTGGTTTTTAAACTCTAAATGGCCTCAAAGCTCCTGAATGTCTGTCTGTTTATGATGTTAGATCTGGAGATTCTGACCTTCTGCAAACCCCTCCCGTCATATGCAGAGAACGTGGAGAGACTCTTTCAGTTGTTCTACTGTGGAACTCGCTTCACCTTTTATTAGACAGTCGAGCTCAGAGTTAATTACGGTTCTATGTCTATTTGGTGTTTATCTTTGTGTCATTGTCTTAAATTAATGCTTTAAATTAATAGTTATATCTTTCATCTGTCTGTAAAGCATGATGTAAAAGCACTTCATAATTCAATATTATTATTATTATTATTATTATTATTATTATTATTATTATTAAATAAGCGAACATGTATTATTGTGCATATTTAGTTGATGTACACATTGTGTAGTGCTTCTCGTGTAGGTATACAGTGTGTATACATTGTGTACCTGAATATTGTATTAGGGGTGCAACGATTAATCGACTTAAATCAATGACCAAATTATTTGGCCAAACTAATTTAATAGCTTATTAGTTGGTGACATTATTTCCTATATTTCTAGATTATGGGATTTAGTTGCAAGGCCGTGTGTAGACAGACAGCAGAATGCTGTGTACAGTTATTGGTCATGGAGTGATGCATAATCCGAATAATCGACTATCCGTTTAAATAATCGATCGATTATTCGACCAGCAATCTAGTCCTTTGCTGCACCCTTTAATGCACAGACTGCACCTCTGGATACCTGACCCAGCTCAGATCTGCGCATACCTGATTCAGGATTAGCGAAGCCTTGTTAGCGGGGTGAGCGAGGTGAGCGCACACAGGGGAAACCTGATCATAGATAAGCTCTCCTGCACACAGGTGCTGTATTAAGCCACATCGGGCAGCACACAGGCATCTCAGTGAAGATGGACTGTGATGATTCTGTATCAGCCAGACGGATAAATATTCTGGATCAGTCGATCAGATGATCTCCAGTATGTTTATACGTGCGGTTCACCGTTTGAGTGTGCATTTAGTGGCTCCACACAGACTCTTATGGCTCTTGTTATTGCTGTCGTGCTAGTTGCTGGAAGTAGTGGCGCAGGCTCAGTCGTCCTTGTTGGAGTATTAATAATAATTTTGGTAATAAAACGTGGCTAGTGAGGCTGGAAGTAAGAATAGATGGTTGTATGGGGGGGAGCGCTGGGAGCAGATCCTCTCCCTGAGGAGTTTAAGCAGGAGCTGATTAATTATGGATGGCTACAGATGGAAGCAGTCATATCCCACTGTAAAAGCCCTCTGGTGATGCTCTGCGCTCGGCTCCGTTCCGCTCCTATATGCTCGGGTTTGCTGCAGTAGCCAGCCTTCCGTTGTGCCGTGGCAAGAACCACAATTCCACAATTTACTACAGTTCCAGAAACGTTAGTGCAGTTCTAGAACCTTTCCTGCAGTTCCGGAACCATATCCATATGCTGGCTCAGATCCTGTACCACAGTTCTGAAACCTTTACTATAATTCCAGAATCTTCACCGTCATATGGTGTGTACTATAATTCCAGAACCTTTATCATTCGGGAACCTTGACTGTAATTCTGGAACGTCATAGTTCTGGAACTTTTACCTTAATTTCAATCATTTTACTGTAGATCTGGAACCTTTACCATAGTTCTGGCAGAGATACTGTAATTCTGGACATAGTTCTAGAACCTTTACCGCAGTTCCAGAACCTTAACCATTGTCTGGTTCAGGCTGTGTAACACAATTCTGAAACCTTTAATTCAAAAATCTTTGCCGTAATCTGGTAAATGTTCCATAAATCCAGAACTTTCGTTGTAGTACTGGAACCTTTTACTGTAATTCTGAAACATCATAGTTCTGGAACCTTTACACAGTCCTAGGAAGGGCACTGTAATTCTTATCTCCAGGTCTTTTGCCATAGTTCCATAACCAGTTCCAGCAGTTCTGGAATCTTTACTGTAGTTCTGGAGCCCTCGCCATAATGTGCTCCATGTACCATAATTCCAGAACCTGCATTATAGTTCTGGAGCCTTTTCTCTAATTCTGAAACATCAGAGTTCTGGAACCATTACTGTAGCTCTTGAACCTTCACCTTAATTCTGGAAACTTTGCCATAGCCCTGGGGCATTTATGAAATTCTGGAGTCTTTGTGGTAATTCTGTAACCTTTGTTTTCCGTTCCAGTACCTTTACCACAGATTCAGAACCTTAGCCTAATTCTGGGAGGACCTTTACTGTAGTTCTGGAACCTTTAATCATGGTTCTCAAAGGAATTTAGGGAACTTCAGCACCGCTCTGGAACAGTTATCGGAATTCTGGAACATCTTAGTTCTGTTATGGAGCCATCACCTCAGTTATGGAACCTTTACTGTAGTTCTGAAACTTTTTTTGAAAAATTCTGAAACCTTTACCGTGGCTCCAAGGTGTTTACGCTAATTCTGGAATCTTTGCTGTAGTTTGTCTGTAGTTCCAGAACCTTTAGCACCATTTCAGAACCTGGTTTGGAGTCCTGGAATCTTTATTTTAGCAGAAATTTTATTGAAGCCATTCCAGGATTCAGAACTCCTGAAAAACAAGGAAGTGGTGATGAGTTCTAGAGCTATCACTGGAGAGTTCCGCTGCCTTTCTCTAGCTTTAGGTCATACACGCTTGAACAAGCTCCCTTTCTGGCAGATAATGAGAAATTTGAACCGAGCCGTCGTGTTTTTAAAGCATTAACCTTGAGAACTGGAACCCTTTGTTCCAGATAACTGGAATCGCGTTGCTGGTTGAATAGCAGTTTAAGAGGGAATGTATTATGCATGTGCCCCAGAAATCCTGCGTATCCCACAGATCTCTGAACTAATGTGTTTTAATAGGGCTGGGCGCGCGGTGCGGAGGGATGACGGGGAAACGTGGAAAAAGTGATTTGAATATTTTAATCCTAAAACATCCAAAAAGACTATTTTCACCTCCTTCCTCCCGTTCCCTCCGACTTCCGGCTGGTTCAGTGGTCTGTTGTGTCTGTAATGAAGCAGCTCTGTTGCCCATCATTACTCTAATTATTCACTCTTACAGTCTGTAACAGAACATAGTAACCTTAACCACGATTACAGAACCGTTACCAAGGTTCCAAAACCTTTTCTGCAGTTCCTCCGCCTTTACTAGATTTCTGGAACCTTCACTGGAGTTCCAGAACCTCATGGGAGCGCTTTCCCAGAAATTGTACTGTAGTTTGGGAACCAGTGTTCCAGAATTTTCTTTTGTTCTGGAAGCTTTATTGTAGTTCCAGGATCTTCACTGCAGGGCTGGAACCTTTCAGTGCCGTTCTAGAACTTTGAACTTAATTCTGGAACCTCTACTGTAGTTCTGGAACCTTCTACTACTTAAATTCTGAAACCCTCTACTTACAATCTGGAACCTTTATTGTAGTTCTGGAACCTTCTGCTTCAATTCTGAAACCTTTAATAGTCCCAGGATGTTGATGGTTATTCTGGAATCCTCACTGTAGTTCTATAACCTTCGTCGACAGTTCCAGAACCTCCAGAAACTCTTTTGGGGAATGAATGCTGTGGTTCCAGAACCTTCTGTTGTAGGTCTGGAACCCTTGTCATAGTTTTGGAATCCTTTCCGTGGTTCTGGAATCTTTATTTTAGCTCTGGAACCTTTACTGCAACTCCAGAAAGTTTACAGTAATTCTGAAATAGTAGCTGTAATCACCTTCGTCATTGCAGAAGTTCTGGAGAACTTTCAGAAACTTGGGCTTTAATGCTTTAACGAAGCAGCTCTGATCTGAACGTCTGGGTCTGGTATTCCGATTCTTCAGTCTGGGTGTGATGGCAGTGTTGGGCACTGTGGTTGGAGGGCTGCTCGTGATTTGGGAATGTTTCTCCAGGTTAATGATGATGTGTTGTATTATGTATAAGCTCTGGTTAGTGTTTGTGCTAGGCGTGTTGGTGCTAAGCGTGTTCAGGTATAAGCTGCAGTTCTCGGCAGGTGTTTCTAAATTTAGCCGTTTGATTCTCTCCAAGAAGCCGGCTCTGTTATAGCTCCATAATGGAGCTCCGTTGAACCCACACGCTTCAAAATGTGAATAGGCGGAACCAGAGGGCCTGATGTGTGCAATAGTGTTTTCTGGAGAACCGGAAAAACAGTTCGAACCAACTAACTAGCAACTGAACTGAATAGCAAAACCATTTGGTCTCATTACTGGTTGCTTTTATTATCCGATTTTTATTCTACAGCCCTCTGTTTATAATATTCCTGGAATATTATAACTCCGGAAGGTCTGATCGGGAATGGTGTGGTTGTATGCAGCTTTTTGATTGGGTGGATGTATTTTGTACAATCACTGTAGAATCTTTTAGCAGCCATGTGCAATATCATGGCAACCATCAACAAAAATAATGAATATAGGGAATATTATTATTACTTTGGAATATTATTATTATGCCATTTTCTCTCAGAACAGTCTCAATTCTTTGTTGTATGGATTCCACGAACATTCCTTTGAGATCCTGATCCATGATGACATGATTGCACCATGGTGTGGATCTCCTGTTCCAGCACATCCCATAGGTGTTCTATGGGATTCAGATCCGGAGACTGAGACTGACATGGTGCATCATCATCCTGGAAGTAGCTGTTAGAAGATGCCCAACTGTGGCCATAAAGGGAGGGACATGGTCAGCAGCAGTAATCAAATGGGCTGTGGTCAATCAAGCGATGATTGATGGGAATTAATGGCCGAGAAAACATTCCCTATGTTAGTACAGCACTACCGCCAGCCTGGCTGGTGGCACAGGGCAGGTTGGGCCTACGGATTCATGCTGTCGGTGCCGAATTCTGTCCCTACCATCAGTGGGCCTCAGCAGAAACCCAGACCCATCATGTTTCTCTGGCTTTCAGCTGTCCATGTTTGGTGCCCACTGCTGCCTCAGCATTCTGTTCCTGGCTGACAGAAGTGGAGACTGATGTGGTCTCCTGGGGCTGCTGGCTCGTTGTGGTTCTGAGATGCTGGCCATTCTCTGCTGACCTCTCTCATCAACAAGGTCTTGATCGCTGAATTCTGAGTAGCTCTAGAGGTGTGCTGGGTGAACATCCCAGGAAACAGTCATGGCGTGATCACTGAGATCAGATGTGTTCTCCATTCTGATGGTTGATGTGAACGTTGGCTGAAGCTGCTGGACCGTATATGGACTGCATAACCGTGTGCACTGCTGCCACATGATTGGCTGATTAGATCTTTGAGTTAGATGCATTAGAACACTCTGTATATATTATACATACATGTACATATTTATATAATACCTATACCTGCCTGTGTGTGGTGCTTAGATATGGACCTGATATTCTGTGTGTGTGTGTGTGTGTGTGTGTGTGTGTGTGTGTGTGTGTGCGTGTGCGCGCCCAACAGTGCTTGTGTGGGTGTCAGTGTGACACGGGTCATAAAACCCACATCTATCTTGATGTAAGTGAGGTGTTAAGAGTGGAGCAGTATGAAGTGTGTGTGTGTGTGTGTGTGTGGGCTGAACATCACTCTGCCCTATATGTAGGTGTGTGAGGATGTGCAGGTTATTCTCACCAATATGACAAACGCCCAGCCTGGAAGAAAGGAAAGTTCTCTGTAATGGTGTATGAACACGGGCTGTGTAAATGATAAAGGTCTCTATGTCTGCTGCTCAGATAGACGGTATTAAACTGTTTGCAGTACTGAATGTGTGTTTTTGTATAATATCATGTTTGATCATTACTGTATGACACTGGCAGCCATGTTTTGTGCTGTGGAATCGTTTGTGTTGTAGAGTGTAAAAGCTGTAAAGTAAACATTCAGCTAAGTGAGTACATACCTGTACTGAGAGGAGAACGTGTGAGTGTGGTTTTAGGTGCAGTACTTTATAGTACGAATGAGATTTGAAGATATAATCTGTGATTATTTAATTTGCTAAAGAGCTGTGTGTGTGTGTGTGTGTGTGTGTGTGTGTGTGTGTGTGTGTGTGT
>CM067494.1:17599893-17611043 GCA_034552555.1 Semaprochilodus insignis | reverse complement strand
CATACTTTGGAATTTGACGTTTAGCTTGGAATTAGACATGTAGTTTGGAATCAGTCGCATACTTTGGAATTTGACGTTTAGCTTGGAATTAGACATGTAGTTTGGAATCAGACACATACTTTGGAATTTGACGTTTAGTTTGGAATTAGATATGTAGTTTGGAATCAGACACATACTTTGGAATTTGACGTTTAGTTTGGAATTAGACATGTAGTTTGGAATCAGACACATACTTTAGAATTAGATGTGTAGCTTGGAATCAGACATGTAACTTGGAATTAGATGCATACTTTGGAATTTGATGCATACTTTGGAATTTGATGCGTACTGGAATCAGATGTGGAGCTTAGAATCAGATGTGTAGTTTGGAATCAGATGTGTAGTTTGGAATCAGATGCATACTTTGGAATTTGATGTATACTTTGGAATTTGATCCGTATCCTGGAATCAGACATGTAGTCTGGAATCAGATGTGGGGCTTGGAATCAGATGTGTAGCTTGGAATCAGATGTGTAGCTTGGAATTAATTGCATACTTTGGAATTAGATGCGTATCCTGGAATCAGACGTGTAGTTTGGAATCCAATGCATCTTTTGGAGTCAGATGTGTAGCTTGGGTTTAGATGTATACCCTGGGATTAGACGCCCATCTTGGAATTTGAAGCATACTTTGAAATTAGATGTGTCTCTTGGAATCAGACGTGTTGCTTGAAATCAGATGTGTACTTTGGAATTAGATGCATACTTAAATATATATATATATATAAATAAAATAAGATCTATAGATTACAGCAAATAGATAAAAATAAATATCACATGTGCAGTTTGGAACCAGAAGTGAAGTTTTTTTTATATCAGACTGGAATCAGACTTAAATACCGGAGCTACGATGCATTGTTTGGAGTGAATGGTTTAGAATCACATACACTATTTGGAACAGACAGTTCTGTTTGGACTACAGACGTGAGATCTGGAATCAGACATCCAGTCCATAAACAGACCGAGGCGTAGAATCGAGCGTATAGTTTACAATTCATCCATACACACACACACACACACACACACACACACACACACACACACACACACCATTAACACCACCTAACGACACTGACCCATGTGAGCATGGATACACCCCCCCCGCACCCCCCCATATCCAATTGCCCCACAACAGCAGCTGGTAAAAACAAGGCAGGGGTGACAAATCACACGCCGAGCTGGAACACAGACCTCTGAACTGTGTTGTTCTCACTGACGCCTCACTTGGGAACCTCCATCAGCGGGCCATTCCAAGACCGGACTACAGGTCCAGTTTGGAGCGCGTGAATAGAAACACGGCAAAGGACGCTTCTGCTGTTTACTCTAAAATACTAATTACAGCAGAATGAGTGGGGCGAACAAACGCGGCTCAGTTGGCTCTGATGTATGACTAATGTTATTCTCTGAGCTCTATTCTGAACTCTAAAGCCTCCATTACAGCTCCAGCTTCAGCCTGTCCATCACCCACACACACCACACCACACCACACACACCCACTGTCTCCAACTCACTCTCTCACACTCCGGCCCCGCATCTCCCACTGCTTTTCCAGAGACACAGTTAGGGATTCTGTGTGTGTTGGGGTTGTCCGGCTCTGCTGTCCGGTGTTTGTTTGGGAATATAGGAGATGGTAATTGATTATTGATGTTCACACATCATCAATTTTACCACCCACCTGGTTGCAACCACACGTTCATAGAAATATATACCTGTCACCAAAGAACAGCTGCACCCAGAAGGAGGTGTGGGATTGCAGGTGTGTTGGGAAGGAAGATAAAGATCACCAGGATCAATAACTGATGATAAATTTAGACTGATATGATCAATATTTATTGAGCTACACATACAGAAGTCTGTCTCTCAGTATGGCGTCGGGCCGCCGTGTTTGCTAACCCAACATGCCAGACGTCCCGGCATGGAGCTGTAGAGGTTCCTAATGGTGTCCTGCGATAATCCATCCCATGCAGCTTGAATATCCTCACACAGTTCCTGCAGATGGTGCGGTAGGGGTGGAGGTGGAGTGACACCAGGCCTTCTGGACGTGTGACGCGTGACAACAAACCGTTCATCTTGGTGCTGACCACGGAACCTCCACACACGGATTCGTTGGTCGTCTCCACCAAGACAAAAGCGGGACTCGTCACTGAAGATGACCCAACGCCGTTCTGAGTCACTCCATGACTATTCACTCCCACTGGGTGCTGTTAGCTTAGACTGAGTGACCCTGAAGGCGTGCGTGCGCACACACACACACACACACACTCACACACACACTCACACACACACTCACACACACTCACACACACTCACACACTCACACACACTCACACACTCACACAGCAGTAAATACATATTTACTCAGAACTACATCAAACATGGCCTCTGTCTGTGCAGCTGACTGGCAGGGAATCATGGGAAATGGAGTTCACCTTCACCTTTCTGTCACACACTCGGCCCAGTGGAGGAACACAGAGGCAGTATGAATCGTATGACTGACACCGTCACCACAGCAACCCACAGGGGCACAACCCTGACTCCATGCCAGCTCTTCTCTTTCTCTTTATCTCTTCTTTTCCGCCTCTCTCTGTCCATCACCCTTCCATTCTTTCGCTCACTCTTTCTCAAGGCGGCTGCGGGGATGATGGTCGGTGCCTGGAGATGCATGTTGTCTCTTCTCTGACGGTGAGGTTTCACCCTCCTTCACTTTCTCTCAGGCTTTTATGCTAAATAATAAGATCAAAATCTGGGTTCTCAAACTTCTCACAACACAGAACGGTTCTCCAGCATTTGTGTTCTAGTTATGTATACCCCTGCGAGCAGTTCTGCCTAGCACGCTCGTATCATTAGCCCAGTGTTTCAAACGTTTTACAGTGTTTCATGTTAGTTCAGTTCAGATTAATAATCTGATAATCTGATTTAGTCAATCAGAACATCCTCACTATTCTCTCAATCCCCCTGTTCCCGTTTTCCTGTTCCACCTTAAAAGGAGCAGCAGTTACATTCTGGCACCTGAGGTGTTATAATAACTGCTGCACCAGTGTGTGGTATGTCTGTTCTGGGCTACTGTAGAAACATGGTGGTGGTAGTCTCTGGTAATTGGAGGACAAGCTGCTCCTTAGTAGATCTATGAAGGATCATTCTAGGATACTGAGAACACACAGCAATCTGTAGTCACTCCATGACAGTCTGGCACGACACCATTGCAGTCTTTGGTGACGGTGACGTGGTGTTAAGGACAGTCGTGGTAACGGTCTGTGTACATGTAGTCCTGCGTGGTGCAGCCGTCTGCCAATGGTGCTGCACTAACAGGATGACTCATGGAGGACATCACTGCTCGCTGGATGTCTGTAATCGTGGCTGTTGGGTCAGTCAGGTACAGAGATAAGACCCGTCCTTGCTTACGTCACATGCGCGGACGAGCGTGAAACTCAAATCATTAGCACGTCTTACAATGTCAAACCCACACACCAAGTTTCACTCCTGTGGGTTGATTCCTTCTGGGTGCAGCTATTGTTTTGATGATGAGTGTATGTCACTTCGCCCGGACACCATGTTTGTTGCTGTCAAGAAACTTGAGTTGAGTCTTTATACTAGCTGGGTTTGGACTCTGGGCTGCCTTCTAGTGGACGTATTAGAGCAATTGAAATTTAAGAGAGTGCAATTTTCAAATTGAAAGAGCTGCAAGGTCTTAAGTATATATTAATAAAGCCAACATTATGAAAAATGATGTATATCAAAGTGAAGATAAAAATTAATTCAGTTATTTAATAGGAATATAATGACGTTGACCAACAAAGTGTGTGTGTGTGTGTGTGTGTGTGTGTGTGTGTGTGTGTGTGTGTTTTGCGGTGGGGGTTGGGGAAATTCAACAATGCTGAGCACAAAACACACAGAACACACTGATACCATTCACCCCAGTCACACACACACATCCTCCAAGAAGCTCTATAGCCATGAGGATGCCTCAGGGAGGCGGAGTTATTATTCATGCCATGGACCAATCAGGTTGGAGACTGTGCTGGAACATATAGGTCAGCTACAAGGGCCTCTATACCACTAAAGCCCATTAAATTACACCATAAAGCCCATTAGAATACAGCATAAAGGCCTTTAAAGGCATTCAGGGCTCCTTAAAGAGAGGCTCCAACAGCTTCAGGCCCAATCACTCCTCAGGAGAAGAAGGAATGCTGAGCGAAAGCGGGTCACGTAGCTGTGTCCATTAGTAACCCTGGGTCAGGGGTGGGTACTGAAGCCACTGAAGCACCCCCAGCAGAAGTTTGTCAGAGTCTTAGAGCAACCTAAATGAACTGCAGGTGTAGCTGATCAGTCCAGGCATGTCTGTGCCCAGATTATGCTTACTTAGCATTAGCACTGGAGCTACACGGCTGTGCATACAACCTCAAAACGTCTCTCAGCCTCCTCAAACTACACCCAGGTCTTCATTAAGGTGGAGCAGACTAGTAGGACAAAGCATGAGCTATTAATACGAAGAAACCTGTGTTGAAAATTAGTGGGGGAAAAAACAGGAACTTCCAAAACTGGGGAAGAGAAAATGGGGCTCCTAACAGCCACCTGGAATGCCTGGTAGACCCACTAACACTGTCCCCAACATCACTTAAAGCTTTCATCCCTGAGAGAGAGGAGAACATCAAGCTGCATCAGATCTGAGAACATCCACAGGTGTATCTGTCCCTCTGTCCACCTCACCGCTATGGAGGTCTGGGAGGATGTGTACGGGACACTATGTTCAGAAAGAGGATATTCTGGTGGTCTTCGAACAAACCTGAACCTTTATTTATCTGACATTAACGGCAGGAAGTCACAATACGAGTCAGATTAGGCATTCTCCCCAAATCGTTCAGTCGTGGGAGGTGCCGATGTAAAGGACGCTTGGAAGTATGTCACGGTCACACTGTTTGAAATGGACGTATTTACTTTTCTAGGTAAAGGAGCATAAATGAGCCTCAAACGCTGAAACATCTGATGTCATATTGAAGCTGTTGATGTGTGCTGAAAGATGGACAACTGGTGACCGTTTGACTGGACAGTGAATCAGTGAATAAGGGGTCTCCAGCTTTCCAACAGTGCTGCAAATTCTCCAGTCTCTTACTGACACAACTCCCCCAACTCCAGCTCCGCCGTGAGAGAGAGAGAGAGTGTGTGTGTGTGTGTGTGTGTGTGTGTGTGTGTGTCCCGCATGCCACTGTTATCATTCACACTGAACTGAATGCACACACTCAGGGGGGGTTGCGTGGCAACAGCATTCTGATGCAAAGTGACTTCCTGAATGGAATGAAATGTCACATCCTCCGTGTATTTGTGTGTGTGTGTGTGTGTGTGTGTGTGTGTGTGTGTGTGTGGTGTGTGAGAGAGAGAGAGAAAGAAAGAGAGAGAGTTCGAGAGTGAGTGAGTGAAAGTTTGTGTCTATCCCGTGTGCCCTGATTGATATGGAAATAAAAACTTTGGAACACCCCAATAAAAGCTTCATTCAGATGATTCACTCTGAAAACGACTCACTGAATCATAAAATCTCACAAATCAATTTGATTCTACTGGTTTGATTCAGATTCACTGTTGTACATGCACGCAAGCAAATGTAACTGTATCTACTATATGCACTGCAGTGAATCACAAAATGTATATTCTTATATATATTTATGCTTAATTGATTTTAATAACATACGTCTGTGCAGTTCAATCACCACCTAAATGAAGAATTCCACTAATGTTTTCAAAATTTCGATGTTATTAAATCTAAATCTAAGACGTGTGAAGCTGTACTGTAGTCAGTGTTTCAGAGACACAAACCACATAAACAAGTATATCAGAGACTACCTAAAGAGCAATTCCACCAAACAGAGTCATTCAGAGTGGTTTGGTGTCAGAGTTCTGAAGAGTCAGAGCTGTTCCCAGTGGTGGTGAAGGTAACCAGACGTCCCCCTCTAAAAGCTCCCTCACAGAAAGTTCCTACATGAGGTGGTTCTGAATACGCTGCCTGATGTCTGAGACGCTGTTTATGATAGTGTGGAGAAGATTTCAGCCTTAAACTCCATTCATGGTGGAGGGATACATGCTGCAGGGCGCTGGGAGGTCAAATAGTCCCCCAAAGAAACTTAGTATTTCCAGGTTTTCCAGATTTTCCATCATCAACATTCCATATACACTCAGAAGACACGTGTAGGTTCACTGGTGGTTTAGATAGTCAACAAAGTGTCTATATGTGTGTTCTAGACATGGAGAACCCTGGTTCCCTTCACCACCACTGTACAGAACATCTGAACCACCCCGCACCAAACCTGCTCTCGATCACTCTGTTTACACCTCAAACATGGAATTATGGAGGAATTCTTGGAATATGTGTGGAATTCCCCTTTGGGTGATCTCTGTTAAGCTTCATTATAGGATGCAAGTCACATGAACACGTTCCAAAGTATGAGGAGAACAACATCAGACACGGTTCCAGATCCGTGATTTCTAGGTTTCCTGACCTGATGGAGTGGTTCCAGAACACACAGATGGGTTTAGAGCGCTCCTCGGTGGTGACTAGGCGGAACTGCACTGTGATTGGTTTATCCAGCACATGCTGCAGCAGCTCCTCGTTATCGTGCACCGTAATACTGACCACAGGGGTGTTAATCACCGGCCTCTTAGGAACCCTGCAGACACACAGCACGTAAGAGGGACATGGGTTATTATACAGAAGGACAAACCAGCGTCTGTGACATGGTGAGTTTACAGGGGAGAGTAAAAACAGTTAGGGAGCATTTCTATTGGTCGGATCGTCCTGAAACAGTCACACAGTATAAAGAGCAGCTGCCGAGCTCAAAACATGCAGGGAAAAAAAAAATATATATATATATACATACATACAGACACAGACAGGGCGTACCTCTAACACCTACACAGGCACTTGTATGTATGTTCTCACAAATATAAGAAGAATTTAATTCCAAATTGTATGTCCATTTGTAAGAATTTATCATATCGTCGCTGTCCAAAGAAAAACACGCATCTCCATTTTTGTTGATTTTCACTTTTATGTATCATTCGAACACAGAAGCTGCTGTTTCATGGTGAATGGACCAACAGAAATGACCCAAAACTGCTTGGAAAAAAGTCTGGTTCCATTGAATTACATTGAAATTAGATGAAGTTTTTGCCCTCTCCTGAAAAGTTGCCATTTTGGAGATACTTGGTTTTCTTTGGACAGTGGCGATATACATTTTAGAAAATAATGACAATAATAAAGTTATGTTAATGGTAATAATGTTAATGGCAAACACATTTTATTACTATAATAAAGGCAGCATCAATCATAATATAGCACAGATATTTAATGTACATGTAAAACTCAATTCTAATAACACATATAATGAAAAATGAAAATGTGAAAAGTTCTTGGAAGTCTATAATAAGTCTATAATCTCTACACAAATGAGACATTATTATTATTATTATTATTATTATTACTACTATTACTATTATTATTATTAGTGCTACATATAGCTACACAATCTGAAATATTCAGATTAAGGAAAGCTATTTATTAGGGAAGGAAGCATTAATTAATTTAATTAATTATTTAATTGTTCAGAATAGCATTTTATACTAATTTAATAATATATAAATATTAAAATCCATCATAAATAACATTAATATAGTAAAGTGGTGGTTTTATATATGTCAAACGTGTTTGTTTATGCATTTTCAAACCTCCCTGCTAACGATGGTTTAGTATTTATTCTATTTATTTATTTATTTATTTATCTAATCAGTATACTGAATAAATCCAGGAGAAGTCTGGAAGCAGAATCTTCAAACCAGCTCACAGGAAATCAGCGACTCTGAGTGTGTTATATACCGTATAGGAGCTATAAGGAACATACGGCACACGCCATCGTTACTGTTAGCTGCTTGTGTATATACCCTGTATGACGTATGGGGTATAGAATTGTGGGTACGGACCTCAGACTCCTCTTGTCCGTGTCGTATCTCTGGGGCAGTAATGAACTCAGGCTGTGGAAGATGATCACGCTGGCGACGGCGTCCTGCTCACGCTCGTCCGGGTGCCGTCTCTTCCGATTGGCCGACTGGTTCCTTGCGGGCTCCACGACTGGGTCGCTGTGATGACGATGACCTTTGCCCTCGGGGGCAGGGATGAAGACAGAGTCCGGGAGAGTGACGGCCGTCTCTAGATCGAGTGGGCGGGGCCCGCGCAGGGATTCATAACGAGGCAGTTTAGCGCCCGCAAAGTTCATCTTATCCAAACGATCGATGGAGATAACTGGAAATAACAACAAACAGGATGTGAACAACAACGTAAACAACAACGTAAACAGCATCATCATCATCCTGCAACAGGACAAAGGGCTGTAGGTCAGCTGAGCCGAACAGTCTGGCTAGAGAAACAAGCTTTGAACAGTCAGTACAGTGACTAAACCACATCATCAGGTCCACTGGAGATTACGAGAGGTTAGCACTACGCTAACTGCTAATAAGCTGTATAAGCCTCGTAGCTCCAGTGCTAAAATTCAGGCGGGTCAGATCACATGCAGGTTCTGACCGATGTTAGGCGTGACGATGGTGAAGGGGCTCAGGTAGGTCCTCCTCATGTTCTGAGCGAGAGTGTGTGTATATTCCTCGAAGTGTCTCAGCAGGGCGGCCGTTCCTCCCTCTGCCTGCTGGATCTGCTCCCAGTGAGGACGCGTCTCGGACGCCAGCATCGCACTGCTCACACGCAGCAGGTGCTGAACACACACACACACACGCGCCAAGTAAGTTACAGAATGATAAAAGCAATAGGTTACACGTGTTTGTGTGTGTGTGTGTGTGTGTGTGTGTGTGTGTATAAATAGTTGGCAGCCTATTGATCCACTGTATATTTAAAACTGAAAAGTATTAGTTCACTTCACACTGAAGGGAATATATATATAGGAGAGCAGTCTCTGGTAGCATTAGCTTGGCTAGCACGATAACAATGCTGCTAACTAGGAGAGCAGAGTCGATTACCATTAGTTTGGCTACCACGATAACAATGATGCTAACTAGGAGAGCAGAGTCAGATAGCATTAGCTTGGCTAGCACGATAACAATGCTGCTAACTAGAAGGGCACAACTGGTTAGCATTAGCATGGCTAGCACTATAACAGTCCTGCTAAATAAGAAAGTAGAGTTGGTGAGCATAAGCAAGGCTAACATGATTACAGGGCAGAACACTCTGGACTCTGGGGTGGTCAGTCCATTGTTCTGAGAACACCAGCAGCTTCTTTGTTGGATGTGTGGGTCTCCTTTTCTCAGTGAGGAGCTTCTTGAACAGCTACACCTCCCCTTTCAGACCTCCATCGTGTTGAGGTGTCTTCTCACAGTGGAAGGGGACAGGGACACCATGTTCTCAGATCTGAAGCAGCTGGATGTTCTCCTCTCTCTCAGAGATGAAAGCTTTAAGTGCTGTTTATCTGATGGGGACAGTGTTGGTGGGTCTACCAGGTCTTCCAGGTGGTTGTTAGGAGAGTCTCCATTTCTCTGTCTCTTATGATCAGTTTTTGATCTCCTGTTTTTCCTTTTGTTCCTTTGTCTTCCTCCTTCCTTACACAAGTGGATCATGGGATATCTAATGGCAGTTAGAGACTGTGGAGCAGCTGATGTAGTCATGTCAGTCAGAAAAGCACTGTTTACCTAAAACTGCCGTATACAGTGGAACTATTAAAGAATTAAGTAGTTCTATGTTAGGTGTTTCCATTAAAATGGCCAGTGTGTGCACATACTGTATACATACAAACACAGACAAACACACAGAATCTTGTGGATCTATATGCGAGTCTACCTCGTTGAAGTGGACGTCCTGCGTGGCTGCCAGGCTGAAGCCCTGCTGGCTGCTCTCGTGCTGCAGGAGCCCCTGCGTGAGGCGGTACGCTATTTTAACATCGCTGCCGTAGTACGAGTGAGTGTGCAGCGTGGCGTTAAACAGCTGGGCCGCGGTCTGCTGGACATTAGAGGAGTCCAGCACCGAGAGATTACGGCCAACCTGCTCCGACTGAGAGGGAGAACAGAAATACATCTCAGAACATGTAGTACAACACAGGAGAGCTCCACCAATGTTTCAAAATTTCTGCATAATTAAATAATTAAGATGTAAACAATGTTAGGACTGTACACAGTGGAGGTGAAGGTAACCAGACGTCCCCCTCTAAAAGCTCCCTCACAGAAAGTTCCTACATGAGGTGGTTCTGAATACGCTGCCTGATGTCTGAGACGCTGTTTATGATAGTGTGGAGAAGATTTCAGCCTTAAACTCCATTCATGGTGGAGGGATACATGCTGCAGGGCGCTGGGAGGTCAAATAGTCCCCCAAAGAAACTTAGTATTTCCAGGTTTTCCAGATTCCAGATCAACATTCCATATACACTCAGAAGACATGTGTAGGTTCACTGGTGGTTCTAGATAGTAAATAAAGTGTCTATATGTGTGTTCTAGACATGGAGAACCCTGGTTTCCATCACCACCACTGTGAAGAACATCTGGATAGCTCCGATTAAATCTTGGTGGTTTAACTGGGCAGGAATGTTGAAAGTGGGTGGAATTCCCCTTTGATGCAAATAAATGAGTTTCCGAGAGTTGGGCTCTCACCAGCAGTTTGAGTTTAGAGAACGTGAGGGAGGTACAGTTAAAGAGATTCGGAGGCAGCCAGCCTTTATGCTCATCACAGTGTCGGATCGCGGTACCTGAGAGGGAGAGAGAGAGAGAGAGAGAGAGAGAAAGATGGAGAGAGACAGATTGAGAGAGAGAGAAAGATAGAGAGATAGAGACAGATTGAGAGAGAGAGGAGAGAGAGAACAATATACAGTATATTAAGCATGCTAATAGGCTGTTACTGTCAGTTAGCAAACCGAGAACATCTGCATTATTAGCAGTACAACAGCTGGAATAAAGCAGCACAGTTATCTAGAACATGTACAGTTATCTAGAGTTTAATGGTGCTCGTCTGTACCGATGGATCCTTTAGGACAGGGAACCGCTGCAGGTAAACCGAATTTGGTCCTGGGCCACCAGATTCCTGCCTCAATCGCCTGAGGACAACTGTCATATATCACTGAGAGAGAGAGAGGGAGAGAG
>CM067494.1:17581748-17599393 GCA_034552555.1 Semaprochilodus insignis | reverse complement strand
GAGAGAGCAGAAGTGCAGAGAGGGATTGAGAGAGAGAGAGAGAGAGAGAAAGAGATGGAGAGAGTGAAGTGGGGAGAGAGAGATAGGGAGATTGAAGAGAGAGAGAGATGGAGAGAGAAGTGGAGAGAGAGAGATGGAGAGAGTGAAGTGGAGAGAAAGATGGAGAGAGTGAAGTGGAGAGAGAGAGAGTGAGCGAGGGAGAGAGAGAAAGCCAGATAGGGAAAGAATGAATGAACTGAACTGTGATGATGCAAGAATCAGGAAAACTGGAGCATATGGGCCCTTTAATCCACCTATACCATACACACTCACACCTACAGGACAGCTGCACCCAGAAGGAGTCGACCCACAGGACAGAAACTTGGTGTGTAGGTTTGACATCATGCTACATGGTAACGATGCAAGTTTCACACTCAACCATGTGACGTAAACAAGGACGGGTCTTATCTCTGTACCTGTCTGACCCAACAGCCACGATTACAGACATCCAGCGAGCAGTGACGTCCTCCATGAGTCATCCGGTTAGTGCAGCACCAGTGGCAGACGGCGGCCCGACGCCATACAGCCATACAGACTTCTGTATGTGTAGCTCAATAAATATTGATCATATCAGTCTAAATTTATCATCAGTTATTGATCCTGGTGACCTTTATCTTCCTTCCCAACACACCTGCAATCCCACACCTCCTTCTGGAGATTATTCCAATTACTCTCACTCTCTCACTCACTCTCACTTTTTCACTCTCTCTCACTTTTTCACTCTCTCACTCACTCTCTCACTCTCTCTCTTTTTCACTCTCTCTCTCTCTTTCTCTCTCTCTCTCACTCTCTCTTTTTCACTCTCTCTCTCTCTTCTTCTCTCTCTCTCTCTCTCTCACTCTCTTTTTCACTCTCTCTCTCACTCTCTCTTTCTCACTCTCACTCTGTCTCTCTCTTTCTCACTCTCTCTCTCTCTACTCTCTCTCCTCTCTCTCTCTCTGTGTCTCTCTCTCTCTCTCTGAATAATTGTGACGTGTGTATAATAGACGTTCGGGATTCTGCGCTCCGGATTTAACGGAACTGATCAATTTGTCTAGAGGAAAGGGAACATCTTGACATTTCATCTCTGTCTGTTTCTCTCTCCCTCTCTCCCTCTGTCCCTCCCCTTCAGATGTCTCCGAACATCAGTGATGGCATGAGATTACGGAAAAGCAATTCGACCTTCACAAAGAGAGGAGTGTCAGGAAGGAGGGATTAAGGAAGTGGAAAGTAAAAGGTGTGAAGGGTGTTTAAAGGGTATTTGGACAATCTGATCGCTCACCTCCTGAAATCAAAGAGCAGCGCCGGCTTATCTGTCCCGCCACGAAGCGCCCCTGAGGTCCTGCTGCCCTCTTTACCTGCCGAGCTGTTTACCTTGTTTGGGGTGCTCTCAGACTTTAAGGGGCCTGTCCCCTGCGTTTCCTGGTGCTGGACGTTCCTGTGCATCACACACAGCTGTCGTTCATTGTAATGTCCTTGTGCCTTTAAGACACACATATGTAAATGAGCTCTGTCTTGACTGGCTGTCTTACATAGCGCCTTGCTCCAAAAGCAGGCCGGGATGAAGGGTGGAACATGCTGTTGAGCTGGGACTGAAATCCTTAGAGCTGCAGTTTTCCAATATGTGGACTGTTCGGAAGCTGGAGTAAAGCTGCATTTGCTTCCTGACACCCGGGAACAGTACAACGTTTAATCAGGGCTCAACTGCTATAGACTGAATGGGTGGGACTAAACTACTATAGACTGAATGGGTGGGACTAAACTACTATAGGCTGAATGGGTGGGACTAAACTACTATAGGCTAAATGGGTGGGGCTAAATTGCTGTAGGTTGAATGGGTGGGATTAAAGTATTGTAGATGGAATGGGTGGGGTTAATCAGATGTGGGCTGAATGGGTGGAGCTAAACTGCTGTAGTTGGAATGGGGGGCTAAACTGCTGTAGGCTGAATGGGTGGGGTTAAAGTACGGTAGACGGAATAGGTAGGGCTAACATTTGTGGGCTGAACTGGTGGAGCTAAACTGCTGTAGACTGAATGGGGGGGCTAAACTGCTGGAGGCTGACTAGGAGGGGCTAAACTGCTGTAGACTGAATGGGTGGGGCTAAACTGCTGTAGGTTGAATGGGTGGAGCTAAACTGCTGTAGGTTACATGGGTGAAGCTAAACTGCTGTAGGGTGACTGGGTGGAGCTAAACTGCTGTAGGTTGAATGGGTGGAGCTAATCTGTTGTGGGTGGACTGAGAATGAACAGTGCATTTGGAAAATGTGTTTTTCTGTGAACAGGCCCTTTAAAATTCAGCAGTGAGCTGGCTTTGGAGACGGCTTGGATATTATTAGGAAGTTCAGTAACTTAGAAATACAAGGGAATAAACATTCCGGACTGCTCCGAGCACTCTGAGCTCACACTGGGAGTGCAAATTAATAAATAATAAACAGTAAATAAATAACGAAATAAATAACCCTGCAGTGAAAAAGGGTGGATGGGTGTGTTATATGACACACACACATACACACACACACACACACAGTGAAGCAGCCCAGTTTCCACTTCAGACACACAAAGAGTAAAGTGGTCGGTGTTGTTGAAGGCCGTACTGCCCCCTGCTGGACGCTCTGTGTATCACTTCTATCTAGTCCTACTGTCCCAGTTCAGCCACACTGGGCTAATAAGGGCAATTCCACTACTTTTACAGAATTCCTAAATCATTCAGATATTAGCATCGCTACAGAATATTTGCTAGAATGTTTTCTAAGGTGTTCCAGGTGGTAGCTAGAATGCTTTCCATGGTATTCCAGGTGGTTGCTAGAATGTGTTCAAATGTGTTCCAGGTGGTTGCTAGAATGTCGGCTAAGGTGTTCCAGGTGGTTGCCAAAATGTTTGCTAAGGTGTTCCAGGTGGGTGCTAGAATGTGCGCTAAAGTTTTCCAGGTGGTTGCTAGAATGTTTTCAGCAGTGTTCCAGGTGGTTGCTAGAATACTTTCTATGGTATTCCAGGTAGTTGCTAGATTCCAGGTAGTTGCCAGAATGTTTTCTATGTTATTCCAGGTAGTTGCTAGAATGTTTGCCAAGGTATTCCAGGTGGTTGCTAGAATATTTTCTATGGTGTTCCAGGTGGTTGCTGGAATGTTTGCTAAGGTATTCTAGGTGGTTGCTAGAATGTTTTCAGCAGTGTTCCAGGTGGTTGCTAGAATGTTTTCTGTGGTGTTCCAGGTGGTTGCTAGAATGTTTTCTGTGGTGTTCCAGGTAATTGCTAGAATGTTTTCTGTGGTGTTCCAGGTGGTTGCTAGAATGTTGTCTATGGTGCTCCAGGAGGTAACTTTTTTGTTCACCTTCTCTTTCTCTGTCTGTATTTTGTTTTTTATTCTCCCCTTTTCATTTCTTTGCTTTCTTCTCTGTCTCTCTCTTTCAAGCACTGTATCTTTCTTTTCTTTCTTTTTTTTTTACTTTGTTTCCTCTTTACTTTTTCTTTTTCTCTCTCTTGCTCTCCCTCTTTCCCAATTTTTCTCTTTCCTTTTACTTCCTCTCTCTGCTCTGAGAGACTCTTTACTGTCATCTAGCACTAATGGACCTCTCTCTCTCTCACACACACACACACACACACACACACACACACACACAGCTATTTACAGTCATTCTTTTATGGTTGTCATGGTGACAGAGCCATAGTTCAGTCTACTGATGAGACCAGGCGGCCTTTTCATGTTCAAAGTCAGTAAATTATCACAATTAGTTTACACACAGCAGCGTGTGTGTGTGTGACTGTGTTTGAGTGTGTGTGTTTGTGTAAGTGTGTATATTTGAGTGTGTGACTACCTGTTTTGTAGTCCTCTGTTAAAGCAGTACACCTATTTTGTAGTGCACATGTGAATCAACACCTGGTTTGTAGTCCACAGCGATAGGTGGCCCTCTGTAGTGGACTGTTAATAACCTTTAACCCCATTAAAGCTAAACTAAATCCTCTACGACCAGTGAGAGATGTTTTTCAGTGGTTATGGTGAAAAAGCGTTTAGTGATTTTCATAATCTACCTGTAAACTAGACTGTGTGCTGCATGGTGGGCAGGTGATGCTGAGAGCTGAAAGGTGAAACGCAGAGACACAAACTCTGATTACAGAATTTATTGTGTTTACAGAGGCATACATTGGTGACATATAGCTTCAATTATCAAGCCAGGGAGTGTATGTGTGTGTGCGCACTGTGTGTGTGAGTTTTTGATTGTGTGCATTTGTGGATGATTGTATACGTCATACATATCACTGATATCTATATGTAGTGAATGTTCAGTATTTGCATATAATACATGTGGAGAGTGTATGGACAGTGGTGGACAATGTTAAGTACATGTAACTGAACAGCAGGCCGGATACTGAACAGCAGGCCGGACACTGAACAGCAGGCCGGATACTGAACAGCAGGCCCGATACTAAACGGCAGGCCGGATGCTGAACAGCAGGCCGGATACTGAACAGCAGGCCGGACACTGAACAGCAGGCCGGATACTGAACAGCAGGCCCGATACTGAACAGCAGGCCGGATACTGAACAGCAGGCTGGATACTGAACAGCAGGCCGGATATAAACAGCAGGCCGGATACTGAACGGCAGGCCGGATGCTGAACGGCAGGCCGGATGCTGAACAGCAGGCCGGATGCTGAACGGCAGGCCGGATGCTGAACAGCAGGCCGGATACTGAACAGCAGGCCGGATGCTGAACCGCAGGCCGGATACTGAACGGCAGGCCGGATACTGAACAGCAGGCCGGATATGAACGGCAGGCCGGATACTGAACCGCAGGCCGGATACTGAAGGGCAGACCAGATAGTGAACGGCAGGCTGGATACTGAACCGCAGGCCGGATACTGAAGGGCAGACCAGATAGTGAACGGCAGGCCGGATACTGAAGGGCAGGTCGGCTACTGAATGGCAGGCTGGATACTGAACAGCAGGCCGGCTACTGAACGGTAGACTGGATACTCAGCGGCAGACCAGAAACTCAGCGGCAGACCGGATACTCAACGGCAGACCAGCTACTAAACGGCAGACTGGAGACTGAACAGCAGACCGGATACTGAACAGCACCTTAAATACACTGATCTAGATTACTTTCAACCCACAGTGTCCGTTTCCCAGTCCATATATGGGAATTAAGTCGCTAGGGATTTGTGATGTCACAAAAGACAAAATGTTTAAATATATCTGCCTACCGCGATGTAGCCCCGCCCATTCATGCTGCAGTAATCAGCCTGTAGTTCAGCCTGCTTCTTGAGGCACATTACATGACAGCCAATCAAAACAGAGCTCGTTTATATACATCAGACTTATCCAGACTTCCAGCCCAGATCCGATAACTGGCATTCCAGACTGTCTCAAACTGGTCTCAAACTGGGCATCGGATTTCAACTCCAGAGTGGCGGAATTGCTGGGATCTGCTGCGTAGATACCGACACCTATGTTGTTACCACAGCTGACCCATGCAGATAGGTTATTAATAACACAAATCCAGTCGGAATCACTCGGGAATAGAAGATCTGAAATGCAATTTGCCTTCAGTCTGGACACGGCCTTAAAGGCCCGATCTGGTTAATCCTAAGGGATAACAAGAGATTGGAAAACTGGTAATGTGAAATAGATTCTGATTGTGATTCTGGTTCTGATGGTGTTTGGTAAAGTGTCAGACCTAAACTGAAAATATGAAAAATATGGCATATGGGCCCTTTAATGTAGATGAATGTAATAAGGCTGTTATAAGGCCGTGAGTCAGTCTGGATCTGGAAGTGTTCGCTCAGAGAGGTTCGCTCGTGAGAAGAGGGGAGCGGTTTAATAGTAAGCAGCTACTTTTGTACTTTTTTTTGTACAGGACGTTTAGTTTTATTAATATCATGAGTCATATTTCACTCAAAGGACCTGAAAGCACTTCATCCACCACTGCCATGTGTGTGTGCGTGTGTGCGCTACTTAAGGCATGTCGTTCCAGCCGTGTCCCTGCTGAGAGAGCAGGACGGATCTGATTGGTCAGTAGAGAGCAGAGACAGCGTGTGATTGGTCAGTACGTTGCAGAAGGGTCCTCCTAATAAGAGTGCTATTTTTAAAAAGTGCTTTAAATTCGCCAAGCGAGGAGAGGGGGTGAGGGGGTGGGGGGACAGAGAGAGAGAGAGAGAGAGAGAGAGAGAGAGAGAGAGAGAGAAGAGAATGTGATTTTCAGCACAATGCTAAAGAACAAAGGAGGAAATCAGCAGGATTTACACTGAACATCAAACGTTTAGGGGCTTTTATACTCAAAAATTTGATCCCTATAATCTTGTTTTTTTTGCAGTAACCTAAATGGGAACTCCACCAAGTTTCAAAATTTCCACACACTGAAATGGCTGAGATGTAAACAGAGTCGCTCAGACGGGTTTGATGTGAAACAATCAATCAGAGAAACCTGCAGAGTCAGAACTGTTCCCAGTGGTGGTGAAGGTAACCAGACGTCCCCCTCTAAAAGCTCCCTCACAGAAAGTTCCTACATGAGGTGGTTCTGAATACGCTGCCTGATGTCTGAGACGCTGTTTATGATAGTGTGGAGAAGATTTCAGCCTTAAACTCCATTCATGGTGGAGGGATACATGCTGCAGGGCGCTGTGGGACAAAAAACAGTCCCCCTAAGGAAACTTATTATTTCCAGGTTTTCCAGATTTTCCATCATCAACATTCCACATGACATATGATTTTTAAAAACCCGGTGGAGTTTTCCTTGAACATAATACTGACAAGCAACAAACGTGCAGATTTCCTTTATACTGGTCCACAGAAACAACACAACTAAGAACAGGCTAGTGAGCTTACTCGCTATTACCAGGCCACTTACTATTCCTCTCATTAGACAGGAAACACTAGGGGGCACCAGAGAGTGTCCTCAATAAATGGGGTGAATGGAACTAAACGGCTAAAATATTTCATGTTTTCATAAGCGTCCATAAGTGCTAATTGGTTAGCATTACTGCTACTGAGTGCTGATGGGTTAGCATTACTGCTACTCAGTGCTGATTGGTTAGCATTACTGCTAATGAGAGCTGACTGGTTAGCATTTCTGCTGCTGAATGCTGGTTGGTTAGCATTACTGCTGCTGAGTGCTGATTGGCTAGCATAACTGCTACTAAGTGCTGATTGGTTAACATTACTGCTAATGAGAGCTGACTGGTTAGCATTTCTGCTGCTGAGTGCTGATTGGTTAGCATTATTGCCACCGAGTGCTGATTGGTTAGCATTCCTGCTGCTGAGTGCTGCTTGGTTAGCATTACTACTATTAATTACTGCTACTAATGGCTGACTGGTTAGTGTTACTGTTACCAAGAGCTGACTGGTTAACATTGCTGCTACTGAGTACTGATTGGTTAGAATTACTGCTACTGGGAGCTCATTGGGTAGCGCTACTGCTACTGAGTGCTGATTGGTTAGCATTACTGCTACTGAGAATGAGATTTAATGAACACTTTGACTAGATTAACTGCTTTTACTTGCTATCGTGTTTGCAGTGCTAATGAGTCTTTTTCTCAAAGTATTCAATGTTTACAACTAGCAACAGTCTAATTTTTGACTCACTCAGGAGCACCCTCTAGTGTCTGACCAACCCGTAAGACATTATTGAGAGACCAGAAAGTCTTTAATAGCCTACATAATGCTATGGGCTAGTTGAATCATATTGAGCCACAGCTGTAGGGCAGAGCAACATTGTTTTGGGCTATTAAATTCATATTAATATTTATATATGGTATAATGGGGACTAGTATAGTGCAGGTGTAGCTGCAGCGCCCCCTAGTGTGTCCTTGGTGTTGTTAGTGTTAGCAATTGGCTGCATTTTATGCTAACTAAACGTTTGCAGGTAAATTGTGTTATGTGTTTGTAGAGTAATGGCATGGTATCCCCAGACGTTTGATGGTCAGCGTATGAAGGGAGTGAAAGTGGACAAAAGTGGACAATGTGGGATTTTACCCATCATCCCCCCTCCGGCGTGTGTGTGTGAGGATGAGGTTCAGAGTGTGCGCGAGTGTGCTGAGGGTGTGTGTCGGTGTGCGTGTGAGGATGCGTATGCGTGTCGGAAGCGGGCGGAGACTCGGCAGCACCCTCTGAAGGAAACAGCTGCATCAGCGCCCCCTCCTGGCCGCCCTCTTTGCCGCAGGACTGGCAGCTGCAGTGTAGGATTCGCTCCACTAACTTATCCACACGGGGCGCGTCCGCACTGCCCGGACACTCCAGAGTCACCTGCACACACACAGACACAGAAACACACACACACACACACACACACACACACACACAGGGTTAGCTCCACCTTTATTAGTATCACAACCCCAACAGCAGCCTGTAAGTAGCAGCCATGCTGTGTGATTGTATCCGTGTTTGCCGGTTGGACCAGATCATCTTAAACTGAGAGTTCCATAGTGAGGATCAATTTTAATCTACTGTGTGTTGATGTCCAGATGGAACTAGCATTAGCTCCAAGTAACTAGCATAGCTAACTAAATAGTATGAGGGTGGAGCTTATTTACACAGAGGCTAATTTTATTTAGTCTATTTACACATGGTGCGTCTGTGTGATCATCAGGGGCGGGGTCTCGCTGTAAATCAGCCAATCAGAGCAGAGTCCATCTAACTATTCATGAGGAGCTCACCAACAAAGGGGAAACAGCTCATTTCATTATAGGACCAGATCATAGGGTGGAAATGGATGTGTACAACCGCATCTGGGCAATTCTCACACCAAACGAAGTCACATCCCTTCTATGTAGAACATCAGAACGGTTTTTAATATTGAATACATGTATTTTATGGCACTGTTACACATTCCCACCAGAGGGGTCTCTAAGTTTAAATATATTTTAATAATCTCTAAATGTACTGATTATACAACGTGTTCTAAAAACAATGTATATCGTTTTTCACACACACACATAAAATACATCGGCATAAACAAAAGGTAGAGAATAACATCATCTCATATAAACCATAACACACACACACACACACACACACACACACACACTATCAGTTGTGTGAAACTGTGTCTTTGGAGCCCCCCAGTGGCCGGTATACGTACATAACCACAGAAAAGTATGGTAGATTCACTTTTACAGTACCAATGGAATGTCTTCAATCTGTTATTCAACATCAAATTGCAATAATAAGCAAGCTGGTTCTGATATCCAGACAGCTGGCTGGATGAATCAATCATGCTCCATATGCAGGTTATTAAAATCAGTGCGTCTTGATTGGTCAGCAATCACTTCATTCATTCCTGGTTTAAGCCAACAGTATCGGTGCGGTACCTCCTCTGTAACATAACACTTACTTACACCGCTGTACAGATGTTGAATTTTACACATGTTAATATCATTCTGTGATTATATATATAATAACTGTTTTATAATATACATCAATTCAGACTTACTTATGTGTAGAATATCCATATACACTACCAGTGAAAAATTCTCCTTCTGTTTATCTTAATGCTTTACTGTAGACATCAAACTATGAAACAGCACTCATGGAATTATACAGTCCACCTTAAAACCCTCATAAATGGACCTTTACAGGAGGATCAACCAGCTTTCTTAACCTGCAGTGGAGTCTGATATCACAAGGTTTACAGCAACATGAGTCATGTTTGTTTATGTGTTAGCTTTTTATATTTATCATTATATTTATAGAATGTTGTCATTGTGCTATCAAACAGCTTTATCGAGCTTTACTGTACAGGTCCATATTGTGCAACCTGAACACACGAAACAATAAAACATAATTAAATCATTAATTAAAATGAATTATGTTTAAATTTCAGGATTTTGATGTCTTCAGAAAGTATTTCTACGTGTATATCCGTATAAATTCCATGTATTTGTAAAAATGTCCTTGACAAAACATACACTTAAATATTTCTATGTAAATACAGGATCTTCAATCTTACAATCACTGATCACAATCCAGAGAGTTATTAACCTGGATACTGGAAACAAATCTTCCCCGATCAATAACTACATAACTTTAATTTTTGATTATGAATTTACACCAGACACACCTGTACCTGCAGAGTTTAATGCAGAAATATTCACTGTATAAAGATGTCCATCCACATACACACTGCAGAAACAAGAACCCAAACAACTGAACTTAGGGTTCTAATGTTCTAACATGCTTTTTCCACCTGCCTGAGAGACAGAACCATCATAATCACCATGATTAGCCACTTTTTTGGAGATTTTATGTCACTCTAAAACATCTAAATAGGCTAATAGGTAGCTAGCTAACTTGTCGATTAGCTTATCAGAATCAGAATCAGGTTTATTGGCCAAGTATGTTGACACACACAGGGAATTTGGTTTCAGCATTTAGTGACTCTCTAGTACTGACAGTCCACAATATACACAATGACTCCACATATACACCATATGCACAATAAATACAGACAATTACAATATACAGTCTTCACAATATACACCATATACAAGCAATAAACAAACTACAAACTACAAGCTGCAAGGAACCAATATACTGCTCTTCTCTGCACACACACACACACACACACACACACATCTACATGTCCACAGAACCGTGTGGAGAATCAAACACAGCTTTTATTTTCCTCTGTCGAGTGTTAATATGAGCAGAAACACTCGTTCTGTGGCCGCTAGCATAAGCGCTAATAGCGTTAGCTTCTCCTAGCTGGTCTCCTGATGTAGTAATGCTCTCTACAGAGTAATAACTCTAAACATATGTATCAGCACATCATCATCCCGTCCTAGTTTACACTCTGGAGCTCTTATTGGTGTATAACAGAGCCGGTGGAACTTCATCTCCATCTGGAGAGTAAAGGATTCACTAAACTGGGATTAGCTTCAGCTGCTAATGTGTTAGCAAACACAGAGGATCCTCAGTGGGGCTAATAGAGCAGCTCTACCTGCTGTAGAAAGCTGGAAAATGGGACGAAAGGTAAGTAAATACATTATATACTCTGGAATATTTGACACTACAGCCTCAAACTATGTATTTTTACTGTTATAGACAATATTTTATCTGTTATGATTGAATTTATTGTAAATTGGGTCACAAATAAGACTGCTAATGTTCTAAGCGGGTGCGAGGGCCTTTGTTTACAAACTACAAATTTGTTTAATTCCTAAATGTTAACTGGAATCAACACATTATAACAACATAAAATGCGGCATATGACCAAACTTCTGCTATCGGTTATTAGTTAGTTTAAATGCGCATAAACAGTGACTGTGTGTTAAAATGGGCAGAGGTGTAAACAACAACAACAACAATAACAACAACAACAGCATGGAATTTGACTGGAGGGGTCCTGAAGCCTGCATGAGCCATAAACATAAACAAAAAGCTCTTTCCTAAAAGCCTTCAGTACAAGCACGCTGACCTCACAAGCCCTGAATCAGATCCACACACACACACACGCCACACACCACACACACATGCAGAAAGTATGCGATTTCAGCCCGAAGCCGCAGTGTGGTCTGCGGTGTGTCAGGTACAGAGCTCGGCTCCAGCTGCTGGATTTCAACACAGCCTCATAAAAACCCCTCAGCTCATTCATAAATCAGCACACTTCCTCACCGAACGCGCACTCTCCACTCCGAAAGCACTCCGCGACACTTCTGCGGGCGCACGGACGTTTATTCCTGAATTAAACCTGAGAGGTCCCGACGTGTGGACACGCTGAACTATTCTGATGCCTGCGATTCAAATCCACATAAACCTTTATCACTGCTTAAACAAAACATCTAAAACCTTTACAGACTGCTATGTTGTGTTAACATGAATAATGTGTGAATTGATATATACTGATTTATGTATATTGAACACACACACACACACTGTACACACACACACATACACACTGTATACACACACATACACACTGTATACATGGCCATATGCAAAACGTACAGCCTGGTAAAATGTTTTGAGGATTTTTTGAGCTAAAATAAGTGAAAAAAACAAAAAAAACAAAAACAAAAAAACAAAGAATAAACTACAATTTCAAATTAAAATTTTACTTATTGGTGAAACAATAAAACAACAATAATAATTTTTTGCACAAGTGACGTTTTAGTAATTTTTAATCTGTTAAATTTAGCATAGAAACAGTAATATAAATGTAGATACATATAGACAGATGGATGAATTATATTACTATTTTTTCCGTCCAATTTTTTCCGTTGCAATTTTCATTAAATCATTTGAGCTCAGCTGGTGTTTACTTTCTTTGGGCAATTGTCATCATGATTAGACCAATAGAAATGTTTTATTCCAAAAGTGCTTGGAATAAAACATATAATAATCATATAAAAATTTAATGATAATAATATTAACCCTACGCTGATTCCTATTCAGTATTACTTGTTTATTCAATATAAGTCTAATTATGCTCCCTCTGTAATGAAGCGTGTAACGGCTGGTGTTATTTAAGGTCTGACGAAATCCACCATATACTCAGAAATGCATACTGTGACCTAATTTATCACACTGGCAATAAAATGTCCTCAAACTGTTCACCTCTAGTGTGAACTCAGTCCACACACAATACAACTACTTGATATAAGCTATACCTACAAAATTACAGTTATGTATCGCAAACATGTTAAAAATAAGGTAGATCACTCACCACCTCCCACTGCGTCTGAGCGGGCATGCAGGAGTCACAGTGCACCAGAGACTCTGTGGACTGGGGGAAGGTGTTCGGCACACTGTAGCTAAAACACTGTCCTAAACACGCTCTGCACAACACACACACACACACATGTTAATACACACTGTAGCTAACACACTGATCAAAAAACACCCAATCATGTTTGAGGTACCCATGAATGTGCTAAGTCCCCACAATGTAATAAGAACACGTATATAACACACACTGTAGCTAAAACACTAAATCTCCAAAAGAGAAAAAAATGTGTTTTGGTCCCCATTGGGCCCCCAGTGTGTTAACATGTTAAGCTCCCCACACATGCAGACATGTATACTATAACACACTTAGCTCTTCCAAAATAAACACACACACACACGTTATAATACACACTGTAGCTAACACACTGATCCAAAAACACCCTGTGATGTTTGAGGTCCCCATGAATGTGTTCCCATTTAAAGTCCTCGCTATATACAGTAATATATAAATACATAACATATTTAACTGTGTTCTAAACAAGCCCCTACTGTGTTTTGGTCCCCATAGTGCAGTGTGTTAACATATTTCCATTATGCAATAAAAACACACACACACACACACACACACACACACAAAACATGCACACTATAATAACACACATTAAAAAGTATGGGAAAAAAAATTGAATGTATAACTCTAAGGTCTAAATGTAGGTACTGTGGTATGAACTGAGTCTGTTCTACAGTTTCTCGTTAGGTCGAGTGTATAACTCTAAGCTCTAAATGTAGGTACTGTGGTATAGACTGTTCTACAGTTTCTCGTTAGGTCGAGTGTATAACTCTAAGCTCTAAATGTAGATACTGTGATATAAACCGAGTCTGTTCTACAGTTTCTCGTTAGGTCGAGCGTATAACTCTAAGCTCTAAATGTAGGTACTGTGGTATAAACCGAGTCTGTTCTACAGTTTCTCGTTAGGTGGAGTGTATAACTCTAAGCTCTAAATGTAGGTACTGTGGTATAAACCGAGTCTGTTCTACAGTTTCTCGTTAGGTCGAGTGTATAACTCTAAGCTCTAAATGTAGGTACTGTGGTATAGACTGAGTCTGTTCTACAGTTTCTCATTAGGTTGAATGGAGTCTGGAGAGGACTATTCTGAGCTGATTTGAATTTTAGGATTCCGGGTGCTCAGTCTTGTCTTTGCCGAAGGCCATCCTATCATTAAATCCGCTGTGTGTGTGTGCTGACCTGTTCTGTATGGATTGTGGTTGGCAGCCCGTGTGCCCGACGATCTGTGTGATGTTCTTGGCCTCACACCAGGCACTCTTGTCAGGGAACAGTGCCAGGCGGTTGATGTGTGCAGGCGGAGCGGCAAAACACAGAGAAAACAACACACTCACGCACACAACTAGCGTCCGGAGACTCATCGCTGCACCTGGAGGGAAAACGGGAACAAACGGGACTATGATATCCCATTATGCAGAGCAGGCACTGACCTGATAGAGACACAACCGGCTCTACTCGCTTTGGAATCGTGGTTGAAAGGTTTGGGATTGGCATTGAGAACTTTCAAATCAGCCTTCAAAGGTTTGGAATTGCCACTCAGAACTTAGGAATAACTGTTGAAAACTTTGGAATCGCTGTTCAAAAGTTTGGAATACACATTCAAACTTCGGAATTACCATTCAAGAGTATGAAACCGACATTCAGAACTTTGTAACCACTGTTCAAAGATTTGGAATCACTGTTCAAAAGTTTTGGAATACACAGTCGAAACTTTGGAATCGTGGTTTAAAAGTTGGAAATCACCATTCCAAACTTTTGAGACACTTTTGAGACACTTAAACATGAGTTTCAGTAAATTAATATCCAGAATGAAGTTCTAATAAAAGTAATATCTACAATGAAATTCTTCTGAAATGAAAACCTAGAATGAAATTCCAATAAATCTAGAACCGAATTCTAAACATCCAGAATGAAAAATTAACATCCAGAATGAAATTCCTATAAAATTAACATTTAGAATCAAATTCTAATAAAATGAATATCCAGAATAAAATTCTGATCAAATTAATATCAGAATAAAGCTTTAATCAAATTAATATTCAGAATGAAGTTGTAAAAAAAATACCATCTACAATTAAATTCTAGAAAAAATTATATCCAGAATGAAGAATATGACATTCTAATAAATTAATATCCAAGGGGGAAATTCTAAAAAACTTATATTCAGAATGAAGTTTTTAAAAAAGTATGAAGTTGTAATAGAAATTAATATCCAGTATGAAGTGCTAATAGAATTATTGTCCAGTATGTAGCTTGCAGCTCTGAAAAAAACAATATTGAAGTGTATTGATTAATGCGGTATAAATGATGTGATGTGATGTGATAGGATGACTCCATGCCCGAACTGCAGATACTGACCAGTCAGTCCTGAACGCAGCAGTCTATCCTGAACTGAATACGGACTCTGAGTCTCTGATTTGTTCCAGATTAGGTTTCGTTTAAAGACACACACACACACACACACACACACACTCGGGCAGTGGTCAGATAGTGTGTATGGAAAGTCCAGCCACGTCAGACGCTGTAAACGCACTCTCACTGTTTAACACTATTATTCAGAGCTGCAGCCCTGCGCCTCTCAGACAACAGCACTCGCTCCTTCCCTCCCTTCTTTCTTCTGTTTCTGGTGCTTCCAGGGCAGACTGGTCAGTTTCAGTCCAGCAGAGCGGCTCAGTAATCAGACTCGCACAGCCAGAGAGAGAGAGAGAGAGAGAGAGAGGGAGAGAGAGAAACAGAAAGGAGAGAGAAGGCATAAGGGGAGAAAGAGAGAGAGATGGAAGAGAGACAGAAAAGAAGAGAGAAAGGAAGAAGATGAAAGAGAGAAACGAGGAGGAGAGACAACAACAAAATGACAAACAGATGAAGAGAAAGAACAGATAGCATGGGGCATACAGAGAGAGAGAGCAAAGGAGGGAAAAAGAGGGAGAGAGAGAACAGAAAGAGGGAAAGCAAGAAACAGTGATAAAGGGAGAAATAAGGAAACAGAAAGAGAGAGAGAAGGAGGAAGAGAGAAGGAGGGAGAGAGAGTCTCCACCTGACTCTAATAAACTCTGGCATATCGATATGTCCCAAAAATGCCTGTATTCTCTCCCTCTCTCTCCTTCTCTCTTCTCTCCCTCTTTCTCTCTCTCTTTCTCTCTCTCTATACCCTGTCTCCCTGTTTCTCTCTCTCTCTCTTTCTTTCTCTTCTCCCTCTTTCCCTCCTTTCTCTCTCCTCTCTCACTCTCTTTCACTGTACACACTCTCTCCCTTTCTTTCCCTCTTTCTCCCTTTCTCTCTCCCTATACCATCTCTTTCCCTCTCTCCCTCTTTCTCTCCCTCTCTCTCCTCCATCTTTCTCATTCTCTCTCTGTACCCGTTATTTTTCCCTCTCCCTCTCTGGACAATCTCTTTGTCCCTCTCTTTCCCTCTCTCTTTACCCTATCTCTCTCTTTCTCTCTCTCTCTCTCTCTATACCCACTCTCTCCCTCTCTCTCTCCCCCGGGCTGCGTGTTTAACCACAGAGACACCGATCTGCGTTTCTGCTTCATCCACCATAAAGGCGCGAGCTCCTCTCCAGCGCGCGGCCTGCTGCTTTCATAAATAACATTCCTCACTGATCCAATATTGCTGTCCAAATTGGCCCTAAAGCCCGGGGCAGCAAACCCTGCGTGACAGGCATGAGGGGGAGAGAGAGAGAGAGAGAGAGAGAAAGCGCTGTCCTGCACGATCTGCGTGCTCCATCCCAGAACTCAGAACTGACAGCTCGAGCCAGACACTTTAGTGACAGTAGACCCCGGATTTTGACCCCGACAGCAGCGCGCGCGCGCGCGCGAGAGAGAGACAGCGACAGAGAGAGAGAGAGAGAGAGAGAGAGAGAGAGAGCGGGCAGCTCCAGCAGGCTGCGCGCTAACAGTGCCCTGGACACTTCGCCTGTCTTTTGTTTTCTGGAGCCATTTGTAAAACTTCAGGCTCGTGCGGAATGAGGTCGGATTATAATCCGAGTTTAAACGCTATCAGACGCTCTACGGCTACGTCAGAGCTGCGTATCCGTCAATACGCCTGCGTCGCTACGGAGCGATTCTGAAGAAGTGAAGTTCACTTACCGATCAAAAGAGCCGAGAAGAAACGGCTCGAGCTCGCTCCGTGAAACCGAGCACACACACATAGACACACACACACGCCGCGCGCCCCTCCCCTTAACGCAGGGAAGCGCTGTGGGCTTGTTTCTGTTCCCCTACCCGTTTTCCGACAAGCCCCGCCCTCCTGATTTGCCTTTGGCCAGCAGCGGTGCCGTCTCGTGCACTGGTACGGGGCTACTCTCCTGCCATGGGCTGGGTCTCAGCCTGAACTACTGCTACGAGCCAATCCCATTGGAGGAGGGGGCGTGGCCTACCAGGAAACGGGTACAAATAAAAAAACACAAACGCCACGGGACTTTAAACCTTCTCTCCCAAATCTGGTCTTAGTTTGTCAAAGAGAGAGAGAGAGAGAGAGAGAGAGAGAGAGAGAGAGAGAGAGAGGGTACAAGAACATTGTCTGAGAATAGTTGTGGATTGGTGGGTTCCAGCTAAGTTCCAGTGACGTTCAACATTTCAAAATCAATACATTCAGCCGTAAACCTCGGAATGAATGTCACGCGCTGTTCCGTGGGTGTAATTACCGAACAGTGCACGCTCAAGTTCAAGTCCTTCACTGTCCAGGCACGGAGCTCACTCAGTAATAATGAATTAAAGGGCCTATATCGCACATAAACCTCACTGTCCCGGATGCAGCATGTATGCAGTTTCCCACATCCTAACCAACATGTCCACAGTTCACTTCACATGCCCATTTTCCATCCTCTCTCCATCCCTTAGAATGAAACAGCTGCTCCCAGAAGGAGGTGTGGGATTGCAGTGCTGTTGGGAAGGAAGATAAAGGTCAC
>CM067494.1:17560533-17576248 GCA_034552555.1 Semaprochilodus insignis | reverse complement strand
TCCAGCAGCACTGCTGTGTCTGATCCACTCACACCAGCACCACACACACTAACACACCACCACCACGTCAGTGTCACTGCAGTGCTGAGAATGATCCACCACCCACATCATACCTGCTCTGTGGTGGTCCTGTGGGGGTCCTGACCATTGAAGAATAGGGTAATACAGTATACAGAGACTACAGTCTGGACCTGTACAACTACAGAGTGTCCTGTATGGTCAGTGGAGCTGGTAGAATGGACAGGGAGTGTTGATACGAGGAGGTAGTTTTAATGTTAAGGGAATGTAACGTAAGTGTGAATACGGTTCCACAGGTAAAACCACAAACTCATCAGCTCTCCTGAAAAACTAAGACAGTGTTTAAGCTGGTGACTTGCATCGCGGCAGACACCGAGAAATCAAAAACAATCAGATGGCTGGCTGAAAGAATCACTGTAGTACCACATTGTGATGAAACTGTACACCCTTATTAAAAACCTGTCCCAAATAACCTCCCTCTTTCGGCCTGCTTGTTTATGGTCAGTGACGGTGTGCTGTTCCATTAGCCAGCCCATCATTTGTGACAACAGACTGGACTACACTGGCCATTATCTACAACCATATTTACATCTGGACTGATGAATACCTGAAGGCTGAACTCTATACTGACAGCCAGTCGCTACCCTTCTGTACCTGCTGTAGCTCAGCGTACTGAGCTGCACTGCTGTTTATACGCGCTGTGTATTTACTGTTTTGTATTGAGGTGTTTTAGCAGGTTAGTGCTACAGACACATGCGTGACATCCACACTCTGATTTGTATTAGCTTCCAGGTTTGTAAATAGACTTCAGGTGCAGATCTGATTCAGCCTGCAGCTTCAGGAAACACGCATGCATCCCCGTCATCACGCCCAAACACGGCATGCATGTACACGCACGCGCACACTCCGAGCCCTGTACCTCCAGAACTACTCTATGAAGATCTGACGCTGAGTGAGAACCTGAGAGAGCTCTCTCTGCAGCTGCCTGTACTTCTGATTATCAGGCAGAGACTCAATAGATCTGAAAACAGAAACGGAGGAAAAAACAGAGACAGAAAGAGAGGACGGTGAAGAGAACGGAAAGGAAGGAGCACCAATGAAAGGAGTAGACGACAAACATAGGAGAAACCAACTCAAGAGGAGACTGGAGTGGAGGAGAGGAGAGGAGAGGAGAGCTGCTGTAGATGGACTGTGTGGATATACAGTGTTGAGTGGTAACATAGGGGTCAGTACAGTCCTGGGGGGCTTTTCTTCAACTCTCAGTCACATGAACAGAGAGAGAACACACTCGGTCTGTTCTGATACAGGGTCAGGACATGCCTGTCGCATATGTACTCTATACAGCCCATATATATTCTATATGTCCCATATGTATTGTAAATATAAAATATAAATAAATAAAAGATATGTATGTTTGTGTATATATTATATATACACACATATACACATAAATGACCCATATGTATGATCTATATGCCGTATTACACATGTTCATGTATGTACGTATGTATGTATGTATCTATGCATGTATGATATACACACACATCTCATGTACGTATTCCACAATATATAGTCCCTTATGTATAATATATACGTCCCACTTGTTTTATAAATATCCCCTTGTGTATTACATGCACCTCTTATGTGTGATATACGCCCCATATGTATGAAATGTTTTAATGACAACAGGTGTGTTAATGGGAAGAACACAATTAAGCTTAACCTTAATAACCACACCATATTCACTGTGTGTGTGTGTGTGTGTGTGTGTGTAAAGCACCTTTCTGATCCTAAATGTAATTCTAATCTCAGGAAGTCAAAAGCAGCGAGTTTCAGTCTTCAAATGAGGTGGTTTATGTGAAGCGCTGCAGTCAGAGATTCTGTCCTGAAATGGTACATAAACAAACAGACGTGCGGTTCTCGCTCTCGTACCTCAGCCCGTTAACGATGTCCTTGGTCTTGCCGAAGTAGATCTCATTCAGAGTGGAGCGGATCTTATTCTCCATGTCCTGAAACACACACACAAACACAGACACAGACAAAGACACACAGACAGAGACACACACACACACACACACACACACACACACACACACACACACACACACACACAGTTATGAATGGAAACACTCACACTGAAGTAGTTCATCATTTAATAACCTGATAACACGACGGACAGATGGAACTGTGCTTTACCTCCACCAGGCGGCCGATGTTGGCGATGTGTGGAGAGGACTCACTAACTGTCTCATCTTTCTCCATCTGTGAGAGAGAGAGAGAGAGAGAGAGAGAGAGAGAGAGAGAGAGAGAGAGAGAGAGAGAGAGAGAGAGAGAGAGAGAGGTCTTATACACTTTTCTCCTAAATACGCACACAGTAGTGATGTAACCACCACATACACACTAACACGAGTGAATATCACACAGAGGTCGCGTGTTAACGAACGGACTGTAAGTGCAGCTCAGTGGAGAACCCCCCGTGGAGGGGGAAGTTGGGTTAGTCCTTCGTGAGTGTTTATAACTGCTTCACTGCACATACACAACCCGAGCGAAAGAGAAGAAGTAAAAAAAAAAAATAGACACGGGGAGGAAGCTGCAGGCCGATTATAACAGCTCCATACGCTGAATGTCTTCACACCCTGTTTGAGGTGAGAAGCGCGAGGTCAAGCGGAAGGAAACTGCAGCTTACTGTACACGTCTACACATCAATGAGGGGGTATAACTGAACCACCCACTACAGCAGACTCAGACCAGACCATGATCAGTACAGTACCATCTACACACACCAGGTTCTCATACAAACACAGTCATTACCTGGTTCTGATTACCTGCAGGTGTGCATTACCTGGTTACCTGCATGTGTGCATTACCTGGTTCTGATTACCTGCAGGTGTGCATTACCTGGTTACCTGCAGGTGTGCATTACCTGGTTCTGATTACCTGCAGGTGTGCATTACCTGGTTCTGATTACCTGCAGGTGTGCATTACCTGACTGTTACGGCTACCTGCATCTATGCATTACCTGGTTCTCATTATCTGCAGGTGTGCAGGTTACCTGTATGTGTGCGTTTCCTGGTTATCACTTTTACCTGCGTGCCCTGCCCTATTACGGTTACCTACCAGGTTGCTAGGCCTTGTTGTTATGGTTACTTGTATCAAAGCATGACCTGGCTGTTTTGTTTTCCTGCATGCTATAGTGACATCCATGTGTGCACTGCCTGGTTGTTATAGTAACACGCAGGTGCTCATTACCTGGTTGTTAGCGGTACCCATTTTGTTACCTGTATGTGTGTTTCCTGGTTATCACTTTTAACTGCAGCTCTGCCTTACCTGGCTATTACGCTTACTTAGCATTATGGCTGTTACGGTTACTTGCACCTCCGGCTGTTTAGATGACTTTCATCAGGCTCATCACCTGGCTGTTATGGTTACCTGTCTGGTGAGGCTTCCACCCAAATTCATAGTTCCAGAGCCAGTTTTGGTCGTCTGCAGCCACAGCATCACAGTGGACGTGAGTTTATAGTGAGCCATACGACCACTGGACTTCTCCTGAGAGAGAGAGAGAGAGAGAGAGATTAATCCAGAACGAACAGACCCACAGGTAACCAGGTAGACAGCAAGTATTTCAAACAGAGAGGAAAAGCAGCCAAGCTCTCACCTGCACCTCCACCACGTGGATGGAGTCCCAGCAACCCTTAATTTTTTTGGAGCCGTCTCCGGCCTTCTTAATGAGGATGACTCCGGCAAAACCGTGATCCAAATCCCACAGGTACACAGACGAAACTCCGCCCTCAAAATACCTGCATCACACAGGTGAGCACTTCTATTTATCAACAGTAAACAAGCTGATTCATGCACATGTACTTTATCAGACTCATACGCTGAATTATTAACAGGCTTATTAATGAACTGACTGCTAGTCGGTACTCACAGGTCCCTGTACTGGTCGAAGGCATTGTTAGCCTCCACCTCCAGCTTCCTCAGACGAGCAGAGGGCATCGCACCATCGTCGATGGGGGGCTCATACTTATTGCTCCATGGAGATCTAAAGATGCACCAGTAGAAAAAGCCAGGCATCATCATCATCATCATCATCATCAAACATCCGACAATCTATTAACTCAAACACAATTTATACTTCACCTCAAAATTAACTTTAACCGTAACCAATCGATTCCTAATTACGCTTCAGAACGAATGAATGCGGGAGGGAGGGGGTGGGGGAGGGGGCACCAGGTTCTGGTTGGGTTTGGGACAGGGCCACCGGGTTCTGGTTGGGTTTGGGACAGGGCCACCGGGTTCTGGTTGCGTTTGGGACAGGGCCACCGGGTTCTGGTTGCGTTTGGGACAGAGCCACCAGTATGGAATAGGGCTGTTGGGTTTGGTATGGAACAGGACCTTGCATGTTGGGTTTTAGTGAAAGGGCTGCTGTAAATGAGACAGAATTGGGACGGGCCCTGAGTGAACAGTGCAGTTCTGCTGCTGACCTGTAGGAGTCGCCATCACGGTTGTAGTCGCAGAGCAGGTAGTCTTTCCCCACTACCTTATCCCTGGCGATCTTCAAAGGCTGATCCACAGAGGAGAGCAAGTCCTCACACAGGCTGGGCACCTACACACACACACACACACACACACACACACTTATGAGCACACATAACACAGCGTGTAATACCACACTACAAAGAAAGCTGGTTACTGCTTATGTCCTGCAGAGTCTCAGCACTCGTAGGAGGTTCTGAGTGTGAAATCCCCCGACCTCACCATTTCCTTTTTCAGAACTCAGATTGTTTTACAGGTTACAGTATCTGTTACACTCTGGACACTAAATCTCAGCTCACACTCGCAGAGCTTCAGGGGAGCTGCAACTAAGAACAGCAGAAGGAGCTGAAGAGGGAGGAACACAGCAGAGCTCATGTTCAGTATCACACAGAGGGTCTTAGGAGACCACGTACCAGGTTACCAGGTTACCAGGTATATAAGAGAGCAAAAGGCAAGGGGAGAAAAGAAGGAGCAAGATAGAGAGGGAAAATAAGATACAAGAGAAAGGAAGAGAGGAACAGGACAATGGGTAGATAGATGGAAGAAGAAGTGGAAGAAGAAGGGCATAAAGAAAGTAAAATAAAGAGAGAGAATGAATTAGGAGCGGGAGATGGGAAAAGACAAAAAAAACAAGATATAGGAAGAAAGAGAGAAGTAGAGGGCAAAAGAGACACCTGGAGAAAGAGAAAAAACGAGAGCAGGAGACAGAGCAAGAGATGACAGGAAATAGAGAGAAAGAAAGAAGGAGAGAGAAGAAGATGAAAGGACAAAATAGAGAGAGGGAGAGGAATAAATAATAAAGAAAAGGAGAGAAAGGATGAAAGAAATAGGTTGATGGAGAGAGAGAGAGACAGACACATACTGGCTACATCTGTTCCTGGAGAGTGACTGACAGCTATGCTGATGGTCGTTAATGATGGGGAGCGAGACAGAGAGATAGAGAGAGTGTGAGTGAGTGAGTGCAAGTGAGGATGTTAGGATGGCAAGAAATGGATGTAAACAGAAGGGGGCGAAGAAAGAGGGAGTGAGGGAGGGAGTGAGCGAGGTATGGAAGAAAGAATGTTAGGGCGTCAGGAATGGATGTATCCGAACACAAGGGGGCAAAGAGCGAGAGAGCGAGCGAGAGAGAGCGAGCGAGAGAGAGAGCGCGAGAGAGAGCGCGAGAGAGAGAGCAAGCGTGAGAGAGAAGTGGAGGAAGTCAGGCCGACAGATGTAGACTAATCCACTGTGATGGAGCTGTACAGGAGCTGTAGGTGCTCCAGCTCTGAGGGAGGTGTCGGTGCTGGAAGGTGATTAGTTCAGCTGTACTGTACATACTGAAGGAGTTACACCTCATACGGAACCAGAGAGACAGTTCACCCTAAAACCTCGTCCCCCAGTTACACCATTCAGCCCAAAAGCAGCCGACCAGCTGAGACCCGTGGAGTGCCTGAAGTTCAGGTCCTGCAGTTTTAGCACAGGAGCTAAGAGGCTAATGTAGCTAACAGCTAGTAAAAGCCTATACTCCAACAATTAGCACAGCGCTAACTGCATGTCTAACCCGTCTCACACTGAACAGATTCTTCTACAGCCCGTATAAACGGTGTAAACCGAGCAGTGCAGGGAGGTTTGGTGTGAAACGGTCTGTTCTTTAAAAATAAATAAATAAAATAAATAAATACATAAATAAATAAATACATAAATAAAACATAAAATAAATACATTCAGTGTATATACATTTGTATTCATTTTTGTTCTAGCATCGGGAACATCGGGATCTGTCTGTCTATTTATATATTTCTTATCTATTTTATTTATTTATGTATTAATGTTCCACTGGTTAGTTAATATTTTAATTGTTCTCTTAAATAAAAACTTTTTTTCTTGATTTTACTGTTAATATGTATGTAACGTGTTCCTGTAATTCTGCTCATTTTTCGATCCTTTTGTGGTCTAAATGCTCGGCTGCTCTTTAAAAATGATGGTCTCCCTCAACCTACTTCCGAGTCAGAATAAAGGCCGACTGCCTGCCTGCCTGATCGATGGGGCTCCTAAGGTAAGGACATCAGTCTCCACTGTGGCATAAAGCCAGACGTTACCCATCCTGCGGTGAAGACCCGGTAAAGAACAGAGCGTGTACGCTTTCATACCCGGCGTATTTTAACGCTCCCCCCTTTGTATGAATGTAGTGTGCGGTGATGTCTGTGTATAAGGGCCCATATCATGGAAAACAACGTTCCTCACTTTGCTGAAAGGAAACACTGGATGTAGTATGAAGACTGTTGTAGCTCCTCAGTCCATGTAGGCCATATATGGTTTGTTGTGAGGTTTAGAGGCTAACATTTCACCTAAGAGTGTTTTAAACTCTCTGAAAAGTGTTGGAGGAATGAATACGGTGGGAATTCAGCACCAGCATGATGAATATCTAACAGGCAGACACTGACCAGGTCGATGAGGTCACTGAGATTCTTCTCGATCTGTTGCGGAGGCAGACGCCTCATCAGGTCCAGAGCACAGTCTAACTGCTGATCATTCTGCAGAGAGAGAGAGAGAGAGAGAGAGAGAGAGAGAGAGAATGAGAGAGAGAAATACATCATTGTTAATATTATTACAATGCCATAATCCAATAAATACCCATCGCAATAACAGCTGCCTGTAGAGGAGCTCAACCACACTCAATCACAAGCACCCAAACTCAGGCCTGGGCAATGTGACGTCTCGGCATGGAGCTGTAGAGGTTCCTAATGGGGGCCTGTGATAATCCATCTTGAATATCCTCACACAGTTCCTGCAGATGGTGCGGTAGGGGTGGAGGTGGAGTGACACCAGGCCTTCTGGACGTGTGACGGTGACAACAAGCCGTTCATCTTGGTGCTGACCACGGTGCCTCCACACACGGATTCGTTGGTCGTCTCCACCAAGACTAAAGCGGGACTCGTCACTGAAGATGACCCGCTGCCGTTCTGAGTCACTCCATGACAGTCTGGCACGACACCATTGCAGTCTTTGGTGACGGTGACGTGGTGTTAAGGACAGTCGTGGTAACGGTCTGTGTGCATGTAGTCCTGCGTGGTGCAGCCGTCTGCCAATGGTGCTGCACTAACAGGATGACTCATGGAGGACGTCACTGCTCACTGGATGTCTGTAATCGTGGCTGTTAGGTCAGTCAGGTACAGAGATAAGACCCGTCCTTGCTTACGTCACATGCACGGACATTCGCATGTAGTATGATGTCAAACCTACACACCAAGGTTCATTCCTGTGGGTTGATTCCTTCTGGGTGCAGCTGCTCTGTAGATGATGACTGTGTATATATGACCAATCCCATCAGAGCATTCTCAGGAAAGAGCATCGTGATGCAACTACCACACCATCGTATCGCCCAGCCATAGAGAAGACTCCAGCGCAGCAGCAGAGCCGGTCATGTGATCTGACAGCCGCAGGACACGGTTCTGTTATTTAAAGCTGGGGTCTCATGGGAAATCCCTGAGCCTGACGGCACAAGTGAAAGTGTGAAAACACATCTGTTTTAGAACCAGGAAGTGAAGAGTTAAGACAGACAGGAGCCGAAACCGAGCGAAGACCGAGTCAAAGGCCAAACGATACAGCAAATACGCCGTCTATCAGGCGACGGCTCCGACGCCATTTCCATACAGACACACGGGAATGTGCTCATTTGCAAACGACCAACATGCAATCTGATTACTCCCAGATACTTCTCTCACATTTACCTATTAAATATCATATTCTAACTGTACCGTCTCATCGTGCTCCTCAGCTCACGCCCGCTTTACTGTTCCCGAGAGCAGAGACACTGGAAGTGGAGCAGAATGTCTTCCAGGCCTAAAAACTCGGCTTCACTCTAACTACACAATTGTGGGCACGAAGGGAATAGTGATTAAGGGACATTCCCTATATAGTGTTCCAATGCAGGGGTAATGATTAGAGGGCATGTCTGTTCCCTATATAGTGCTCCAATGTAGGGATTAATGCTTAGAAGGGCATGTCTGTTCCCTATATAGTGTTCCAATGCAGGGGTAATGATTAGAGGGCATGTCTGTTCCCTATATAGTGCTCCAATGTAGGGATATTGACTAGAAGGGCATGTCTGTTCCCTATATAGTGTTCCAATGCAGGGGTAATGATTAGAGGGCATGTCTGTTCCCTATATAGTGCTCCAATGTAGGGATATTGACTAGAGGGACATGTCTGTTCCCTATATAGTGTACCAATGCAGGGGTAATGATTAGAGGGCATGTCTGTTCCCTATATAGTGTTCCAATGTAGGGAATAATGCTTAGAAGGTCATGTCTGTTCCCTATATAGTGCTCCAATGTAGGGATATTGACTAGAGGGGCATGTCTGTTCCCTATATAGTGTACCAATGCAGGGGTAATGATTAGAGGGCATGTCTGTTCCCTATATAGTGCTCCAATGTAGGGATTAATGCTTAGAAGGACATGTCTGTTCCCTATATAGTGTTCCAATGCAGGGGTAATGATTAGAGGGCATGTCTGTTCCCTATATAGTGCTCCAATGTAGGGATTAATGCTTAGAAGGACATGTCTGTTCCCTATATAGTGTTCCAATGCAGGGGTAATGATTAGAGGGCATGTCTGTTCCCTATATAGTGCTCCAATGTAGGGATATTGACTAGAGGGACATGTCTGTTCCCTATATAGTGTACCAATGCAGGGGTAATGATTAGAGGGCATGTCTGTTCCCTATATAGTGTTCCAAAGCAGGACTAATGATTAGAGGGCATGTCTGTTCCCTATATAGTGTACCAATGCAGGGGTAATGATTAGAGTGCATGTCTGTTCCCTATATAGTGCTCCAATGTAGGGAATAATGTTTAGAAGGACATGTCTGTAGCCCACTAGGTCAAAGAGAGGAGAGTTTTGAAGAGAGGGTGGGAGAAGCCATGTTGGCCCTGTGATTGGTCAGGAAATGCTAACTGAGGTTCTACCCACTAACAGAACCACCCAGTTTACATCAAGTGGTGAGGAATATGGTGAAACACACAGCCACAGCCAGCCGTACTGTAGGTTCCACAGGCCGACAGACACAAGCTCTCAGTAAGGCATCTAAGTCTCCAGAGAGTGACTCACTTCCTCAAGAACAGAAACATGCCCTGCAGGATCAGCAGCTGAAGATCACACTCAGGAGGAACGCCCTCATGCCCAAAACACACTGTCCGTCTGAACTATGCAAGAAATTTCATCCACAATACAAACAGCAGCAGCGAGACCTGCCCCTGCACGTACGCCACACGCTCACCTGATCTCAGGAATGGAGGAGGAGATACATACATACAGACACACACATCCATACGAACGGCTGTGAGGAGCGTGTCCTTCAAAGGCCTTCTGAAGACCCAGCTGAGCAGAGCACAGGAACACATCAGCACACAAACCATGCATCCCAGTGGACAATGAATACCCATAATGCACCGGGCCACACGTGATGGAATATGAATCTATACTACCGCAAAGTGATGGAACATCCCTAATAGTGTTCGATATAGTGCTCCAGTGTAGGGAACAGTGATGAGCAGACATGTCTGGTCATTATAACAGTGTTCTATGTAGTGATCACATGTAGGGGATACAGATTAGGGATACCGTCTACTCCCTACAATGACTACAGGGTATTTATGTTCCCTATATAGTGCTCCAGAGTAGGGAGTACAGATTAGGGGACATGTCTGTTCCCTATATAGTGTTCTAAAGCAGGGAACAGTGATTGGAGGACATGCCTCTTCCCTACATAGTGCTCCAGCGTAGGGCACAGCAATCAGGGGACAGGTCTGTTTCTTATATAGTGCTCCAGTGTAGAGAACAGTGATTAGGGGACATGTCTGTTCCCTACATAGTGCTCTAATGTAGGGAACAGTGATTAGGGGACTTGCTGATCCATATATAAGTCGGGAATTATGACAAAGGGACCTTGTCTGCCCCCTATATATAGTGCTCCAATGTAGGATGTATTGATTAGGGGACATGTCTGTTCCCTATATAGTGCTCCAGTGTAGGGAGTATTGATTAGGGGACATGTCTGTTCACTATATAGTGCTCCAGTATAGGGAAGAGTGATGTGACCTAAAGGGGTCCAGACCAACACAGAAACATGCTGCCTCATGTTCAGTCACACCCAGGAGTTATTTGAGCTTTAAGCCGATGTTTAAATTCCCATCCGGCTGGTCTGCTTGATGCGGAGCGAACTCCAGGTCCTCCCCGTCAGCCTGACACCCCCATATACCGACACCGAGGGATGTACAGGCACACGTAAACACAGGCCTCATTACAGGAGCAGATGATTCAGACGCAAACAAAAGAAACATAGCTGTCCAGAGAGAATTCCCACCTGCTGCCGAGGAGCACCATTCCCAGCGTTCAGAGGATATCCACTCAGTTTAGCATAAACTGCTGAACGTTCTCCACTCCAGACTGCTGTAGTGTAAGTGCGTGCAGATGTCGGGACCCCTCAGAGTTAAAAGGAGCTAACGCTAGTGTACCATGTCCAAACATCTGACATCTTCCGGACGTGTTGCGTGAAGAAAACATGTGTTTTAACCACTTTTCCCTAAACAGACAGCGAAACGCTGGTTAAAGGGAATTCCGACTCCGAGTGGGACTGGGGTGAAACCTCATTACAGTGGTGGTGATGGGAACCGGGGGTCTCTGTGTCTATAACACACATATAGCCTTCAGAAATGAGTTTACTTTGGGGACTATTTACCGCACAGCGTCCTGCATGTATCCTTCCATGATGAACGGACTTGGACCGGACCGGCTTTTAGAGGTGGACGTCTGGTTCCATTCGCCACCACAGTGAGCAGTTCTGACTCTGTAAGTGTCTGAAGTGTCCTGGAGGCTAGCAATGTGATCCAGGGATCACTGGAAAGGACACATCACACTCTGTATGTACTACCATTTGTCTGCCGATCTTCCGAGATCCGACATTGTGGACTCCGGTTTCCAGAAGGCCACAATAAAAAGCCGTGTGTGGTCGGAGAGGGAGCATAGCATGCTATAGTCCTGTGTTTCACTGAGTATCAGCGCTCCATCAGGTTCTCTGGATGAGCGGACGAGCGTCTAGGCATGGCCGTCTGGGGTGCGCCCAGGTCGGATACAAATTCCCAAGATTCCGGGTTCTGTACATCCAGGCCCCTGAGGACTGATAATGCGATGCAGGGCTTGCTGGAAAGGGCACGTCACTCTCTACTGACCTGTGGAGTTCGGCTTCATCACGGAAGTCACTTCTTGTAAAGCATTCCCTTCTCCTGGGATTACTCACGACATCAGCGATTATTCCAAGTCAACGCAACTCTCATCCCAGAACTGTCGACTCTGAACAGCCTGAAGTCTTAGAGCCTCTCAGCTGCTCAGAGCTCACCGGAGCGGTTTTATCCTAAAGGTGATGCTGAACAGACTCTGTTTACTGTACTTTCCGGGATCTGGGTTGCCAGATTGAACAGGATCCCCAGTCTGGAATTTTTCCATAAACAGAATTATTTAGCAGTGAGGATTTTATCACCACGCTGTAGCAGTTCCATATAGAAAGCTATAAATATAATACTGTCCTTCTCTGTAAGTGATGGTTATATGTAATAACAGCTAAAAGAACAATAACAATTAAATTAAAAAGCTTCTCAGTGCGTTAATAATACACCGAGACCGGCAGCACCTCATTCTACATCATATAATATATTATTATAATTATTATTATTATAATTATTATTATTATTAATTCTAATATTAAAGTGCTATAATGATAACAATCCATCGCTCATTCACCACTGACTGTACAGCATTTGCTAAATAGTGACCTGACCCGGGGTCGTCCGGAAGACTTTTTTGGGTTAGCCTGGATCATGCATGCTGTAATTAGGACGTCTAGACACTCTTACACCTAAGAATTGGTCAGTTGGTCCAGATTTGGTGGATGGCACAATTCCGAGGAGAATTCCCTGTAGACTGGGATTTTAGCCACTGCTGGTAGACCCGTATGACCGTACGCTTCCACACACCTGCAGATTCAGCTACTTCCTTCACACTATGGTCTTTGGCACGCCCAAATGCAGTCACTCCTTTTAGCCAATCATTAACATCTGCTCTGGAGCCATTTTCCACACATGGAACGAGACATTCCCTGCACTGTAGCACCTCTTCCCAATCTATGGATCCCGTCACTCACACCCCGCAGGGATTTATAGCCCCATCATCCTCGTGCAGCGCCATCTGCAGGAGCCTGAAGGTACTACCACCTTAAACACACACGGGGACTCAGTGTTTCTGGTCCGGTGAGTTTATACCCATGCTGGTCAGCTGTTTGTCGTAGGTGAGGCTTCCTGTAAGAAGGATGTTTTGCTGCTCACTGTTTGAGTACTGAGTATCGGAAAAGTGCCAAACTGACACCTGCTGTGAATAACATGGACACACTGCTGTTCCTGCCGCTCTGGGATACGTCTGACACAGCGCAACACATCACATCACATCACATCCTTCTTCATTGGTGGTAAGACACCACTGCATTGCATTATGGTGGACACTGGGAATTCTATATATTGGGAATTCTACACTACATTCTGTGATGCATTATGGGAGAATGCAGTAGAGAATGATTCTGAAGCCATCTCAGGACCCCTCCGAAGGAGCATGGAGACCACCGTGACCTAGTCAGTAGGCTTCTGCTGCCTCTAATTCACATGAAGCCAATCAGTAGCTTTCCCGAGCACCACGGACAGCAGTGTGGAGCACCTACCTGCCCCCTAACCCTAACCCTGCCCCTGAAAACAGAACGCCTGACCAAACCGTGCTTACCTTTCAGGCTGGACTCCACCTTCAAAGTGCAGCCGCCACACACGCAATGAATTGTGGGAAAAACTACTATATTTATATGTAAATAGTGTTAAAGCTTCAAAACATTCCCTTCACATCCTATCCAGTCTGTTTAGGGTCATCTGTGGTGTCACACATACCATCACACCTTAACCACAGCAGTCCAGCCCCGCCCATACAGGCTGAAGTTACAAGCAGTGCCTCAGCTGCTTGGTGAATGGTGTGCAACACAGAACAGCCAATCAGAACACTGCCCATTTACATATCTTTTTTTTCCAAGGTACAAAAACAGAAAGAGACAAAGAGATGTTGGTCAAACGGCCAGCTAAAGCTGAATTTACGGGCCCTTTAAGGGGAACTCCACCAACATTTCAAAAGTTCATTCAGAGAAGAGTCAGAACTTGTTCACAGTGGTGGTGAAGGTAACCAGACGTCCCCCTCTAAAACCTGCCTCACAGAAAGTTCCGACATGAGGTGGTTCTGAATACGCTGCCTGATGTCTGAGACGCTGTTTATGATAGTGTGGAGAAGATTTCAGCCTTAAACTCCATTCATGGTGGAGGGATACATGCTGCAGGGCGCTGGGAGGCAAAAAAATAGTCCCACAAAGAAACTTATTATTTCCAGGTTTTCCAGATTTTTCCATCATCAATAATCCATATAACACTCAGAAGACACGTGTAGGTTCACTGGTGGTTTAGATAGTCAATAAAATGTCTATATATGTGTGTTCTAGACATGGAGAACCCTGGTTCCCATCACCACCACTGCAAAGAACATCTAAAGCATTTAACACTCTGAATTCTGCAGTATTCGGTGGAGCTCCCCTTTCACAGCCTAAATAAGCCACACTTTGAACATGACTACAGCCTGTTTAAGGCACGTTCAGGGCTCCAGCGCCTCCCTACAGCCACCTCCAGCCCTGGCCGGGACTCTGCTAGCCGCTGCAGCGAGAGGCACAGAGAGAAACCCAAACCCTCCAACATTACTTAATCCAAAACATCCTCCGCTCTCTGGCTAACTTTGGCCCGGCAGTAAGACACTTGCATGCGGCTTAACGCTGCTGACACCCCCGGCAGAAGGCTAAGGTGCAAATAAACTGTGCTTTAACTTGATTTCGGAGTGCACAGAAATAGTTTAGCGGCTGTATTTGGGTGGCACCGGACACTTCCTATAAAAGGCAAGTGGCTTAGCTTAGCTTAGGCTAACTTAGCTTAGCGTAGATGCACAGGCTTTTTCTCCGCTCTCACCATGTCTGCGGCGATGAAAGTCGGTCTCGTAGAGGAGGAATAAACGTTAGCAGGTGGATGTGCTTGCTCGTTTGGGGTTACTGCCTCGGTTTCTTCGCGTTTCTCTCCGTTTTTCTCGTCGCCGCGTCGCTGCTGCCCAGCCCTGTCAGCGAATCCACTTCCTCTACTGAAGGAGGGGAGGGCGGGGGGGCTGACAAAAACGGGACGCTGCGAAAAGCCCGTTACACATCCGGGTCACACCAGACCCCTAACGGCCGGCCAATCGGAGCGCGCTAAGTAAGGCATGGCCAAATATGGGAAGGTAGTAGGCGGGGCAAGGGTGCGGACTCGTCAGTTGCACGGACGGAGCGCTAGGGGGAGACAAAGAGCAGAGAATCCATGTTTGGGTGGCGAGAACGACCAAAGCTGCACTTTAATCATTTTTTAAATCTTGAAAATCAGCATTATTTGAATATATTAAGCTTAATTATAAAGATTATAAAGATAAAATGCGTATTCGTATTTTAAGAAACGTTTTAACGTATTTTCTTTTCATTTAATAATATATCTTAATAATATTTGCGGGGTGTTTACGTTAAACAGGCTGTTTTTTGTTACTGTGTCTTTAAGACTGACATATGTAAATGAACTCTGTCCTAATTGGCTGTCTTGGCGCTCTTTTAAAACGCTGGAGCACTCTTTATCATTTCAGCATGGATATGTGAGGAGAGGCTGCTATAGGGCAAATAAGTTGAAATATGTAAATATTATGTTAGACCTTTTGTGACATCACAAAAACAATGACAGCAAAACGGCCTGTTTTAGCAGATTAGCTTCCATATAGGGAGTAACACAGACTGGAGAGTGAACAGCAGGCGTTAACACTCCAAAAAAGCATTAAAGTGTTGTTTTTTCATGCTATATGTTTTAATGCTTTAACGTATTTTAAATAACTTTGACATAAATAACTTTTTTTACAGTAATAATTTAAAGCTAAACAACAGGTCATTGTATAATACTCTATAATAAAACTTAAAAAAAAATACTAATAATTAGAGTTATTAATAGCATACTACAACTACTACTACTACTACATTATATTATATTATA
>CM067494.1:17550460-17560033 GCA_034552555.1 Semaprochilodus insignis | reverse complement strand
GCTGTGAGGTCAAATAGTCCCCCAAAGAAACTTAGTATTTCCAGGTTTTCCAGATTTTCCATCATCAACATTCCATATACACTCAAACACGTGTAGGTTCCCTGGTGGTTTAGATAGTCAATAAAGTGCCTATATGTGTGTTCTAGACATGGAGAACCCTGGTTCCCATCACCACGTCTGAACCGTCTCACACCAAACCCGCTCTCGATCACTCTGTTTGTGTCTCACACACGGAATTATGCAGGAATGTTTGCTACATGTGCGCTGTTTGTTCATTAGACTTCTATTTCTGAGATCAGATTCCTCGTTATGAGGCTCAGCGATCCGCTCTAGTCCCGAGAGCTGCAGGATAGGGATCAGGGAGTGATGTATTCTGCTATGATGATGCAATTAGGAGAGGTTTGGGATGTTCTGATCTTACCGAAGTTCTCAAACAGGAAATCTCTGATCTGTTAGTGCAGAAGACTGTTTGTGCCCTAGATTCGGCTTTCTGGCCTAATCACACTCCGGATATTTCCCGTCAGAGGAGGAATTTCCTGAGCAGTAAATTAAGTGGTGCTTTTTTGGTGACTCTGTGGTTCTATGTTTAGCAGCGGAGCTGCAGGTATGTGGGCAAATTGTATCGTTATCTGCTGTGAAGAAACTGGAACACTCGGCAGTGAGTCACGAGTTTAGTCTGTCTGTCTGAGTGATTTATCTGTCCCTGCTTAAAGGAGCAGTGTGGAAGATTTACGGGGGGGGGGGTCTATTCTCAGTAATGTAGTGTAATATACAAAGCCATGTTTTCATTAGTGTATAATTAATCACCTGTAGCTACAAATCAAATCGTGTTCTCGATATCTTAGAACGAGCCTCCATATCTATATAGGAGCAGCTCGTCTCCCAACAGAGACTACCACCGCCATGCTTCTACAGTAGCCCAGAACAGACACACCACACACTGGCTGTAGAGAGAGACTCTCACGCTGTTACACATTAGGTGGCGCTACAGCACCGACTGGAGGACGTAGAAAGAAGGAGAACCCTTATTTATTAGTTAATATGTTTTCCCCAAATTGTCATCAGAAATATGACAAATTTGATATGGAATTACTCTCTGCCTGTCTGTCCACATCAGCGCTGTCTGGCTAGCCTATGGGCAGAATACAGCATTAGGGTAGCTTGTTAGCATTAGCGTTAGCATGTTCTTTAATAAAGAGGTCAAACCATTAAAGTATTAACAGGTCTATCTGAACTTTAGATGCATGTGACCTCCCCCTGTCCTCTCCCTCTCCCCCTCTCTCCGGGGCCGGGCCCACAGGACTGCTAGTATTACTGAACAAACAGCCCAAACCAAATATAACGCCAACCGCCGCCTCTCTGGCCTTGTGGGCGTCCGTCTGAGGGGTCAGCTCTGTTTTCTTTTCTCTCCAACCGCCCGTCCTATTTAATCAGCTGTTTAACCGGCCCCTGCTGACCTTTCACCCACGCAGTAGCTCCGCTAACACTAACCCTGCACCGACACCAGCCAGGCCAGCACCGCGCTCGATCCACCGAGGAGGGGAAGCTGAGCGAGAGCAGACTGATAGAGAGGGATGATGAAAAGATGAAAGGTATTTACCCAGCGATTTCAGCAGAATGAGGAAGCACTTTCCTGGGAAAGGCCCTGAGCGACAGCTCATTGATGTGCTTTGATTTCAGCCATGTTTGTTTCCTCCTCTCCGGTTTCAACTTCAGACGGAGGGTGAAAAGGAGAACCAGCACACATCAATCAGTAACTCGTTTAATTATCGCTTCATCCCTACGGCCCACATGACTGCTGCCAAAAGCACGCGCACGTGTCCTCCAAGGGCTCATATCCCACATACCCTAGAGGTTCATTTCTAACGCGTGGGTCACTTAAGCCCCAAACACGCCGTCACGTTTATCCAGGCCACGTTTCTGTCCACCGTGCCTTTAAGACTTATATATGTAAATGAGCTCTGTTCTGATTGGCCCTGTGCAGCATATCATCCAGAACATGGTTGAAACACTCCTTATAAGGCAGGTTATAGAGTGGGTGGGCGGAGCTTAACCGCCATAGGCCACATAGGTGGATGGGTATTTGTAAATGTGCTGGCTTTGTGACATCACAAAATAAATTCATTCAGAATTCAACTTCGTTTTTCCATATACGGATCATACGGACTCGGAATGGTTCGAAAACAGTGTAGCAGTACTTGCATACTACATCAAACTCGTACAGCGTACACTGTAACTAAACCCACCTAAACTCATTTACAACCGACCTGAGCTACAGAGACTACCGGGAAGTTCAGGTAAACAAATCAGAGATTCCGAATTCGGAAAAAGGAAGACTGTTCATCAGGAACAGATAACAGAAATGCTAAATAATTAGCATTATGTTAACTGCTGGTCACTAACTGCTGGTCACTCACTGTTAGCATGACTTGCTGACCCGTCCCGAGTCATGTGTTGGGATGTGGGCCTACAGGGAGTCACAACAAACAGACCGGACCCAGCTGTTATTCATACCAACATCCAAATCCCTCATGTGATTCCAGCCTAATCATATTAAGTGTGTTGTTCTACACTCCAATGTGACCCACACGTGCTGCACTGACCCTGATATTAGATGCCGGTAGTGAGTATACACCCCCATACTGACTTCTGGTTCCACCGACATTAAAAGTACAGCACGTTCGACACACTTTGGACACACAATATTTTGTGCTCACAGCAGTAAAATATACACGTACATGTAAACTCATATCCTGATCGGTCCATTCATCATAATAGTTCCAGGGCAGCAGGTCCTTTCCAATGATGCTAAATATTAATTATAAATTTAAATAATAATATTAATGACTAGATTTTATAAATTATATAAATTATTATATTATTAGCCGTTTTCTACAGCCTCTCTCCATTAAAAACCAATGCATCAAAGCAAAATGAACTTTTAATATTCATGTTTAACGTGTAACATGAATAAACTCGGCTAGCTAATCCACAAGGCATGGATGAACCAATTCTAAACAGCAGCTTCGATTCCACGTATGACCTTCCAGGACTGAAGAGTAAGTGGTAGATTTTGAAACCAGCCCTGTTACATCACCACATCAGATCCTCACTTCAAATCACTTCAGAGGAAAGTTCAGCGTTTTCCATCGTATGGGCCCTTTAATTAAGCGTGCCTCGAGCTGCTTCTCCCTCTCTGTTGTTAAAACACGCTCGGCAAGACCCGACACGTCCGCAGACGTCTTTCACAGACTCCTGAGGAGCTCCGAGGTCACAGACGAGCGCCGCAGAATACACTCCAGAATGTTTACCTGTACTCTTTAGGAGATCACGGCCAGGTACAGAACACCTTGAGCCGCGGTAACAAAACCTAATCTAGATCCAAATCAGCAGCTGCTCAGACGAGAATTAAGGTCAGACCGTGACTGCGGAACACCCATCTGCTCCTCTCTGACCTACACGCGACCTGTCTGACCAAAATAGGCCTGTCATGATACATGGTACTCGTCCTTATCATAATATATGACATCACAAAGTATATATATGTACGATAAGTGTGTGTGTGTAATACATATATATATACATACATATACACACACACACACACACACACATACACACACACACTTTTGCTATATCGTCTCATAGAAACGTACAAAAGTGAGGTTGCTAATGTTTTTAGCATTATGCTAACATCCTTCAGCTCATGTTTATATACAGCGGTGTATCATGCAGTGAGTCATAAACCACACAATCGAGTCTATTAGAAACACTGAACATCTCCACACAGTTTGAGGCGAGCATGTGCTGCTTTAGGCCTGCAGTTAGCTGCATTAGCGCCTCGTATAGCTCCAGCATTAAAAGCAAGCAGGCAAACCTCAGACACAACCGCGTCTCGGCTGATCGACTGTATCTGGATTACCTGGGGGTGAATTTAGCAAACCATAGGTTTAATAATGTCCCCCTGGAGCCACTTTAAAGCCAAAGTGGGGCTTAGCGTTAGCCTGGAGGAGAACCTGATGCTAATCGAGTGGGATTATACAGGTTACAGTGCAATTTGGAAAGTTTAACTTTCTCTTTCCAGCCTCCAGTCTTTGTGTTCTCCGACACAAGGGAGTGGTTGTTCTCTCCATCACTCGTCCGTCAGCTCGGGGTTCATTTCTGATCACGCCTGCGTGGCGCTTACGTAACCCAGCCAGCGCAGCACCGACACCACTCTTTCAGTTTCATACTGATATCATCTTGTTTCTGGAGAGGCTGAAAAATCCCATCTGTAAGGGAATTTTACACCACGTTTCAGGAAACACCAGAAAACAAGAACCTATTCTTTAGTCACCGATTAGCTAGAACACCAGTACCTGTCTACTGGAACATCTTCATAACTGACTGACATCATATTGAAGTAAGTAGGTGCTTAGTTTCCTTGCTTAGAGTCTTTTACTGGAATTATAAATCCAACACAAACAAAGGGGAATGGGTTCTTGGAGCGATGCTGTAGAACCCCTTTTTGAGAACCCGTCAACAGATGGTTCTTTAGAGTGTTAAATGTGCAATTATGTCTAACTTACTTTAAATGAGCATGGAGAACCTTTTAAAGGTCATATGAAGGATCACAAAGAACATACAGAACCTTTAAAAGGTTCTTCACACCTGTGTTTAAACACAGCGGTTCATCTGTCGCATCACACGGATGATGAGGCCTACGTTCTGCGGTCTTCACCACGGAGGTAGAAGAGAGACAGACCGTGATCTACACCACGTCCGCCCGCTGAGCAGGTCATCCTGGAATGACACTGTTTACCGAGCTTTGCGGAGGTCAGCTGATCCAAAATGATCAAAGCCCGTTCACCCGACACCTAAACCCACAGTGAAGTTCAGGGTTCTGTAAGGGGGCAGCAGGCCGGGTGGTGGCGTCTCGGCCTTTCATTAAGCCTGACTCGGATTAAAGAGAATCATCCAGTTTAACACTGTAATCCAGTTTAAACAGCGCCGTCCAGATGCACCCGCCTTTATTTATATGGTTCTTTAGACGTCTGACCCGTCAGGCTCTGGAAATCCAAATTCTGTTACCTGCTAACTTTATTAGCCTCGTAGCGCTAGGAAGCTAACTTCAGGCTCCAAACCCATCTAGAACACTCCAGAGGATACAGACAGCTGAAAACTTTTTTTCTTTCAAGGTGTGTTTGTGGTAATAGGATACGGTCTAATACAGGGGTCTCAACCGTTCCGCCCCAAGGCCCACCTGATAATAATTACAAAGCATAACAGCCCACCGGAAAACCATAACCAACTTATGATCTGATGTTCTGATTCAAACAAGGGACCTGTGAAACGTCTCTGTCAGCGGCTATGCTGCCTCGAACCGAAGACGTTTAATTAGCCTGCTACTTTTTTTTAATTATTTGGGCATGTGTACATTAATATATATATATAATATTAAGATTAATATACTTAATATAACACTAATATGGTTATATATGACGTTTCTGACTACTGCTTCCACCTGACTGCAGGCCCACAGACCACCAGGCGGCGCTTCATAGCCCACAGCTTGAGAAACCCTGCTATAATATTATTAACAAACTGAAATGCATCATTTCTTACATGTCTTCATATGTTCCTATATAAAGGGGAACTCCACCAAATTTCCAAAATTTCTGCATAATGAAGTGGCTGATGAAGTGGTTCAGAGTGGTTTGGTGTGAAATGCTCCGTTCTACAGGAACTTACTACCATGGACGAAACTAAAACAGCAGACAATAGTAAGAGTGTCTTAAAACCCGATTTCAACCATCTTTATGGCTAACAGTGAGTCATAAACCACATAGTCGAGTCTATTAGAGATTACTGAACATCTCCACACGCTTTAGGGCATGCAGTCAGCACCATGCTGATAGGTTATAAGCTTCTAGCACTTGTTAGCTTCATTAGCCTTTAGCTCCAGTGCTAAGTAAAGAAGCAAACTAGCATTTGGTAAAAGGGGTTTCAAGACAGAGCTGTTCCCAGTGGTGGTGAAGGTAACCAGACGTCCCCCTCTAAAAGCTCCCTCACAGAAAGTTCCTACATGAGGTGGTTCTGAATACGCTGCCTGATGTCTGAGACTCTGTTTATGATAGTGTGGAGAAGATTTCAGCCTTAAACTCCATTCATGGTGGAGGGATACATGCTGCAGGGTGCTGTGAGGTCAAATAGTCCCCCAAAGAAACTTAGTATTTCCAGGTTTTCCAGATTTTCCATCATCAACATTCCATATACACTCAGAAGAGTGGGTGGTGTAGGTTCACTGGTGGTTTAGATTATGTGTGTCTATATGTGTGTTCTAGACATGGAGAACCCTGGTTCCCACCACCACCACTGTAGAGAACATCTGAACCATCTCACACCAAACCCACTCTTAATCACTCTGCTTACATCTCAGACACTGAGTTTAACTTAAAGTTCAGGTGAAATATTGAATATTTAATTAGCGGAATGTCCGTTAATAACATGAGCTTCCACAGTGGACTGAGAGAGAAGCCAAAAGCAGGCTTTGATCAGCGTCTGGCTCCTCTACAGAGGAAAAAACCCCGTAATCAAGTTTTACAACTCTAATCTTGAACAAAACTAGGCTGCAGATAAGATAAAAAAGTTCAACTCCACACTTTAATCCTGTTTGAGAGTTTTATTGATTCACTGAGGCAGTTTCAGCTTTCAGTGAACATGGCCACAGTGAGGTGCTATAGATCAGTCAGGCACTTTGGCAAAAGGTAAGCATGGTTTGATGTTGAACAGCATTGGGTAACATGTTTCATCCCCACTTATAAATTATGAAACAAATTAACATCAAAAATACTGATCGCGTTTCGGCAAGACCCGATTTTGCAGTCCAAGCCAAGCGGATGAAATATTAAATCCAAAAAAACAGGAAAGAAAAGTTCTTTACAACATTCATCAGCAGTTTATCCATATGGTCTTTTGTGTGTGTGTGTGTGTGTGTGTGTGTAATTCCCTCATTTCGAAGCTCAAATATCTGCCTTCATACCTGCTCCTAAACCAAACTGATCCACAAGTTGGACGGTGGGGCCGAAAACAAAGTCTGAAATTCTCTTTTTCACTTCCACAAAATTCCCCATCCAGACTGCGACGCTCTGGCTGCCCTAATTAGGTAAATGAAGGCAAACTTCATAAAGCAGTAAACTTTTGTGTCTGGTATTTCGGCCGAGATACAGACCGCCAACCGTCTGTCGTAAAGGTTAAACATTAACAAGGTTACCAACTTTTCCATTTTGTTAAGAAACTGCCCCTTATCTCGGATGAACTCTTGGAGCTACAGACCTTTGACTTTTCTGTTTGTAGTAAACCGCTTTCCCTGGAACTGGACTTCGTATCCCGTGTTCCTCGGCAGCGGTTTCAATTACTGTGTGTTTGCTGATGCGAAACCGACAGTGGCTTGGTATCTTTGGTTCTTCTATGCTCCCCTCAGAGCCTTACCTTCAACAGCAGTCTAATAAAACAAGGTGCAAATCTCATATCGTTTAGCGCGAAAGCAGTCTCTATGAGAGGACTTCATGAAACGCGGTTGGATAGACTGCGGATGGCACGTCTTGCTGTAGTTTTAGCAACTAACCAATCTAGCCTCAAGCGCTATTCCCTTTGCTAACCCTTTTTTGGCATCACCATAGAAGGCTACCAATGTTTTTTCAAGTAAACACATCACGTAATATAACTTAGTCTTTCCTGACTAGACTACTGCGTTCATGACACTGTTCCCCTCATGCAAACACCCTGAAATGGACTCGTCCTAACAGTCCCAGTGCGTGATCTCAGCTAGCACGTGCTCCGCTGAGCGCTAGCTTGTAGACCTCCGTCATGTCTTCGCAGTCCGTGATCGAGAAGGTGCTATCGCCCAGCCTGGCTTGATAAGCTTTGTCCATATCCCAGTATCCCTGACGTGGACCAGCGGGCCTGTTTTCTTTTAAGTCCAGCAAGTTGTCGGCGGAAATGCTGCCACGCATTGTAGTGCTGCCCCCTGCTGGGCGCTCCACCGTCGCCACAGGATCGCGCCGATCTGGAAGGTCGAGGCGATCGAACGACTCTGAGGATAGGATGCTATCCTCGCTGATGGCACCGCTGGGCCTCATTCTGCTGCCCCCTGGTGGCAGGGAAGCCGCCAGTTGGTCCAAAGATCCGAATTCCTGCAAGCCGCCAGAGGAAAACTTGCCGTGACGTTTGAGGATGCCTTTCCGCCGTGGTGGTGTTGACGGACAAAGCGGGCTCTGAGGGGTTTGGGCAGAATCGCTGCTGTCTGGAGAGGAGGAATAATAGCCCGACTCCCTCTCCACCGGCTTCTTCAGGATGCCTTTACGAGGAGGCGGAGCGGGAGGCGGAGCAGTAGGAGGAGCCACAGTAGCGTTTGCCGTTTTTTCTTCCAAAGGCGGAACTTGCACTTCGGAACTTTTCTGCTTCAGGCTGCCACGCTTTTTCAGGATGCCTTTGAAGGGCCGGGGGCCATTACTGTCCTGCATGCTCTGGGAGACGTTGTTTTCTTTGCGTGACCTACGGATCGAGCGCTGTCTCGTCACCGTCACATCTCCTCCGGCACTGCCTCCGGTTCGCAGCAGGCAGCGCATCTTGGAATTACTTTGCAGGAGGGGTCGAGTGGTTCTTCTCAGCCAGTCTGCGATGCGAGTTGAGCCACCCGTTTGGGCCGTTGTCGGCACTCCAGTGTTCTGCGGCGTTGCTGGCACTGCTGTCTCGCTCTCGGCCAGCAGAGGGCGCTGGTAGCCCCAGTTGAGCCACCAGTGGCCAGCGATTTCCTCCAGAGTTGCCCTGCGGTCGGGATTCACCATCAGCATCCACCGAATCAAACCACAGGCATCTGTAGAGGAAGAGACACGGTGTAAGGTCCTGCAAAACCGTTTAAATACTAGTGGCTTATGACTTAATCCCTTCTTAATCCCGTCTTTTTTTCCCCTCCAGGTGTGACTCCAGGTGTGCACCCTTGCCACCGCTGCAGGGTAGCGCAGTAACTAACGTTTACTGCTGTAATTAACTTACTTATCGCCTTTTATTGCTTTAACTCCTGCAATACAGCCGTCTGGAATGTTCTCTCTTTTGTAATTAGCTTTTCGTGAGCTGATGGTTTGCAGGGTCTCACCTGAGGGTCTGGTGGGTCTGCGGTAATCCCCTGTGCTGATCTGCCGGACCAGGCTCCTGTAGTCGTGTCCGTCGAAAGGCATGGCTCCGTGCACCAGAGCGTAGAGCAGAACTCCCAGAGACCAGCTGTCCACCTCAGGGCCTTTATACGGCCGGCCGTTTACGATTTCTGGGGAGGCGTAAAGTGGGCTGCCGCAGTACGTCTGCAGATACTCATCACGCCCGTACAGGTTAGACAGGCCAAAATCAGCAATCTGTGAATACAAGAGGGATTTGTTTCCATTATTATTATTATTATTACTATTATTGTTGTTTTTATTATTAGTAGTGCTGTTAATCTATTCCAAGCCATTCACCATGCAGTAAATGCTGACACTGTCGTTTTTCGGACTCCTGCCAAGTGATCGTTTTAAGACACCTTACATAATAAAGGAATGC
>CM067494.1:17519443-17542960 GCA_034552555.1 Semaprochilodus insignis | reverse complement strand
TGTAATACACTACAGGAAGTGTAGGGGGCTATATGACCCACACAGTCATTCTGACAGACTGTAATACACTACAGGAAGTGTAGGGGGCGATACGACCCACACAGTCATTCTGACAGATTGTAATACACTACAGGAAGTGTAGGGGGCTATATGACCCACACAGTCATTCTGACAGACTGTAATACACTACAGGAAGTGTAGGGGGCGATATGACCCACACGGTCGTTCTGACAGACTGTAATACACTACAAGAAGTGTAGGGGGCGATATGACCCACACGCTCATTCTGACAGACTGTAATACACTACAGGAAGTGTAGGGGGCGATAATGTTTTGTTGCATCATAAAAAAGAAATGCACAGGTGCAGCTTTGAAAGATGGCAGCGACAAACAGATAAGTATCAAAGCGGACAGAAAAGGTTGTTTGATTAATTAAGTGATTAATTAAGAGGTGTGTTACATTAGGGTTGAAAGCAAAACCTACAGAAAGTTACATCTGCAGAAGAATTGGTGACCACTGATTGATATCATTGCTTTATATGAGTTCAACATAATGCACAGAGCTGCTTCTATTACTGCTGAGCTGCAAAGCTGCCGTTGGTACAACGAATGCTCTATAAATATAGTTTTTATTTTTATCATTATATATAATATTATTTAAGATGTATATCGAATGACTTAAGACAACTCATGAATATACTGAGTAAAATGACCCAGTCTGATGTGGTACATAATAGCTGAGTTATAATGGACGTCTCACCAGATCCACGTCCAGGATGTTGGCTATGAGCTGCAAGAGTGCTTCACAAGACAGAGCTTCATCCAGCAGCTTCAGACGAAGAACTGCAGCAGCCACGCAGCTGCAGGCGATAATGGAGGGTAGACACAAAGAAAACCTGAACTCTGAAACAACACAAACGAGAGAAGTGAAAATCAGTGGGGGGTGACATGGGAGCTATGGCACAACAAGATATCAAAAACTACGACTACAACATTTTAAAAACACTTCAGGTCATATGCATCAGTGCAATCACTCCAATTAAGCAGAGCTCATCATGCTCTGCTGGACTTCCAGAATTATCAGGATTTAAGCTCCTGGTTTTCGGACAATAGAGTGGCACGTTAAATAGCTCAAAAGTCTTGTCTACTATTTATCTTCGTAGGTGTGAATAAGATGGGGACGATATTGCTAAATTTATACAACATTATATGGAGTTTTCAGATGATATCCCTGCATATCCCTGGCACCCAGATTGTGGAATGAACTTCCACTGGCTGTCCGAACAGGAGAATCTCTTGCAGTCTTCAAACGCAGACTATTGACCCTTGTTCGGGAATAGTTGTAAGTCGCTGTGGATAAGAGCGTCTGCTAAGTGCCATAAATGTAAACGTTATCTAATGTGTACAGTCCCTGGCCACTTAACAAGAAACCCTGCCTTGTAGTTATACCTTGTTGGTGTACAGTTTAGACACTGTAGCTCATCTGTCGGTGTACAGTTTGTAGTAGTCCTTAGATGGGTCAACAGTCAACCAGTATAGCCAAGGCAGGAGTTTCTAATAAACTGGCCACTTGGTATGTGTACAGACCACCGCTTCCCAGGATGAAAGAAACTGCAGCGTGAGAAAAGAGGAAATGCTTCCCAGAAGTGACCCGGCTCTATTACACAATAGAGAACATATAGAGTTCAGCCTTGACTACACCTGCTCACCCTCAGTTTAGCCCCTCAGGTGCAGGAGGTGCCCTGACACAGCACATTACCACCATTATCACTACCGACCACAAGCAGGTATCACCTTTAGACAGGTCTGTTTCAGACAGGTGTGTCACCACTGGTTCATTCACGTTCAGGAAGTGGTGATCTCAAAGAACCGGTATATGATATTCCATAATACGTCTGAGTCTGAGCAGTCAAGGCTGTGGTCACCTGCAGCTAATGGGTGGGATGGAGTGGCTTGAGTAAGAAAAGAATGGATGAGTGGGCTTTCACATTATGCAAGGTTAGTCAAACCCAGGTTCCTGTGCACACACACACACACATCACCTTCCTTCAGCAAGTGTAGTCAATCTGCCAGGACATATTCTGTGTCTGAAGACTGCTCTTTAGTTTCACTGCTGGAGCTACAAGTCCACTGGAGCTAATGGAAGTAATGGATGCTTATTAGCAATTAGCATGGCAATAAATCATCACAAACTTGTTGAGTTAAAACTGAAAGAAGTATTATTACTGAACTGGGTGGAAAGATAAATCGATTTTATATCGAAATTGCAATTTAAAAGAATGTAATAACCAAATAGCAAGAGCTGTAATATTAATTATAGGCTATTTTATCTAAACTGTGTCTTATATGAGGAACGTAAACATAACATCAGAGGCTGTAAACTGCCTATAGATGGGTTAGATCAATCAGAGGCAGCTTTATGCTGTGACATCACAACCACAGCTAACTGAGAAAAGGGGATGCTCTTTTCTAACTGACCAAATAACAGGCCCGGACTTTGGTTCACGGAAAATAGAGGAATTTAAACTGCAGCCGCAACACTGATCAGAAAAATCACAATGATACCGTTACCGTTCAGCGCTATTACTGAACGAGGAGAATCAAAAGCGGCTAAAACATGGTCAGCGTGCGCCGCAGCATGTCGCCCTGTAAAGCCTGAAATAATCTCAGAGGCATCTCTCTGGCTCAGTACTGAGCCTAGCCACTGAGGACTCTATTTCCCAGGATACCCTGGGTGACCATGTGACCTCCAGTATGCAGCCAACAACCTATCCCAGATCGACCTCACCTGATTACTGATTTGTCTCACCTGTTGTTTCACGGCCTATTGAAGATGTTTGCTTTGTTCAGCTCATTGCAATGTAACGCATCTGTCTATTCAGTGTACCAAGCCTTCCTCTACTCGTACTCTCTGGGTTTTTGAGTTTTGGCCTTCTGTTCGACTGTGTTTTTGGATCTCCTGTTTGTGTATGTTTTGCCCTTCGCTTGTTTCTGTCTCTGACCTTGGATTGTGATTTGGTAGCAAACCTTTTTGCCTCATCTGCACGTGTCATACTTTGTCCTGAACCTTACAGTTTTTCACACCACACTGTACATCTTCATGGTTTAACGTCACACATATAGCCCTTTTCCACCAACATGGTTTCGCGGCCGGAAAAATTGGTGCCGTTCCAGCATGAGAAACACTACAGACAGCTAAGAACCTTAACCTGCTGCTTCATGATAGTCCACCTTCATAATGGAGAGAGGAAACACGTACGAGTTGCCTTGCGTGTAATCGCTGTCTATGCCGAACAAGTTGATTCAAGATGGAAGTACAGTTTGCACTTTAAGAACATGTTCCGCCATGCTGTTTTTATGCATTGTCCGCCAACTTCTGCTTACGGACTAAGGACCGCCCACCTCCAGATACGCAATCGCTCGGTTCTCAAACCAGCGGAAAAGGGGGCCCATTCTTAACATTCAGTAGAGCCTGGGAACCAGCACCAGCACTAGCACCACAAGCACTGGCACTCTGTTGGTGGAAAAGAGTCTCAAAAAGAAGGTTCAGCTCAATGTTTAAGTCTCAACTAATCGCAAAATCAGCAATGAACTGATGAAGAGACTATTAACTATCTACTGAGGCAGCCTCACATCACTCACATCCTAGTCCTACACCAAGTTTTGACTCCTCTACGTGTCCATCATCAGATTCATCCACTTAGGGAAGGGGTCCAAAACACAACCCATGCTACAAAACAGAAATGTGCAGTTACCAAATCCCCCAAATTTGCATAAGCCATGTTTCAAAGCCAATGGAGAGACCATCCTAGCACTGGTATACGTAGGGACCCCCTTCAGTGTTCTATAAGGCCCATTTAAAACAGCCTACACGGGCTGTACCGAGACTGGCATAAGCAATGCAACATGATTCAATCTTAGATTTCAACTGTACACTCTGTTCTTTCATCCGTGTTTCTACTTTGAGTACTTTGGAGTCTTTGAGTACCTGTAGCAGCAAGAGCGATGTAACAGTGGACATGTCTCCGCAGGGCCTTAAAGTTGTGAGGGATTATGGGTAGTCCCTGCAGTAGGGGTTCCAGGAAGTCAGAGGGCAGCACTGAAGCCAAGTCCCAGTCCAGCCTGGACACCACCACAACCTCCCACTGCTACACAAACATACAGTCCACAGTAACTCCAACACTCTGGCGTTAGCTCGAAAGTCCGCCATCACATTAAAATAAATGATTTGGTTTCAGACAACAGCATACAAAGACTGTAAAAGTCCTGGACATCTTCACAGGATTCAGATAATCAGCACGACTCTAGGAAGCTGTAAATTAAAATAAAGATTAGTTAGATGTGTCTGGAATGATAAACAGAGCTGTATACGGGTCTAAAATGACCAGGAAAGCTGTAGAACACTGAGAATGAAGGTGTAATAACATGAACGGAGGAAAATCTAGAATGGAGGTTGTAGTGGACACAATGTTGTTTATTTGCAGTTTAATTTCATTCATGGCCTGGTCTCCAGAGAAAGATCAATTTGTGCTGGTCCAGCGTGAACACTCCTCAGAGCTGTAGGTCGATATTAGTTATTTTTCATGTACCATATTTGCAGATGCCAATACAAAAACACTCATAACAATATTATAAATTATAATAATCTACATTACATCTACATTACCGTGTAATGCTAATAAGGCTACATTATTAGCATTAGAGAGAAGTGTTGTCAAAACATATCAATATATCGGAACTGACTATTCTAAAATGGTACTATATCCTGTGGTGTTGATTATATTCATATCGAGCGCTGTCTCGCTTCCGGATGTCCCCTCTACCTCCGATCTCCCGAACTCCAGCTCCCAGAATCCACCGCCCGAAGACGCCATTGTCACGTGTCTGCCATCGTCCAATCACACCCCGTTTTTCTGTTCGTCATCCCCAGAGAACTGATTACACACACCTGTCATCCTGGTTCTTACACTCTCACACACTGTGTGTTCTTCCGGGCAATTTCTGACTGTTGTTTTGATTTTGACCCTGTTTGATTCTCGTTTACCCTTTTGTCTTAGCTCCCTGGTTTTGTTTGCTCTTCTGACTGTCTTTTGGTTTTGACTCTGGCTTGTCCTTTTGGTTTCATGACTCTCCCTGCTCCCTTTGGTATGTTTGCCTGGATCCTCTTGTTTAGCTGCACTGCTAACTTGATAATAAACCCTTGCTTTGCCTTCAGCTCAGCGTGAGTCAATTTCAGTTTGTTAAACCTTACAAATGCGCTGTACTACTCGCACTGTCTTTTGACCCATGAGGGTTTTAGTAAGAAAAGGATGTCTTGCTTAGTTCTGCGATTGGTTAAGCTAAAATGGCAGCTGCAGCACGTGCGCACTGAGCACCAGGCTCAGTCGACATAGAAAGCAGCAGCAGTCCTGTATGGACATTCTTTGGCTTTGAAGCAAATAAGGATGGAAAGGCAAAGTACAGCAAGCCATTATGTAAAACTGTGCTTTACAACAGCTCCACGTCGTGCACCATCCAGAAATTCAAATGGGTAAATGGGTCCGGGTAAGCGGAGAGGACCTGGTCCAGGTGGAGAAGTTTAATTATCTCGAGGTCTTGTTCACACATGAGAAGGGACCGTAAGATGGGCTGGCACAGGCAGCAGCAGTAATGCGGTCGCTGTACCGGACTGGAGTGGTGAAGTGGGAGCTGTGCTCTCTGTTTACCAGTCGGGTTACATCCCTACCGTCACCTGGGGTCATGAGCTTTGGGTAATGAGTGAAAGAATAAGAACGCAGATAAGGAAGTATGCTGTCTTGGCACAGTCAACTGGCACAAGACCTTGAATTCGTCCCAGGACTCTTTGGAGGGATTATATTTCCAGGTTGGCCTGGAAACGTCTTGGGATCCCTCAGAACAAGCTGGAGGAATCTGCAGGTGACAGGGCCGTCTGGGCTTCTCTGCTTTCCCTACTGCAACTTAAGTGTTTTAAGATGATTAGGAAGATGTTTTTAATGGCCGACCACATGACCATGTGCCCTGCTGCTCCATGACCCCAAAGACTGTTCAACTCCTCAACATGTCCCAGTGAGCTGCCTAGCATTTTGTCATTAGTACATTAAATTCAAGCCATACTGAGACACAGAAAGACACAGTAGGTCACATGTGGCTTGAAATGTACACACAGAAAGACAGTCAGCCTTTGAGTTAAACAGACAAATGCTAATTATCTGTTAGCTCAGCTAAAGTTACAAGCCTAGCCTTTTTCAGCTCATATCTTTCGTTATCGCAGGCTGGTAAACAGTCAGTCTGTGAAGAGGTAGTAAACTAATACCAAGTGTGATAAGCAAAGCTGACTGCTTGCTGTTTATTGGCTCTGTCTGCCAGCACTGCAAGACAGAATTCTGTTTTATCAAACACCTGAAAGTCCTGCATGCTAAGAGGTTCTAAGAGCTTCTTGATATTTGTTTTTTAATAATTGAAAATTATTATTTTTTTCCTCTGTCAAATCTAATCATCTGTCCAAAATGACACTTCTTTTACATGAATGTGATTTAGACATAAGATTATGAAATAGCTTTACGTATGTGCACATCACTGCAAACTTATAGACGTGCAGGTGTCTGAAGTTACCAGCAGCTGGGGCAGCGAGACAGCGTTGTCCGTGTAGATGCAGAGTTTGGTGGCAGTGAGTGGAACCGTTTCTCTGAGTTTGGAGGCCAGGAACATGCAGACGGTCCCGAGCAGCTGCAGGTTGGCTCTGTTGATGGGGTGGCGGGCCATGTACCTGTCCAGATACTGGACAGCCAACGGGAACACTTCCTCCTCACACCGCTGATCCTCACACACCTGGTGAACACAAAACCAGCATATGATTCAGATATGATTCAGTGTGAGGAAACGTTTCCAGCTAACAGTGACTAGTTCACTCGAGGCCACTGTAGCCTCAGGGTCTGGCAGCTCTAAATCAAGTTCTTCAAAATGACTACCAATGTCATCCTCAGTAAATACAGAGTCACTTCTCAGCTTCAAACTGCACCGATCAGGCAAAACATTAAACCCACCTCCTTGTATCTACTCTCAGTGTCCACTTTATCAGCTCCACTAACCATATAGGACACTCCGTAGTTCTACAGTTCCAGACTGTAGTCCATCTGTTTCTCTGTATACTGTATTACCCTGTTCTTCAATGGTCAGGACCCCCACAGGACCACCACAGAGCAGGTACTATGTGGGTGGTGGGTCATTCTCAGCACTGCAGTGACACTGACGTGGTGGTGGTGTGTTAGTGTGTGTGGTGCTGGTGTGAGTGGATCAGACACAGCAGACACTCCTACCTTGCTGGTCCACCTTGTAGATGTACAGTCAGAGACGATAGCTCATCTGCTGCTGCACAGTGCAGTGTTGGTCATCCTCTAGTCCTTCATCAGTGGACACAGGACGCTGCCCACAGGACGCTGCCCACAGGACGCTGCCCACAGGACGCTGCCCACAGGACGCTGCCCCCAGGACAGTTGGGTGGACGATTCTCAGTCCAGCAGTGACACTGAGGTGTCCAGCAGCACTGCTGTGTCTGATCCACTCACACCAGAACAACACACTCTAACACACCACCACCACGTCAGTGTCACTGCAGTGCCGAGAATGATCCACCACCCACATCATACCTGCTCGGTGGTGGTCCTGTGGGGGTCCTGACCATTGAAGAACAGGGTAATACAGTATACAGAGAAACAGATAGACTACAGTCCAGAACTGTAGAACCATCTAGAGGTCCTATATGGTCTGTGGAGCAGAAACAAGGAGGTGGTTTTAATATTATGGCCGATTTTGTATATGACTACAGCAACTATGGGATTCTTGAATGAACGTTAGAGTAACAGTAGCTCTTTACTTTGATGGAGAACCTTTATAAACGGTTCTATATAGCAACAAAACGGGTTCTGATATATATACACACACCATATATATCACATTCTCCATCAACCCGAAGAACCATGTGACTATACAAAGAAACATTTATACATGCAAATGGTTCTTTGAGTGTTCATGGTTCCATATAGAACCAATGTCTTCCTAAAGAACCCAGTTATTTGAGAATGCAGGGCATTACTCAGCACTGTGACCTGTATAGTTTCTTACGGGGCAATATTTCATGTTAGCGAGGTCAGTCAAAACATGAACTCTTTCACAAAGACACTTTGGTCTGTTCATCATTAGTCACTCCTGAGTAAACGTCCTCAGCAGCTACAAGATATGCTAACAATTCCTTTCAAGGCCACGGTGGAGGGCTCTGTTAGCCATCAGCTCGCCTCAGAAATGACAGCCCTGACTGATTAACTTCACCATTAGCTAACGAGTTCTTACCTGCAGCATCCAAACCACCAGGATTCTCCGCATGTATGGCTGTATATCAGTCTGTATGGTGCCGAAATAAGACTCTGAAATAACGTTAGTTTTCTCGAAACTCAGCAGGTTTCTCCACACTCGGCTGTCCTGGGTCAGGACCGGGTCGCGGTAGGCCCGGACCGGCCCGCGGGGTGAGGAGGCTTCTGAGGCGAAAAGAGATTCGTCATTTTCGTGACAAGTTAACTCCATTCGAGAAACCCAAATAATAAAGTATTAATAATAAATGCTCTGTATATAAAAACCGCCGAGTCACAAAAATAAAATGACTCCTTAGAAGAGGTTTGCTAAGCTAACAGTTAGCTAGCTAGCAACTAGCTCTCAACGACGACGGTTAAAAACGGTCGTTGCTAACTAAGCGCGTCCCCTCAGCGTTAGCTTAGCAATTGCTAGACGATATTATTGCACAAAATAGATTAAAACTATAAACACATCGCGTTTTTCTATGTTTTTGTTCTAGAAACAAGTGGAAAACTGTGGGAAAGCGGTCAGAATCCCCTCAGAGAACGGCGTTTTGGTCGAGTGAGAGCCGTTTCTCTCCTCTGCGTTCAGTTTCTGGAACGTTCTCTGATAACGGCAATGTTAGCATGTTAGCATGCTGAGGTAAAATGGGATATTTCTGTCATATATTCCTAATATTTATATCCCAGATCGAAAAAGATGAGCATAAAACTAAAGCACAAGATGTCATGGTTTATCTGGACAATGTTTTCCATATAACATAAACCCTATAACATATAACATATTTCCATATGACATAAACAAATCACTATTTCAGCTCTTTTAGCTGGATATAAATATTAGGACAAATACATTTTAAGCATTTGCAGACTCTTGATACTCAGCCTTAGTCTCGATAACTTAGTTCAATTTGCTGTACAGTAGCCTGGTTTTAGGTGGCGCTTGTTTTGATTTAAGTTCCTTATTAAATAGGAGCTTTAAATCAGGAAAGAGACTAGGCCACTTTTCCACCTTCCATGTCTGGCCAACTAAGGTCCCTGCTGAGAAAAACAACAGCCGGGTTTAGCTGGTCATCCAAAATACAACACAGCGCTGTTGGTTCTCCCAGGGTTTGGAGGCACGTGTCTTTGTGACTGGTGAACCAGTTCCAGAAGCAGCCCAAGCCATGAAACTACCTCCGCCATGCTTCACAGATGAGGTGGTGCATCTTTCTCCACCCTTGTCATAACACCTTCAGAAACAAAGTCATTTATTATATGACCCCCACCTGTTTCAGCCGGATGTACATATCAGGACATCCGTTTAAAATACTAATGTGCCCTTAAATCTGGTAACTTCATTTGGATTGGTCTGCCAAGACCTTTTAGACCGAGTCCTCTTTTTAGACGGTGCTAGTTTCAGGGGTGTTCAAGTTGCTTCTTGAACGCCTTTATCTTCAGCAGGATTGATTACTGTAACAGTCTTCTAACAGGTCTTCCAAAAAAGACAATCAAACAGCTTCAGCTGATTCAGAATGCAGCTGCCAGAGTTCTCACCGAGAGTAAGAGAAGGGACCACATCACTCCCATTCTTAAATCACTGCACTGGATACCAGTCTGCTACAGGATAGACTTCAAAGTCCTGTTACTGGTCTATAAACGTCTCAATGGCTCCGGACCAGCTTATCTATCTGATATGATGCAGCAGTATGAGCCGAGCAGAGCTCTCAGATCGTTAGGAGCAGGTCAGTTAGTCCTGCCTAAGGTAAAGACTAAACATGGAGAGGCGGCGTTTAGCTACTATGCTGCTGTTAAATGGAATCAGCTGACGGAGAGTATTAGAAAAGACCCAACAGTAGATATTTTAAAATCCAGGCTGAAAACATTCCTGTTTGATCCGGCTTTCAGCTCAGTTTAAACACTGTTAGTCTCCTGTTACGGCACTTTTTCTTTTCTTATGCTGACTTTTATTTCTTTTAAAATGTCATTTTATTATTATATTTTATTTAATGATTTTAATGAATGATTTTTAAATGAAATATGATTATATTTTAATGATTTTNTTTTTCTTCATCCTTTATGTAAAGCACTTTGAATTGCCCGTTTGTATGAAAGGTGCTATACAAATAAACTTGCCTTGCCTTGAACAGGAGCTCATTTAGGTTTAATTCAAGAGAACGACTAGCCCGGTCTAGAACTTCCCACCTCCTCTTTCTGGTCGCTCCTTGGTTAAGTGTCCAATATGCTTAAGATCAGTTATTGCTCCTGCATCATGAACATCCAGCCAGGTTTGTATTGGTCTGGTGCTGGTTTAGATGGCCACCCGGCATGGTCATGCTGGTTGACCAATGCTTGGACATAGGAAGAAAATATGCTCATGTATCTTTATGTGGCAGCCATGCATGCCCAAACCATGAAGCTACCTCCTCCATGCCTCACGGCTGAGGTGGTGCCTCCTAGTCCACACTTTCCCTACAGCCTGATTGTCAGTAATTGCTTTCACCTCCAGTATGAAACATTCCATGCTGTTACTTTACGACCTTCCGGTTGTTCTGTGGTGGTTTTGCTTTAACCTCATGTACAAAACTGCCTGCTTCTTTATTGCAATCAATTAAAAGAAGATAATAATATTCAATTACAGATAAATAGATTGAACTACCGTCCTAATACTGATGACTTACTGACTTAATTAGTTCTATGAGTTGCTACGTTTCTATTTCTACATGTAGTTTTTGGAAAGGTACTTTCACTTCCATTGCGGTCATAATTCAACAGCAGTAAGAATACTTTCATTAGTAACGTGTTGACCTTCAACACGTCTGGTGGTGTTATGCACGTGAAAGCAAAAGTCAGTCAGGTGATGTTGCCGAAACTCAACACCTCACACCTGCCAAGAAAACAGGTCAAGAACAGCAAACAATGAAAGAGGCAAAAGACAAGCATGGAGCAATGGAGGAAATAACCTTCCATTAATACTTCATATTGTACACTTTTATTACAACAGGGCTTTTGGGCCATATTTTAAAGTGTAAACAAGCTCGCCCTAAATCAACCTTTCAGTGCCAGTGCTCCAAAGGTTATTCATGTATTTGCATTTGTTTTTTCTCGCTCGTTCCAACTTGCTTGTAGTCGGATGGCTGCCAAAGCCAGTGGATCAGGCCTGGCAGCAAAACAAGCATTTCTGCACTGCAAAGCAGGTCAGCCGCTCTCATAGGCGGAATAACGTGTCTGTATATGAAAAGGAAACGCTTCAGAAATTCCTTTTGACATGTGGACTGTATACGTAGCTTTCACTAAACAGAATCTAGTAGCATGAAGAACAAAAAGCCAAACCAGGTGATCGATAAAATATTGCAAAAGTGATGAATTAAAGGTACACTAAGTAATATTAAAGCCACATGTGGACCACTGAGGAACACGGCCTTGTCTTCAATGCTGCAACAAATTACTAAACGCATCAGGCTAGAAAATATGCTTTTTTGCCATGTACCTTTACCTTTGATTAGTTCAGCAAAAAAAAAAAAAAAAAATTATATATAATATTTTTTTTTTTTCCATTTTTCTTTCGTGCACCTTTAAAGCCAAAAAGACCAAACTCTCCTGGAATTCCACCATTAAAAAAAAAAATAAAAAAATTCTGCTTTATTTAATTATTACATTGTAAACAATGTCTTTCAGAGTGGTTTGCTGTGACATTGTTCACAGTAGTGGCGAAGGGAACCAGACATCGTCCTCTTAAAGCTCCCTCACTGCCTGATGTTCTGGCCTTAAACCTTCTGAAATGCATTAATACACTTATTTTGGCAAATCTAAATTCTCTTCAATGAACCATTTTTATCAACCCATTCACCTACACTGGTGGAAACCTGGTGGAATTCCCCTTTAAAGGAACAGCTTGAACAAGCATGCTAATGCGGCTAACAATGAATGGAAGCTAGCAGCTACAATTTAGCACAATACCAATCACGTGATCTGCAAAATGCTGGTGACTATCCACTTGCATGCACTGTTAGCAATGTTAGCGGTTCTGAACGAGCCGTTCCTTTAACGTCTGTAGAAGAGCAAGCAGAAGGAATCTGAGAGTTTGTTGGTTTTTTGTTGTGGTTTTTATTCTCAGTCCAACGTCATCGCCGGCGTCGCGTCCTCCAGATCTCTGGCCTCTGAGTTCTGAAGCTCGCGCCTGATTTCAGCAGAGATCTGCGGATGGTTCTGAAACTTCAGCAGCTCCAGGAGCGCCTCCTTCTGTTCGGAGGCCAGGTCGGCCTTGTAGCGCTGCGCCAGTGTGAGCAGACTCTGGTGCCACAGAACGGGCAGCGTCCGTTTCTCTGAGCGGAACGTCAGGAAGTGGGCCACCAGCGCGTCCAGCACGCGGAAGGGCAGGGCGTACTTCTTGTCCAGTAACAGACGCAGGAAGATGCTGTTGGCTCCGTTATATTCCATTTCGGCCAGTTTCAGCATTGCAGCGCTGCGGAGAAGACAGACAAACTGTTTAGGTTGTGTGGAAAAACACATTTGGATTCAAACAGCTGGACCAAACAATTCAATTAACAGTCATAGCAGCATAAACAGCTGCACCCAGAAGGAGTCAACCCACAGGAATGGAACTTGGTGTGTAGGTTTGACATTGTGAGACGTGCTAATGATTCTAGTTTCACGCTCGACCGCACATGTGATGTAAGCAGGGACGGGCCTTATCTCTGTACCTGACTGACCCAACAGCCACAATTACAGACATCCAGCGAGCAGTGATGTCCTCCATGAGTCATCCTGTTAGTGCAGCACCATTGGCAGACGGCTGCACCACGCAGGACTACATGTACACAGACCGTTACGACGACTGTCCTTAACACCACGTCACCGTCACCAAAGACTGCAATGGTGTCGTACCAGACTGTCATGGAGTGACTCAGAATGGCAGCGGGTCATCTTCAGTGACGAGTCCCGCTTTAGTCTTGGTGGAGACGACCAACGAATCCGTGTGTGGAGGCACCGTGGTCAGCACCAAGATGAACAGTTTGTTGGGACGCGTCACACGTCCAGAAGATCTGGTATCCTTCCACCTCCACCCCTACCGCACCATCTGCAGGAACTGTGTGAGGATATTCAAGCTGCATGGGATGGATTATCACAGGACACCATTAGGAACCTCTACAGCTCCATGTCGAGACGTCTGGCGTGCTGGGTTAGCAAACACGGCAGCCCGACGCCATACTGAGAGACAGACTTCTGTATGTGTAGATCAATAAATATTGATCATATCAGTCTAAATTTATCATCAGTTATTGATCCTGGTAACCTTTATCTTCCTTCCCAACACACCTGCAATCCCACACCTCCTTCTAGGGGCAGCTGTTCGTATTTCCCAGCAACCTCTAGTTCACATAAAAAACTGACTTGTTAATTGGCTTCTGAAAAAAAAAAGATAGTTAAACGTGTGAAGAACACATGAGATAAAGGAGAAATCTACATGTGGCACATGGGACCAACTGCACTGAGTGTGTTTGAGTTACCTGGAGTGCAGTACGGGGATGGAGCACTTGGTGAGGATGCTGCCGATGATGATGGCCTCCCTCAGAGTGCAGGTACCCGACTCGCACAGCGGGATCAGGATTCCTGCAGGGGGCAGCAGAGTCGCACTCGTTACTGACAGTCATCCTGACTAATCTATTAGTCCGTTACGGTTCAGCGGAAAATCTGTTTTACACAATGGTCCACTTTCTCTGGAGGTAGTCCATCAGACAAAACAATGAGGTGTCCAAATGTTGCTTCTGTAGGGTTAGCACCGGAGCTACAAGGCTAATCTGGCAAACAAGCACTAGAAGTCAATAGTCACCCAAATCTGTCCTGCAAGTCAATCTCAAAGCTCTCTCAAACCAATCAATCCGTGCTGGTGTGACTTTTGGGTAATGTTGCTAGTTCCGCATGAGGGGCGGAGGAGAGCTAGGAGTGTTGGACAGAGAGCTTTTCACTAAGCTACTCATTAGCCACAACCACACGGTTTTAGATTGGTCTGATCAGCAATGTGTAAACCTCGTTTAATCATATTTATATCTTATATGATTTTTTCAATTTCTTATTGAAGGTTTATGAAGTCCAAACAGAACTGAAAGTAATCCGACTACGTGGATGGGGTTCCAGATGACATTTTTAAACAGGTAATCAGTAACTCAGGCTCTCAAGCAGGGTGAGGACAGTTCTAGATTCTGATTAGTAACAGTACCGGGGCCTACAGGTGGAAACCTTGAAGTAAATAAAAGTTCAGGTAGAATTTCTGGAAACGCACCAGAATCAGGTAACAAGCTAACACACAACACTAATCACCTGGACCAGGTGTGTCTGCAGATCAGACGAAGAGTGAAATGCGGTTTGGGTTTCTAAGATAGGTAGCCGATCACAGTGACATTAGTTTCTTCTCCAAGCATGAAAAGTGGTGACACACTGGAAGAACTCTGCTGCCACCCAGTGGTCCACCGCCATATGGACAAGCGATGAATTATCATTACCTGGAGGAATTATTAAATCTCTATGGCTGTAGACGTTTTGTTTCGCCTGCTGCTGTTTTATTGGGTCAAAATGACACTATGAATACACCAATAGAAATGATCCAATAAATTATTATGATTATGGAATAAATTATTTCTCCACAAAAGTCCATTAAAGCCATTTTCCTTTCACTTGTACAGTTTTAGAGATGTGACATCGTGTTCCGAATATATCTGATATTGAAGACTATCATTCAATATATTGGGAAATGTATGAAAATAGCCCAAAATGTATTTTGTTTAATCTGCTTCAGTGTTTGAAATACATTTTGGAAATCAACAAGTATACACACACACACACGCGCACACACACACACACACACACACAAAATAGATTCTATATTTGTCCATACGGGCAATTAAACAATTAACAATTAAAGTTTCTATGAAAAGAAAAATGTGCTTATTGAACTGCAAACAGCATTCCTGATTCTGATTGGTCGGTTTAAAAAAACTAAACAAAACAATAAAAAAAAAACACCTTGTCATCCAGGAAACCCGAACACTCCCGATGACATAATCTCTGGGAGAAAGCCTTGCTCTTTGTTCCAAACAGAACAATAGAGGCGTCTCAGGAAGAGAACGTGAGCCGGAACGTTTACCGGAGTGGAGGCTCACCTTTGAACCACGCCCCGGGTTTAAACAGGGCTTTCTTCAGCGCGCTGTACAGGTGAAAGTTCAGCCGCTTGTACTCGGCAATGTCATCCCGGACCCGCGGCAGCAGCACCAGGTTGTAGAAGCGCTGGGCCATTCGCTCCTTCAGGTTAGAGGAGAAGATCCTACAGCACGGCAAACAGTGACAACAAACAAATTAGGAAAAACAAACACAACCGGAGCGCACGCTGCAAGGAGAGGCATCCCGGAATACTGCCCCTTTATTAACTGGTCAAATTACTGGGAGGTCTCCGTCCGTCCCAAACTGCACATCCTCAATAAGTGACTTAAGGCAAGTGGGTGACTCTAGTTATTATTAAAGTATTCAGTTTATGCTAATAAACGTGTTAACTGGGGCCAAACGGAGCATTTCGGAATATCAATCAAAATCATTCAGCAAAGTTTAGGAATCCTCCAAGTTGCATCTCTATACTGTAATCTCCGTGTTAAGTGGTTTGAAGGCTCCTGCAAGGTGGACATCACAGCCGATTCCGGTCTGGCCTTTCACATGGCCGATTCCGGTCTGGCCTTTCACGACCGATTCCATTCTGGCCTTTCACGCGGCCGATTCCGGTCTGGCCTTTCACGCGGCCGATTCCGGTCTGGCCTTTCACGCGGCTGATTCCGGTCTGGACTTTCACACGGCCGATTCCGGTCTGGCCTTCGACAAACATATTACTAATATTACCAGATCAGTTTTCCCACATTTCCTACATTTAGGAATATTGCTAAACTAAGATATGCACTCTCCCTACAGGATGCAGAAGCTAGTTCACGCCTTTATCACTTCCAGGTCGGATTACTGTAATGCCCTGCTATCTGGTTGTTCCAGCAAAAGCCTTACTAATCTCCAGTGAGTCCAGAACACTGCAGCCAGGGTCCTTACAAGAACTAGAGAACCTGACCCTATCAGCCCGGTCGTATCCTCCTTACACTGGTTCCAGTTAAATTCCACATCCAGTATAAAATCCTCCTGATGACATATAAACCTCTAAACAGCCTCGCTCCTCCGTACATCAGGGAACTTCTCTCGCACTATGAATCGACAGGTGAACTCAGATCGCAAGGTGCTGCTCACTATTAGTACCTAGAACTAATAGTTACACCGGGGGGGCGGAGCCTTTTCATACAAAGCCCCCCAGCTTTGGAATATCCTTCCAGTTAGTGTTCAGCCCCAATCCTGTTAAAAACACCGAACACTCCTCCTATTCTTATACACTCTGGTCCTTGTTTGTGCTTGTTGCTATCCGGGTCGACCTGAGGAGGATAAGTTCCCTCTGGTTCCTCTCGAGGGTTCTTCCTTTAGCTCTGAGGGAGTTTTTCCTTGCCACTGGCGCCCCTGGCATGCTCACTGGGGGCTCGGACCCGGATTCTCTGTGAAGCTGCTTTGTGACAACGTCTGCTGTGAAAAGCGCCTAGAAATAAATCTGAATAGACCTTCAGTGGAAGCCATTTACACAAAGCTCAATGTTGGTGTTTCTCAAAGTGGCCAGTTAGTGGCAGCACAGGGCTGGTGTTTCTAATAAAGTGGCCAGTGAGTGAAAGACTTGGATTATAGGTTGCAGTACCACGTGGTGCCAGGAGAGGGCATTCACAATGCTGCAAACTCAATACCTTCATGGTTACGGAGTTACTTTTAAACACGATCCATCAACACAGTTTGGAAACACATATCTGAGAGAATTCACCATCACATGCTGGTAAACAGGAATCAGAATAAAAACGACATCAGAAGAGTTTTCATTTTTCCACTTTGGAGGAGACGCAGATCGAGTCGCAGATGGTACCTTACAGGTCAGGACTCCCAGGGAGCATTCCAAGTGTGGTGGAAGCGCTGGGAACGGTGTATCGCGGCAAGGGTGAATGCTTCAGAGGGGACAGAGGCCAAATTTAAATCAGGTACGGTTTTTGCTTGTTACAGGAGTAACATCAGAACTTTCTCATCTCTCCTCGTACACATCCAATCAGGTCCGTGCCACCATGCTGACTATGATGATGCTGTTTACTCTCTAATTGGATTGGTCTTTTGTCAGATCCGTGCGGGTGTCCAGTGTTAGAAGGGCTGATCGTTATATACTCATTATCACAGAACTAATCACTGTAACGATGATGTCATCTCACATCATCTCCGCCCTCTTCTGTATTGACCTACCGCGTGGCCTGGTACATGGCGGCAGCCGTCCACGTCTCCGGCTCTGTGAGATAGAGCACCTGCTCCCAGTTGGAGAGCGCCGGGACGATTTTGAAGGCTTTGGGAAGCTTCCCACTCCGATACTGAGACAGAACCTGCAACACGAGAACGAGTCCCGGTCAGCGATGAAGCTACGATTCCATCAAACTCACAACAAATAACTTACACTTCTGAGGATACACCAGGTGTTTCTAATAAAGTGGCCAGTGAGTGGAAGCACAAAGTGGGTGTTTCTAATGAAGTGGCCAGTGAACAGAAGCACAAGGTGAGTGATTCTAATAAAGTGGCCAGTAAGTGGAACCACTAGGTGGGTGTTTCTAATAAAGTGGCCAGTTAGTGGAACCACTAGGTGGGTGTTTCTAATAAAGTGGCTAGTTGTGGAAGCACTAGGTGGGTGTTTCTAATAAAGTGGCCAATTAGTGGAAGTACAAGTTGGGTGTTTCCAATAAAGTGGCCAGTGAGTGGAAGCACAAGATGGGTGTTTCCAATAAAGTGGCCAGTGAACAGAAGCACAAGGTGTGTGTTTCTAATAAAGTGGCCAGTGAGTGAAAGCACAGGGTGGGTGTTTCTAATAAAGTGGCCAGTTAGACAAAGCTCAAGGTTGGTGTTTCTAATAAAGCGGCCAGTGAGTGGCAGCACAAGGCTGGTGTTTCTAATAAAGTGGCCAGTGAGTGGCAGCACAAGGCTGGTGTTTCTAATAAAGTGGCCAGTTAGCAGAAACTCAGTGTACATAAACAGTGTAGACAATAATTCATAATTGGCCCAAAATAATTAAACCACCAGGAAGTTTGAATTTGAAGAATCTTAATCTAACCAAGATTTCATATCAGGTATAAAGTCCCACCTTCTTGACCCCTCTGTAGACCTCTACGACCCGGGGGTCCAGCTGGGGCATGGGCTGCCCCGACACCTCCGACATCACTGTGCCAACCTCTGTCTGCTTCTCTGTTATCTTCTCCATGATTATATCAGCTAACGTTCGCCTGTCCAACACACACACACACACACACACACACACACACACACACACACACACACCACCGCTGAGTCAGAACAGCAGGTAAGGAAGATCTCATGCTCTGAGGCTGTAACTGATGACATTTCAGTCTGTTCGTCTCACTTCAGTCGTTTTCACTACAGTAAGCTGTGACTGTGAAGCAGTCAGGCTGACTAACACCGTCATAACAGCCTGACTTTACACTCATATTACAGAATCACACTCGCTGAACAAACTATCGCCATGCAAAGTATCACAATACCAGCCTGTATCATATTTACCCCCCAGCCTCATTACTACTACACTGTTGTTTATTATGTAGGTTACATTAAAAACTGCATTAACTGCATCAGAACTATATTAAAATTCTGATTTACATAGAAATCGGTTCACCTCTCAGTCCTAGGGCCACGCAGCGAGCAGGTTCAGAGCAGGTTTGGTCAATTTGACTATATTTATTGTAATAGTCATCACTTATCACAGTAATGATAATATGTCATATAACTGTCCACCGCTAGCGTGACCACTTAGTACCCCAGCTGGCAGACGGTGCTCGTTAGGTGTCCAGGTGTTCTTTACCTGACAGGTGGGTTTTTGCTCATGAACATCTGGATGGCTTTTTCATCCTCTGGGTCCACCTCCACCTCGCCACCAGCCCCAATCTCATCACTCGCTGCCCCGGCGGCTCCCAGCTCTGGCCATTCTTCGTCAGAGTCTCCATCCTGAGATCTTGGACCTGCAACAACAATAACAACAACAATAATAATAACAAACACAATGATCATAATAATAAGCACAGTACGTATTGCAACTAACTATACTTCATTCGTTTGTTTGTTCATACTGACTTTCATGTTAATATACAGTCTACAATCAGCTACATATCAGCTTTCATTAAAGGGGACCTCCAGCATATTTTCAAAATTTCAGTGAGAGCTGTTCACAGTGGTGGTGAAAGTTCCTACATGAGGTGGTTCTGAATACGCTGCCTGATGTCTGAGACGCTGTTTATGATAGTGTGGAGAAGATTTCAGCCTTAAACTCCATTCATGGTGGAGGGATACATGCTGCAGGGCGCTGTGAGGTAAAATAGTCCTCCAAAGAAACGTATTATTTCCAGGTTTCCATCAACATTCCATATACACTCAGAAGACACGTGTAGGTTCACTGGTGGTTTAGATAGTCAATAAAGTGTCTGTATGTGTGTTCTAGAGATGGAGAACCCTGGTTCCCATCACCACCACTGTAAAGATCATCTGAACCACCTCACACCAAACCCGCTCTCAATCACTCAGTGTACATCCTATGGAGGAATTTGGAAAGGTCGGTGGGATTCCCCTTTAGGAGGGGTGTCCTGGGTAATATCAGTATTGATCTGGACTCAGTAATGATACTGTTTGTTGAGGTTCGTGCTAAAAGTAAATCCACACCGAACCTCTGTAACTTGCCTAGAACAGTAGAAGGTTTCTTCTTGACCTCTGGTGTCACTCCGAACTCGGTCTGGAGCTCTTCTTGCTGAATTCGTGCCTGTTCCAGAATCTTCCTCGACAGTTTCTCGTCCACATACTCCTCCTCCTCTTCCTCCTTTCTGCCCCTGTTTTTAACCCGGCCGTGGCTCCTGATGGTGTCCGACTGGAGCAACTGGTCAGCCAGAGGCAAAGAACCCCCTGCCCGGTCCACTCCTCCTCCAGCTTTACCTTTCTTTACCTTCGGCATCGCGGCAAACTACTCCAGAACCTGTTCTACAGCGGACCGTGCCTGGGTTCTAAAACCTGGACTCATGAAATCCCGCTGCTTTCCCTCTCCGAGCACTACACGACACACGTGGGTCCCCCAAAGCAAATGGAGTTTCAGAAGTAGCGTGTAGCACCAAGAACTGACAGCGCCACAAACTGCACCCCGAAGACCCGTATGTAGAAGCCTTGGTCCGCCTGATTGAACCAGCTAGTTTTATTGGACTAGTAAAATATCACTTGTGTTTCTGACACATTAATAAGCGCATGAATAAAGGTGATAACAAAAAAATCTAATTAATAAACAGCTCAGTTAATGAAGATTTCGGTTGTAAACTTCTTGTAAACAAATGTGTTCAAATAAAAATGTTTACAGAAAAAATAAATAAATGTGTCAGTATTCCATTACGCATGCCAGCCTAATTAATTTGCGCTCATAAATGGTGTATAATCAGCGTACTTTAAAGATAATCAGATACCTTAAAGTTTAAGCTTTGATACGGTGTGTTACTCCGATTTATCCAATCAGACCGCGACCGGAAACCAGGGGGTGCATGATCTGTGGGAGGCCAGATTATTCCGCAGCCCCTTTAACAACAAAAAATCACTGTTTATACATATTTCTCCCGTTAAATACTTCGTCCACTGATCGTGACATTTATATTACTACCATTATAATTATTAATATTATTATTAGATTAAAAATAATCTGTTTATTTTGCAAATCCACTTTATTTGTATCGTAGCTTGAATGACCCGGAAGTAGTTTTGCTGCGCCGGATGGACAGGATTGTTTTGAACACCGCGCTGTGCAAAAATGGGAGTTACATGGTGAGAAAAATAAACGTTCTTTTTTAATCGTTTACTTATACACAGATTTCTGATCTGGCGTTTTGTTTTATTTAGTTTAAGACTTTCTGGGGAAAAAAAGTTTAATTCGGCGACTCTGGTGCATTAATGCTGTGTCCTTACACACAAAGCAAAGCCACATAAAGCCAATCTGTACTGTATTGTTGATGTATAATTTCCCTGGGTGTAGACGATTATAGGAGCTGTGTTTAGTTAATTGAATAATAATACTGAATTATACTGAATAATAATATAGGAATATATAAATGTTAAAGGGTCCATATCTTGGAAAACTGGACTTTCTGTACCTATTTGGAATAAGAGTCTGGTGTAGTGTGTAAACACTATTAAGGTTTATAACCATGCCCCTCAGTCCCCAGTACATGCAGGCCATATACAGTAACTAACCTGCAAAGGCATCCTGTTTTGTGATGTCACAAAAACCAACACAGTTACATATATCCCACATTCAGTTGGACTGAGTGGCAAAACAGCCTACAACAAGGCTGCGTTCATTAGGGGCTTAGCTGAGCCTGCGTCTCAATTGTGCACTACACACTAATAATACACAGTATGTACTCTGTACTAATATTAATAATATGAGTTCTGCAGGCTAGTTACTATACTACATACACATGTTATTATACTACATACACTTGTTATTATTCTACATACTCAAATCTAGTTAATGTTAACAGTGCACTTAGGAGACTCAGGAGCCCGGGACTGAAACAAGTGACTACCTGCTTAAATTAAAAGCAGCTGGACTCCACAGTATAATATCAGTTGTTGTGGTGGTTGTGATCTTTAATCTGAGAAGTTATATGGCTGACTGACTAAACTGGCTTTATGGACCCCCTGGGGAAAACTGGGTTTGTTCTAGCTAACACTGTCTAGCCACACCTCCCCTTTTAATCATCATGGAGGTTTTACATTAATGCTAATAAAGCCTTTAAAGTTACACAGTTACATTGACGCAGAACTGAAAGATGATAAGTATGTCATTAATGAGTTTCAGGTATATGTAGTATATGGCATGATCAACTTTGGTTATTTGTTTTAAACCACAATCCAGCATTCCTGATTATATTTACCCCAAAATCCAGCATTCCTGACTATATTTACCCCCAAATCCAGCATTCCTGATTATATTTACCCCACACTCCAGCATTCCTGATTATATTTACCCCTAAATCCAGCATTCCTGATTATATTTACCCCACAATCCAGCATTCCTGATTATATTTACCCCCAAAATCCAGCATTCCTGATTATGTTTACCCCAAAATTGAGAATTCCTTGGCTTAATTTACCCCAAAATCCGGCATTCCAGACAATAAATTGGCTTTGTGGACCCATTATAAGGAAATCCGGATTTGTTCTAGCTACCACTGTCTAACCAGCTGCAAATCCAGGTACCTGGATTCCAGATGTTTATATAATCTGCAGTGATCCACATGAAGCTGAAGTCGACTTTACCACTACCACCTTTAATAGAGCAGCAGTTACTTTAGACCAGACTGATTGAGTATGGGGCCAATCAGAACAGAGCTGTCCTAAAAGCCCTGAACACCGAATCAGGCTGTGTAGTTGGATAGAGGGATAGAGAGAGGATGGAAAACCACCAGGTAGAAATGAATTATGACTGTTTGTGGTTCTCAGATGTTATAAAAAGAATATGCGAGACATTCAGGGTATGGGCCGTATGTGTGCTGTAGCGTGTGCCAGGTGCCAGTGGCGGAGGGGAAGAGTGTGCAGCAGACGGTGGATCAGCTCCATAAGAAGCTGGAGCAGCTGGGAGGCGTGAAGCAGGGCAGCTTCTTTGTGGACTGTGAGACGTACCACGCGACAGGAAACGCCAGCGGTAACTAAAACACACCACACCATGTTCCTGTGCACACCTGCAGGCGCGGACAGTGTATCGGAAACACCATTCACCTGGGTAAATATCACTGGCAGGGATGTAAATGATTGACTGACTAACAGTTAATCCACAAGCAAGCAGTTAACCAATAATATCAGATCAAATTCCTTATTGGAAAAGCTAAACCCATTCAGATATCGTTGTAGTTCTGCCGGTACAGACTGTAGTCCATCTGTTTCTCTGTATACTGTATTACCCTGTTCTTCAATGGTCAGGACCCCCACAGGACCACCACAGAACAGGTATGATGTGGGTGGTGGATCATTCTCAGCACTGCAGTGACACTGACGTGGTGGTGGTGTG
>CM067494.1:17476649-17494594 GCA_034552555.1 Semaprochilodus insignis | reverse complement strand
GTGTCCACTCACTGTCCACTCTATTAGACACTCCTACCTTGCTGGTCCACCTTGTAGATGTACAGTCAGAGACGATAGCTCATCTGCTGCTGCACAGTGCAGTGCTGGTCATCCTCTAGTCCTTCATCAGTGGTCACGGGACGCCTGGTGGTTTTGGTTGGTAGACGATTCTCAGGCCGGCAGTGACCCTGAGGTGTCCAGCAGCACTGCACCACCCATGTGATACCTGCTCTGTGGTGGTCCTGACTATTGAAGAACAGGGTAATAAAGTATACAGAGACACAAATGGACTACAGAGCAAAACTATAAGGTCAGTGGAGGAGTAAAGGCCGGAGACCCACTGCATAATCAGGGAGGATCATCAGAGGACTCCGCGATTGCCAGGCGGAGCGAATTGAGCTCAAAATCGTCCCGATTATCCTGAAGCTTGGGCCAGGCGTAGGGTAGTGCATGCTTGTAGATGTGGTTCAGGAGAAGATCAGCTTTACCGGTATTCATTTTTGTCACTGCGGTGATAAAGCAACACATCTACAGGGGGCCAAACACATCAGCTCTCGAGGGACCCGAACACCTTTTAGTCATAGCGGTCAGTATAACAGAACACTGTATATTCAGTCTGGAGCAGACCGATACTGGCACCGCAGTAGATGATGCAGTCGGCCTCAGATCTTGGTACCGTTACAGTCCAGTCTTCCTCAGCTCACTAACAGAGTTGTAATGCGGTTATTGTCACAGCCATAGTCCCTAATCCTGCTGAACATGTGTCTAGGTGAAGGGGTGGTTTGAATTCCAGGCCTGTTGTCTAAAACGGCTGCGTTCAGCTTCACAGTTAAGTTTTTAGCTCGCTGTTGGTCAAACTGTGCCAGAAACCGCATCTACAGGCCGGGCTTTTTCCCCTGAGCCCTTCCTTCCAGTTTACATCAGGATGGCAGCATTGACCGTTTCAGTAATGACCTTCAGGGGTTACGTGTTGTAGCCTCTTTGGTGCTGTACGCTCGGTACGTCTCTGCCGAGTACGGAGTTTTGAGAGACATCATCTTCATTCGTTAGATTGCTGGACTTGTGCGATGTAGTTTAGCAGTAGTAGCTGTGACAGAGCGTCTCCTTCTGTTCGTAGCTGGTCGGGCCGGAACCACAGGGAGAAGATCGGAGTCCACGTGGCGTTCGATCAGGTTCTGAACATGGAGCCGTACTGCTGTTCAGACTCGCGCTCGGCCCTGCAGCGGCAGGCTTACACTTACGACCTCTCTGCTGTGGTGATGCATCATGGGAAAGGCTTCGGCTCAGGACACTACACCGCCTACTGCTACAACACGGAGGGAGGTGAGTGTCTGTACACACACTGGACCTATTCAAACACACGGTATGCTAGATACGTTTTACACACAGAGCCACCGCCTTTTGTTCTCCTGGCCTGTAGCTATGCTCCTCGGTCACTTTATCGGAAAGCCCTTCCCAAACTGGCCCAACGTTTTCACAGGTACAGACTGAAGCTTATCCGGTATTGTGCAGTGTTTAAGCAGAACTGCACCACTCAGCATCCCACCTTGGTGTAAAAACCATATAACCACGTAGACCATTACGACAACGGTCCTTAACACCACGTCACCGTCACCAAAGACTGCAATGGTGTCGTACCAGACTGTCATGGAGTGACTCAGAACGGCAGAGGGTCATCTTCAGTGACGAGTCCCGCTTTTGTCTTGGTGGAGACGACCAACGAATCCGTGTGTGGAGGCACCGTGGTCAGCACCAAGATGAACGGTTTGTTGTCACACGTCCAGAAGGCCTGGTGTCACTCCACCACCACCCCTACCGCACCATCTGCAGGAACTGTGTGAGGATATTCAAGCTGCATGGGATGGATTATCACAGGACACCATTAGGAACCTCTACAGCTCCATGCCGAGACGTCTGGCATGTTGGGTTAGCAAACACGGCGGCCCGACATAAGGAGCAGGACTGAAACTCAGTATAAACGTCGGTGTAAGTGTTTGGATTAGCAGTAAACAAGCCTGTTTGGCTTTCCGAGTCAATCTGAAACTTGCTTGGAATCCACAAATGAGGGACGCTCTTGCCTCCTCCAGAGCCTTCGCTCCTTTTGTGCTATTCAGAACGACAGAAGTGCCATTTCTGCACCACAGAGTGACCAAATTCTGGCTCATTCAAAGACTCTGAGTTGAGGCTCAGCACTGATCATCCAAACAGAGGTGGTGAGATTTTGTTAGATGTTAGCAGAGCCTTGTGGGAGGGAAGTGTTTGATGGTGAGTGATAAGTGCTCCAGCATTGCTGCAGCTGCTACAGGCTGTTTTGGCTAACACAAAGCTGTGTTTGTGGTTTCTAATGTCGTTTGGTCAGAGACAAACAAAAAAAGAGAAACCTCAGTTCGGCTGAATGCTGAGCACGCGCTGTTTTGATGTTTTTCTGCAGCGTTCTGTCCTCGGAACGGTGCTCAGCCTCATCTTTATCTACTGTATCTGTAGCCTGCGGCCCATCCCCACACAGTTCTGCTCCTGAACCCACAGCTTAGCTTTGATTTATAACTAATGACCAGCCAGCATCAGTCTGTGAATTAAAGCATTGGTTAGAAAACAGATTTGTGAAATCTGATTGGCTGAGCCGCGTATACAGCAATACTAATTTACCTGATACAGGTGAGTTCTGTATTAATGCATAGAGCTATTAAAGTGTTCTTGAGCCATTTGTGTTTCCACATTTAACTCATCCATGAGTGAACACACACTCACACACTCACTCACTCACTCACTCACTCACTCACTCACACACACACACACACACACACACACACACACACACACACACACACACACACACACACACACTCTAGGGGACAGTGGGCAGCCCTATCTACAGTGCCAGGGAGCAGCAGTTGGGGGTTAGGTGCCTTGCTCTTCCGTCGTTACTGCCGGTTCAGGGAATCAAACTGGTGACCCTCTGCTCACAAGGCTGGTTCCCTAACCTCCAGCCCACGGTTCCCTAACCTCCTAGACTGGTTCCTTAGGCTGGTTCCCTAACCTCCAGCCCACGGTTCCCTAACCTCCTAGACTGGTTCCTTAGGCTGGTACCCTAACCTCCAGCCCACTGTTCCCTAACCTCCTAGACTGTTTGACTAGGCTGGTTCCCTAACCTCCAGCCCCGAAGCTGGTCGTAGACGGCTGGACCATAAAGGGTGTGCTACACAGCAGTGGTAGGGGAACCGAGTGTCGGCATGTATGTGAAGTAAAAGGTTCCACAGTCACTCGGGTTTTCCTTGTAAACTATGAAAATGTAAAACCCAATAAATAAAACTGGGAAAACTGGAATTCCCCAGCAATTCCGGCTTCACCTTCAGAGACGGCTAATTTCCTCTCCCTTTGTTAATACACGACTGTGTTGGAAGGAAAGCAGCGGATGGAGATGAGGCTGTAAATCAGAGGACCTTCACAGCGTTAGTGTTCTCGTGTGTTCATGCCTGTGTGTATTTTGTGTGTGCAGGTTTCTGGGTCCACTGTAACGACTCGGAGATGAACGTGTGTAGCGTGGAGGAGGTTTGCAGTACTCAGGCTTATATCCTGTTCTACACGCAGCGATCATCATAAGAGACTGCCCGACATGCACGGGTGCGTGTTTAGGTCCCGGCCTGACCAGCCTCGCGCGATTCGCGTGTTCAGGTCTACCCCGGACACAGGCACGCTTGAGCCGGACCTAACAGCCCGAACAGGACACGTGTTTAGAACGGGCCCGACTGTGGCCTGCGCGCTCCGGCCGGGCTCCAGCACGGCCTGACTGCCTAACGTCCGCTTAGGACAGCTCTGATTTCCCAACACAGGTGTGTTTAGGTCAGGTGTATTTCTCTACTGAGGTATTTTTAATCGAAGCCTAATGGAAGATTTAGGCTGGGCTTATCACTCAGATCCACAGCTGTAGGGCTGTCACGATGGATTATATTAGTAATCAGCTGTTTACAGATTATTTTGACTATTGTGTGTGGGTTTTTTTTTTTTCCCTTCTTCTTAGAATGGCCAAAAGATAAAAATCAGGCAATAACGAACCATGCGGAGCCTTTTCAAAGATTTCAGAGTTGTTTATTTGGGGGGTGGAGCCTTAAAAGCTTTGCTTTGTCACAGAAATGTAATGTGTTAAAAGATCATCCTGCCTGGACCAATAGAATCGCTCCAAAGTTACTTAGATTAACTTCTATTCCGATCGCTCTAGCGGAGTTATCGCGACAGCCCTATTCAGCTCCTCTCAGTCGACCCACCTAAACCCGGTCTCAGAGGTTTTTCTACACGCTCAATTTCAACCTGTTCAGATCCACGTGCAAAGACACACAGCTACAATCATGCTCTCAGGCCTCATGGAGAGGAACAGAGGGAGAGAGAGAGAGAGAGAGAGAGAGAGAGAGGGAGGGAGGGAGATGTATTCCCTACTGACGGACTCGATTCACCAAGGGCATTTTAGGACCAACCTCAGCACACTGGACCGAACCTGCAGGAACACATTCATACATCCTAAACATACATCACTCAGCAGTGGACGGGTCTGCTGCAGCTTCAGGGTGCTACGCTTACAGATTCAGTTCTAACTAGGGTTGCAAATCTCTGGCCGCACAGTGATCGGCCTGTCCAGGCTCCGCCCACAAACTCATCCATTCATAGCCTTCGGTTGAGCTTGGCAGAGTGCTGCTGAAATTCCCATTCAGCCTTATGAAAGGTGCAGTGTATATGGTTGGTTACGTGGGACTGAAAAGGGGAAGTCCACCAAGTTTTCTAGAATTCCGCCCAGTTCAGACTGGTTGGTTTGGTGTGAGATGGTTCAGATGTTCTGTACAGTGGTGGTGATGGGAACCGGGGTTCTCCATGTCTAGAACACACATATAGACACTTCATTCACTATCTAAACCACCAGTGAACCTACACGTGTCTTCTGAGTGTATATGGAATGTTGGTGATGGAAAATCTGGAAAACCTGGAAATAGTAAGTTTCTTTGGGGGACTATTTGACCTCACAGCGCCCTGCAGCATGTATCCCTCCACCATGAATGGAGTTTAAGGCTGAAATCTTCGCCACACTATCATAAACAGCGTCTCAGACATCAGGCAGCGTATTCAGAACCACCTCATGTAGGAACTTTCTGTGAGGGAGCTTTTAGAGGGGGACGTCTGGTTACCTTCACCACCACTCTGAACCACTCTGACTTGATTTTCTCCTTTCAGATTGAACCACTCGGAATGACTAGTTTATTTTAGCAGATATCGGCAGGAAGAAGTGTCTAGAATTCCTCTTTTAGCCCTGTTCAAACGGTTAGCGTGCTCCGTTTTGGAATCCGCTCCTCACTGACCCCTGCTTTCCTTTCTGCCACAAGTGGACGTTTCCATAGCACACATGTGACAGACAAGTGAATGGCTGGCCAAAGTGAGTGAGCATGTTTAGAAAACCGGAATCAGGACCGAAAGGCTTCAGCAGCCTTCTGTGAAGCTTGTCCAGTGCCGATATAGTAGGTATGACAAATGCCTTTGTGGGTGGAGCATGGATGGATTGATCAGTTTGATTAGATCCGGATCCCGTGCATCATCAAATCAGTTTCACCACAATTCAGTTGAATTCAGTTCAGTTCTTCTGGTCCTGTTTACACAGCAGTCAGCATGATGATGGTTTTCACATTGGAAAACTGGCCGGGAATTTCACTTTCCCCAAAAACGAAAGCGGAGTGTGCACTTTTGTTAAATGTATGAATTCTACTTCCTCGATGCTGGAATTGCAAAGTCCGACACGGTTGAATCGTCGCCTTCAGATCCATGCGTTTTTTTTACACCCCTGTTTAACACGGTTAGATGAGAACGGACAGGACCGAAAGAGTCGGGTGGAAAGACGGAGCGCTTTCCCAGTTGGCTGGAACGCGGAAGGATTTTCCGGCGCTGTGCTGCAGGAAGAATCTGCTGGATCCGGAGTTGAAGAGACACGCTCACGCCTTTGAAGACACGGGAGAGCAATATGCCATCATTACCTTTACTACAGGAAAATCAGACTCGCTCCAAATCAGGAATTCCTCAGCGCTTTGTGATACGGTTATTTCTTTTTCTACTGAACTGATGTTTCTAATGTGGGTGGTGAGCTCTCGTTCCTTTCAAAAGAGACGGAAGGAAGGAAGAAGTGGGAGGGGGCGGGGTTAGGGTGGAGCAGGGTTCTGCCACATGTGCGTTACAGAAAATGGCGTCTTGTGAAGAGGAACGATCGTGTATCGGGATGGTGCCGATAGTTCTCCTGTTGAGCTTGTTGTAAGTGATGGTAGTAAGTCTGAGTATCTCCGTATCGGCTAATAGGCTTCCAACAGTTGTAACATTAGAAGTACCATATCTACGGCCCATCCAGACCCACTTCCAAGGTGAATCATATTACAGGTAGACCAGTGTGGTGATAGGAGTCTTGCCCAGGGACTCTTACTGGTGTAGCACATCATAATCACCCACACCGGGAATCGAACCCCCGTCTCCCAGGGAATGGTAGCTCCCTGGCAAGTCGTGGTGTTCTCTGTCGTGCCACACCAACCACCAGCTAAACCAGGTATACCCGTTAGATGTAACCCAGTTCCACTTGACAGAACGCCGTTTTTTGCAGCGTATGAGCCGTTTTCTCTCTTTCCCTGCAGCAGGTTTGACCTCTGTCAGAAATCAAACTTTTTATCTCAAAATTCAGGCCTTGTTTTTGGGTATTAATGACATTCAGAACAAGGACTCTGGCCATTTAGGCTCATTTAGGCCGTCCTCTCCAGCTGCTCCAACTGGACCGTAACTCCTCATTTTAGGAGCCGCGGTTATTTTGAGCTACACCGCTCCACCGCTGTGAGGAGAAACGAGGGAAAGCGGTTCTCCTTTCCTCCGTCCTGGCAGAAACCTGCGTCCAGAGTTTAGGGAAGAAATCATTTACGTTAGTCGTTAATGACCGGAACAATCTGCTGACGCTGAATGTCTTTCTTTAGTGTGTGTGGGTGTGAATGGAGACGAGTGACTGTAGGGGTCCTGTGGTGGCCCCCTGACCTCCCCGTGACCTTTTGTTCTGTATTTGTGAGAGCACCTGTTATCAACTTTATTGATCACGTGAGTTTGGCCTGATGATAGTGATTAAAGATGTACAAACACGATTCTGGGTGTCTCGTTTTATTGGCTTCTCAATAAACACGCAAAAGTTAGCGTCCGGATTAGACGACTGGCTAACGGTGGAGTAAACTTCCGGCTTAAAGAGCCGGTTCCTCTGAAGCTCTATGCAGAAAGGAATGTGTGCTACGGTTTATAGTGAGCTCTCTTGTTTGGAACTATGCCCTGTTCACCATTTAGTACACTTACTTTACCCAAAACCATGCCCTGTTCACTATATAGTGCACTATTTGGTCCACAACACTGCCACTTCACTATGTAGTGCACTATTTTGTACAAACCTATACCCTGCTCACTATATAGTACACTATTTTGTACAAAACTATGCCCCGCTCACTACATAGTGCACTATTTTGTACAAACCTGTGCCCTGCTCACTATATAGTGCACTATTTTGTACAAACCTATACCCTGCTCACTATATAGTGCACTATTTTGTACAAAACTATACCCTGCTCACTATATAGTGCACTATTTTGTACAAAACTATACGCTGCTCACTATATAGTGCACTATTTTGTACAAAACTATACCCTGCTCACTATATAGTGCACTATTTGGTCCACAACACTGCCACTTCACTATATAGTGCACTATTTTGTACAAACCTATACCCTGCTCACTATATAGTGCACTATTTGGTCCACAACACTGCCACTTCACTATATAGTGCACTATTTTGTACAAACCTATACCCTGCTCACTATATAGTGCACTATTTTGTACAAATCTATGCCCTGCTCACTATATAGTGCACTATTTTGTACAAAACTATGCCCTGCTCACTATATAGTGCACTATTTTGTACAAACCTATGCCCTGCTCACTATATAGTGCACTATTTTGTACAAACCTATGCCCTGCTCACTATATAGTGCACTATTTTGTACAAACCTATGCCCTGCTCACTATATAGTGCACTATTTTGTACAAACCTATGCCCTGCTCACTATATAGTGCACTATTTTGTACAAACCTATGCCCTGCTCACTATATAGTGCACTATTTTGTACAAACCTATGCCCTGCTCACTATATAGTGCACTATTTTGTACAAACCTATGCCCTGCTCACTATATAGTGCACTATTTTGTACAAACCTATGCCCTGCTCACTATATAGTGCACTATTTTGTACAAACCTATGCCCTGCTCACTATATAGTGCACTATTTTGTACAAACCTATGCCCTGCTCACTATATAGTGCACTATTTTGTACAAACCTATGCCCTGCTCACTATATAGTGCACTATTTTGTACAAACCTATGCCCTGCTCACTATATAGTGCACTATTTTGTACAAACCTATGCCCCGCTCACTACATAGTGCACTATTTTGTACAAACCTATGCCCCGCTCACTACATAGTGCACTATTTTGTACAAACCTATGCCCTGCTCACTATATAGTGCACTATTTTGTACAAACCTATGCCCTGCTCACTGTATAGTGCACTATTTTGTACAAAACTATACCCTGCTCACTATATAGTGCACTATTTTCTCAAACTATGCCTCATTCACCATATAGTGAAAGTCTATCTAAGATGGTGGCTTGTTTATTATATATTGCACTGTTATGTCTGAAACAATGCCCTGTTCACTACATAGTGCACTATTGTAATCAAAACAACGCCGTCTTCACCGTATAGTGCACTATTTTGTCTGAAACAATGTCCTATTCACTTTCTAGTGCACTGTTTTGTCCAAAACTATACCCTATTCACTGTGTAGTACACTTATTTTGTTTAAAACGATGCCCTGTTCACTACATCGTGCACTATTCTGTCCCAAACAATGCCTTGTGAAGTATTTTGTCTGAAACTATATATTGTTCACCATGTAGTGCACTATTTGTCTCAAACTATGCCTCATTCACTATACAGTGTACTGTTTTATCCGAAGCTGTGATCACCATATAGTGAAAGTCTGTCTAAAATAGTGCCCTATTTAGCATATATTGCACTGTTATGTCCACAACTATACCCTATTCACTATATAGTACACTTAGTTTGTTTAAAACTGTGCCCTGTTCACTACGTAGTGCACTATGTTATCTGAAATGATGCCCTGTTCACTATATAGTGAAGAACTCTGTCCCAAACTACAATCTTCTCACTGTGTAGTGCACTATTCTGCCCAAAACGATGTCCTACTACCAGATAATGCACAACCATGTCTGAAATTACCGCCTTATAATGATGAACTAGTTTATCCAAAATGGTGCTCTATTCAAAACTGAACTAAACTGTGGACTACATGGTGAGTAGTTCAGGATTAGTCTAAGGCATGCAGCAGTGTTGAGACCTGCCTGGTGTGTTGCCGGGTTTGTGTTTGTCGTGTGTCTCTGTTATCCTGACTCAGAAAACAGTTCACTGCCGGAAATGAAGGACACCTTGTTATACACGTGTGTGCTCCAAGAATCCCCGTCCATAACTAAACCTTCCAGTGTCATTACATGAACGCCCAGCAGAGGTCGCCACAGTGCAGCATGAGATCCCCCGCCTAAGCTCATGTGCTGATGGCTTACTGGCTGGTGAGATGAAGATTTAACCCCGGGCCAGTTTGAGTGGTAAACAAGATAAAAATAAATCGGCTGCATGACACGTATCACATTTCACTTCATCCCAGCTGTATTACTCAGCACATGTGTTAGCAGGTCAGTGGGCCATTCTTGTCTCTGCACATCAGTCTGCTAATATGATATGCACTTGAGCAAAGGACCGTTAGGTGTCGTTTCTTGCTGTAAGTGGTAAAGTGGTCACCCGTCTTACTCAGAACGCCTGTGAGCATGTCCTTTACTATACAGGACACTCTGTAGTTGTACAGGTCCAGACTGTAGTCCATCTGTTTCTCTGTATACTGTATTACCCTGTTCTTCAATGGTCAGGACCCCCACAGGACCACCACAGAGCAGGTATTATGTGGGTGGTGGATCTCAGCACACACTAACACACCACCACCACGTCCGTGTCACTGCAAAGCTGAGAACTGTTACAGTGGTGGTGAAGGTAACCAGACATCCCCCTCTAAAAGCTCCCTCACAGAAAGTTCCTACATGAGGTGGTTCTGAATACGCTGCCTGATGTCTGAGACGCTGTTTATGATAGTGTGGAGAACATTTCAGCCTTAAACTCCATTCATGGTGGAGGGATACATGCTGCAGGGCGCTGTGAGGTAAAATAGTCCCCCAAAGAAACGTATTGTTTCCAGGTTTTCCAGATTTTCCATCATCAGCATTCCATATACACTCAGAAGACTCATGTAGGTTCACTGGTGGTTTAGATAGTATATAAAGTGTCTATATGTGTGTTCTAGACATGGAGAACCCTGGTTCCCATCACCACCACTGTAAGGAAAGTGTGGTTTTATATTCAAAGCTGGACTGGACTGAAATACATGTGGGGGAAAAAGTGTAAGTATAATCTCCGCCCAGATTAGCGGTACAGTGGGAAGCGATGTTACAGCAGTCTAATCTGGAGCCGGCCGGGCTCCAGTAGAGCAGCTGTGTGGTCAGCCATGTGGCACTCACAGCTTGGAGAGCAGCAGAATGACCGGCGGATTACTGGAGCTTCTCTTACTTTTCCAGTTACATCATGAGTGAAGCGGCAAAGCTAATGTTGATCTAGAGCAATGGAGCCGCCAGCGTGGGTCCAGGAGATCTGCATTTCTGTAGAGTCGGATTCTAATCGCAATCACACACACTGGATTGATCTTGATTGTCTTCAGTATATTCCTAATTGGCTGAATAAGGTGCAGTGAGTTTGGGTGGGAATGGTTTGAGGTCCAGCACTGCAGGGCTGAAACTTGGAACTCTGGAATATAGATCTCCAGCAGGTGAGACGGTAATAGCCAATCGTAGCACAGGAGCTCAGACATTATTAGTCAGTCCCAATGTAGGACCACTGGTGACCCACTTTTCAGAGGAGTGGTGAACACTGGTGACCCACTGTTTGGAGGAGTGGTGACTATTGATGATCCAGTGGTTGTAAGAATATCAACAGTTGGTGATCCCACTGGTGGGTGACCAATGAAAACAAGATTGATGGCTTCTGGAGATCACACTAACTGGAGGGTTAGTGACCATTGGATACCCATAGATGACCCTCTTGTGGGAAGATTGATGACCATTGCTGATTCACTAGTTGGATGATTGATGACCATTGGTGACCTACTGGTTGTAAGACTCACCTCTGATGAGTCACAGGTTGGGAGATTGGTGACCCATTAATTGCAGGGTTAGTGATCATTGGAGACCCATTGGTGACCCTCTTGTGAGAAGATTGGTGACTATTGATGATCCAGTTGTTTTAAGACTGTCAACAGTGAAGACTGTTGCTAACTCACTGGTGGGTGACCAATTAAAACAAGATTGATGACTTCTGGAGATCACAGTAACTGGAGGGTTAGTGGCCATTGGAGACCATTGGTGACCTGCTGGTTGGGTAATTGATTACCATTCGTGACCTGCTGGTTGGACAGTTGATGACCATTGGTGACCTGCTGGTTGTAAGACTGGCAACTGTTGGTGACCTCAGGCAAGTCACTAATTGCGGGGTTAGTAATCCCTGGAGACCCACAGGTGACCATCTTTTGAATAGATCCTGAATCCTGACTTGACTGATTACTGATTGTTCTTGACCCATTGATTGGAGAGTTTGTGAGCACTGGTATCCTATATTGGTGGAAGATTGGTGACCATTGGGAACCCACTGGTTGGAAGGTTGGTGTCCAGTGGGAGCGTTGGTGGCCCACGGTTGTAGAGTTGGCTATAGATTTACCAAAATGGAGTAGACCTGTGTGGCCGATATCAGTAGGGCAGTTTGATTATGGTTTTGGTTGGTAAATTTGGTTTAGAGACTCACGGGATGGTGGGTAATTTATTGTTGTGGCATGAACAGAACAAAAACGCTCTTCATCACACAAGTTTGTAAATGTCTTTATTAAGAATACAGTGGAGTATTTGGTGAATTTAGCAAACTGGGTAGAAATATGTAAGTTATGGTCAAACATGCCGGTGATTCTGACTTCACATAGATTCTATGATTCATCATAAGAGACTACAGCCTGTGCTTACAAAATAGCAATAATGAACTGACCGTTATCAATTACAGAGTCGCAAAAAAGTCCGAACTTCTCCAAATCGTTCTCTAGTACGCCAGAAATATCAACAGTACACAAAGTGAAGCAAAAGACAACACATATCTTATTGTTGTTCTCAATGAAATAACAACCAACGATTAGGACAGGTTCTCTGGTTCTCATAGACACACTTTCATAAAACCGTCGTTTTCCATTACTTAGCACTGTGCTAATAGCTTTAGCCTAGCAGCATCTGCAGCTTCCTCGCTGGGCTCAAACACAAACCGGTGCGGCATTCCCCCATAAATCCCCTCTCAAACACTAGAAACTCACAGTGTGTTTGCTTCAGGCCTTCTGTTGAAACCATGCTCACTTTCTGCTCTATTGGCTCTAATTAGCACTTCTGCAGGTCCGTTCTCTTGGCCACATGCCTGCTGCATACATTTGTGGCATCTGGCAGATGCTCTCATATAGAGCTTCCCTACGGAACGTTTGTTTTCTACTTGGAAAACATATTTCCAGCATAAATAGCCCAAAGAGTAAAGATGCAATGTGTCCAGAAGTCTGTAGACTCCTGCTCATCCGGAGTTTCTCCTGGAATGAAGGCCACCGATAGTGAGTTGGTGCCTCATTCGCAGCTTCTGATCTTCTGGGAAGGCCTTACACTAGATGTTGGAACATTGCTGTGAGGATTCGATAGCATTCAGCATTCACAAGAGCGTTAGTGAGTTCAGGTACTGATGAACAGCACTGGATCACTCAAGCTCATCCCCCGGAGATACTGGGTGGAGCTCCATCACTCCAGAGAAGGCAGTACCCTCTACACCTTTATACCCCTCTAGCTCACACTTGGCGTTGACCGTGGTCCATTAAGGTTCTGTGTGGCCACTTCTGAGCATCCCATTCTGTTGTTCAGTGCTTGAACACTTGGGCTGATGTGCCATTAAGCTAAGGCACTGCTAGAGGCAGGAGGCAGTTACTACAAACTCATCAGGAGCATGGGTTTCCATGGCCACACTGTGAGTTTCTTATGTTCTAGAAGGAGGGGTGCTTTGATGGTCCAAAAGAACCACATCCTTCTTTTGTCTCATATTGTATCAACCCCCCCCCCCTCCACCCCACCCCCTTGTGTTCGGCCTATAATTTTTTAGGTACCAAAAATTAATAATTAATCCGGATCCACCACAGCTAAACAGTTCGTGTTACTGTGCCTTTAAGATAGGCTGCTGTAGGCTGAATGGGTGGGGCTGAACTGCAGTAGGCTGAATGGGTGGAGCTAAACTGCTGAAGGCTGAATGGGTGGGGCTGAACTGCAGTAGGCTGAATGGGTGGAGCTAAAATGCTGAAGGCTGAATAGGTGTGGTTAAACTGCTGTAGGCTGAATGGGTGGAGCTAAACTGCTGAAGGCTGAATGGGTGTGGTCAAACTGCTGTAGGCTTAATAGGTGGGGCTAAACTGTTGTAGGCTGAATGGGTGGGGCTGAACTGCAGTAGGCTGAATAGGTGAGGCTAAACTGCTGTAGGCTGAATGGGTGGAGGTAAACTGCTGTAGGCTGAATGGGTGGAGCTAAACTGCTGTAGGCTGAATGGGTGGAGCTAAACTGCTGTAGGCTGAATGGGTGGAGCTATAATGTTGCTGTAATGTTGAAAAACAACCATTTTTTTAATATGTTCTGAACTGAAAACAGTGAATCTGTCCTTCAAGTACAACAAAGCTAGTATCACACAGACTCCTCCCCCTAACCCTCAGCCCTAATTACATTTCTGAGACAGTAAGAGTGCCAGTGACTTCAGTTAAAGGTAATGCCAAAGTCGGAACGTTACCAATGGCAGCTTTTCATCACGTTACCTGTCCACAGGTATGAACGGGTCGGTGTGAAGGCATGCACGAGCACTGACGCGTTCGTTTACACCAGCATCCAGCGATCCTTCTCGAACCACAAACAGACAAACAATCATGTTGTGAAAGCAAAAGTAGTCTGGAAAAGTCAGGAACCCTCAGATGTCTGGAAATGAAAGGGTTCCGCGGTTCTGTAGCGGCCGCGGGAGACTTTGAAGGCCGGTGGTTTTGCAACATGAAAGCCGACAGTGTCAGTAGAGCTGCCTCTTTATGGGCATCCGGATGGCTCTGATGCAAACCAATCCCATGCAAGAACGTTAAAGGTGAAAAAATATATAGATGCCCTTTTCCCTGTGTCCGTCATCCTTCGCTCTCCTGAAGACGGTCGGATGTGAGAGCGCCATGGAGCGCCTCCGGAGCGTTTCAGAGTGTCTGTGGTTTTAGTAGTAATGTACGTCTCTGGTTACGTTCACATTACAAGCCTTATTGCTCAGTTGTGTCTCCTCTCCAGACTCCGCCCATAAATGTGTTGTCTATTAGTTACTGTTGTTAAGTCAGGCAAGCTGGCAAAAACATCATTAACCCAACGAGTAAATGTAGAACTCAGTTTATATAACAATACCTACAATTAGAGTACATAAACTGTATTCTACAATGTATAACTCTAAGCTCTAAATGTAGGTATTGTGGTATACACTGAGTCTGTTCTACAGTTTCTCGTTAGGTCGAGTGTATAACTCTAAGCTCTAAATGTAGGTATTGTGGTATAGACCGAGTCTGTTCTACAGGTATGAATTGATTTTTTTTACCAGGGTTGTGTCAACATCACAACAGGTGCTACAAAAGAACACGTTTGTGGGCGGAGCCTGTTTAGACCAAGTCTGATGTTTTAATAGTCCACATTCATGCGTGTAGTTGACCCATATCTGTCATTTCCCCGGAAAGCCTCATTGGAATACACTTTATCATAAAGCTGAGCTGCTGGCTAAACCGGACGATGACCGCAGTGATATACGACAATGAAAATGAAAACTGGAATAAAACACTGGAGCATTATGTGGAATATAGTCGTGTTCTATTGCTTGTTTACAAGTTGTATGAGGAAAACTAAAGATGGCCTGAATTATCATATACGCTACCATTCAAAGGTTTAGAATGCTTTATTAACACATTTATATTGGATTGAAATATTAGAAACTAAATGTCTCATTTACTATTTCAAGGATTATGTGATCAAGTTATTAAATGATATATAATATACTGTAATTATTCTTTACATTAATTTTTTGTTAGCATATTAGGGCTAGCCCAAATACCAGTTTTTGGGCTCTGGAGATTCCGGAGTCTCAGTTCATCATTCTAGCTCTTTCCTTGTGGTGAGAAAGAGAGAGGAGAGTCTCCGGGTGATAAGCTGAGTTACAGTTCAACACCAATGAAGAAGAACACCGTTTGGTACCACAGGGCTCTAATGCTAGCCAGCTAGCTAACCTACCTAACGTTAGCACCTACTGGCAAAGCCAAACTGGCCCTTTTGCAGATACTCGATATAGTCTGTGGGGTTTTTAGGGTGTTTCTTGCTATGAAGCCACGACTTTGTGTTTCCGTAATCAAGGCTGTCAGTCAGTAAAGGGCGGATGAAGACAGCCAGCTAAGGCAGAGCTAAGGCTAGCTATATTAGCTTTAGCCGGACAGCACATAAACCAGCTAACAACCGGAACATGAAGATGCGGGTTCATAGCAAGAAACACTCTATAATCCCCACAGTCTAGTCAAGGGTCTCCACAAAGGGCCAGTTTGGTGTTTGCCAGTGGGAGCTAACGTTAGTTAGGTGTGCTAGCTATAGCTAGCTAACATTAGAGCCCACTGACACCACACTGTGTATCTTCATTGGTGTAAGACTGTAACTCAGATTATCAGCTGCAGCCGGTTCCTCTTCTCAGCCCAGAGAAAGATCTAGAATCATAACTGAGTCGTTTTCTGGACTCGATTTAAACTACAGTGAACACAGAACTCAGGTTCAGCCCTACATGATATTGGATATTGGATATTATTAGCCCGTTATTCTGGTGTTCTACAGCTTCCTGAGTCATTTTAGGATTATCTACAGGTCTGTTTATCATTCTAGAGTCCTACTGATCCTCTGAAACCAGATTCTGATATCAGAATCAATTAATATTTTGATTCCAAACTTATGAACGGTAGCGTATGTGATTTTAATATTGCCAATTTTCTTTCTCCAAGAAACGTAGCCCCAGCCACTTGGACTAAAGAACTTCTTGTTGTTAGTGCAGAGTGGTGTTCTCAGACATGACGACACGCTTTTCAACCAAATAACATTTTTCTAAAAATAAAAACATCCATAAATTCTGATCTGACTCGTCTGTTTGCGGTCACCGTGGCCTTGTATCAGATATGGACCTACAAGCACATATGAATATGGCTCAAACCTGATTTTGTGTTCACACTGTGTTTGGATTTGAACCACTTGAACTCTGTAATGTGAACATAGCCACTGCTGTACCAGGGGAGGTCGCGAGACTCAGCTGGGCAGCAGCCAGAGCTCCAGCCAATCCCAGTGTTTCCAGAGCGTGATGAGGAAGAGCGTGAGGGCGACGCTGGTGGCCACGCGGGTGCGCGTCTTCATCAGCGGGGTGATGAAGTTGGCCATGGTGGAGACGAACACCAGCAGGACGGCCATGAGGGCCAGGATAACGTTGATGAGTTTTCCGAGCAGAGCGCGAGCGTTAGCGTTTTCCACACCCTCCAGCTGCACCACCTGCTGCTGCTGCTGCTGAAGCTCCAGCTTGGAAATACGGGTCAGGCAGGACTCCACCGCCTCCTGCACAGATACACAACGACACACGTGCACATGACTGAGTTATGAAATAACTTGATTTAGTCTGTCTCTTGTTTGTCCTGGCCTGAGACGCTGGCAGGTGATTGGCTCAAACACTGGTCGGCCAGTGACCTACTTGGACTTTGGAATGTGGTAAGAGACGGCAGCAACCGTACTGCTCGGGGGGAGGAGAATGGAGATGTGAACGGTGGGGTTGGGCAGACTGATACAGGTCAGGTTGATCAAAGTCGAGGCAGTTAAAGCATCAAATGTGCTGCAACAAACGACACGCAAGTATGCGAAATATTGGGACGTGATTTTTGAGCATGAAAACCGTATACACCAGGGTGTCCAATCTTATCCGCAAATGGTGGTGTGGCTGCAAGTTTTCATTCAAGCAAAGCCGGAGATCACACGATCAGTTGTTTGAAGTCTGAGCAGTTGACTAATCAAGTAGACTCAGGTGAGCTCCTTGCCCTTTGGCATGAAAACCTGCTGCTACACTGGCCATTTGCAGATGACTGGACACTCCTGACATACACCAACAAATGACTATCAAAAAAGACCTCTTTTACTTCACATCAAACAAGCAAAAGTGAAAGGAGAACCCGAAGTTTCACCCTAGAACTCTGGAGCGCTTTCACACGCAGCTGGGATCTCCTTAAAAGGCTTAGGAGCCCCTTACTTCCTTTAGGAGCAGAAACTTTCATTGCCCAGAAGGAATCGACTGTCAGGAATGAAACCTGGTGGGTGGGTTTGACATTGTGAGACATCCCAATGATGCAAGTTTCACACTCGGCCGTGCATGTGATGTAAGCAAGGACGGGCCTTATCTCTGTACCTGACTGACCCAACAGACACGATTACAGACAGCAGTGATGTCCTCCATGAGTCATCCTGTTAGTGCAGCACCATTGGCAGACGGCTGCACCACGCAGGACTACATGCACGCAGACCGTTACCACGACTGTCCTTAACACCACGTCACCGTCACCAAATACTGCAATGGTGTCGTACCAGACTGTCATGGAGTGA
>CM067494.1:17446822-17470428 GCA_034552555.1 Semaprochilodus insignis | reverse complement strand
TATATATATATATATATATATATATATATATATATATATACATACATACATATGGACAAAATCAGATGAAGCATGACTGAGTTTTACCCAGCAGCCCATACTTATTCACTTGTAGCAACAATACTGATTTAAACAGTCATCATTTACTAAGTATTAAGACCAATTCCATAACAACCCAAATTAAAATCTTCAGGCACAGAAAGAGATATACAGTTACAGATATAGCTGTTTTGGCTTTAGGAAGCTCCCTAGTGCACTTATAGTACACAATATAGTATTACAATAATGATAAAATCAGAGGCTGTTCACCATTTGCATGCAAAATGTGAATTCTGATTCGACAAGTGGTTTCTGTAAAACAGACCAATGAATTTCAAAATATAAAATCATAAAAATTCTTGTTAAATATTCTAAAATATTCTTATTAAATATCTCATTCGTATTTGCATGTTACTGTGCCTCCTAATGACGAAACGAAGGAAAAAAAATTAAAAATAATAAAGCAAATTATCCCATCCAAATTCAGACAAGCCACGCCCTCCTGCCCCAGGATTGGCCAACTGCAGTACCATTTAAAACACCTGTTGTACTAGCCAATCAGCGCACAGAAGAGGCGGGGCTTTAGAGTGCCAGAACGTGACCTGCTCGTGACTGTGAGAACCGGAGGGCGGGGCTTGAGAGAATTCCAGCGGGAAATCCATTAAATAAGTGGCGGGTGAGTCTGAGTCCGCGCGCCGTCTCTCTCAGTGTACGGAACCACCGTATCCGCCAAACGCCTTAAAACACGAGGGAAGAGTTTAACCGGTACCTCGTTATCTGTGGAGGATTCAGACAATAAAGCCTCGAGGAAACAGAAAACACAAAATGGAATCCAACAGTGAAGCTCAGCAAAATGGAGACGAATGACAAAAAAGTCTCTCCTCGACACAGCTGCTGAGAACGCCTCCCACGCGCTCCTGCTGCCATCTAGCGGCACACTCGCATCCCTACAGCGTCAGAACAGCACAGCGTGTACCACCAACAACCCGGAGTTGACCTCCCCGGCCACTTTATTAGAAACACCCACCTTGTGCTTCCACTAACTGGCCACTTTATTAGAAACACCCACCTTGTGCTTTCACTAACTGGCCACTTTATTAGAAACACCTACCTTGTTCTTCCACTAACTAGCCAATTTATTAGAAACACATACATGGTACTTCCACTAACTGGCCACTTTATTAGAAACACCAACCCTGTGCTTTCACTACCTGGCCACTTTATTAGAAACACCAATCTTGTACTTCCACTCACTGGCCACTTTATTAGAAACACTTACCTTGTACCTTACTATACAGGTGTAGAGTCAGGGAGGTGTTTCTGATAAAGTGGCCAGGCAGTTAATATTCTCCTTTGCAGGCTGCATCTGTAAATCTGCGCAGTATAAATATGCTGGATTATAAACGTGACGTCACAGACGAGTCGGTGGATCATTTTATTCCAAAGTTTTACCCGGCGAGCCAAAAGGTAAGTCTATACAGTCTCAAAGTGGAATAACTGAAACGGGCAGCACAAACGTTACCTCACAAAACACAAAGCGGTTTAATACGTATGAAAAACACAGGAAAGTGAAAGTGAAACCACGGCACGGTTAAAAACAACTACACTACTCAGCAGGGGGCAGGAAGACACGCCCGCTCTCGTCTTCTCCAAACAGTCCTTTCCTCGCTCCGTCAGCGAGAGATGCTGTGGCTGCCGTGTTTTCGGAGGAATGACTCAGTCAGACTGATCCTGGAACAGAAAGGGCTGAATCCAAAAACTCCCGATTCCTGCTGGAGCCTCTGTAACCCGCACCGAGTCTCTATAGAGTCTGTTTGGCCTCCGCACTGTGGGGGGCGCTGTGGGTTTACTGAATCAGTCCAAACCCTGAACATCATGCTGTTTGTATGCCGAGGACACCAGGGTACCTGTAAAACAGCACACACGCACCGTTATACACAAAGCCCACATCAAATAAATAGATTATTTAAATGCTATTGGATACGCCTGAATAATAATAATAATAATAATAATAATAATAATTCACTTGTAAATGCTCATTTTTCATTCTGCTTTATTATAAACTTGAATAAATATGAGGTTCACTGGGCTCTCAGCGACTCAGTACCACCACCTGCTGGACATAAGCTATAATTGCACCAGCTCTAAATCAGTGAGCTCCAGCACGCTTACCTTCATTGTGTGCGCAGGACAGTCCACAACATCCTAAACTGACTACACGTCCTTTATACTGATACACATACAGATATAAAACTAGAAATACATTATTTCAGCTCATTAATGCCAATTTTTGGATGTTGTGTGGACTGTCAAGACAGTCAGGGCTTCTCTGGGGGTCCACACAGTTAAAGGCCAGGGCCTACACAGTGGTGGTCCAACATTTCCCCACTCCTGTGTCCATGGACACCAGGTGTGAGAATGGACACCCCATTTAGATGAGACATGAGAAAAAAACCCAGAAAAGAAAAAGCAGAATTTCCCCAAAACCGAGATTTATTAGGAATCACACACACATACACACACACACACACACACACACACACACACACACACACACACACACACACACACACACACACACACAAACATGCACACACACACACACACATACACACACACACATACACACACATACACACACACACACACACACACACACACAGGTACAGAGGTGTGTGAGGGACAGTGAGCGGAGCAGGAAGGACAGGGACAAGCTGCAAACAGACAGATCCACATACAGGAAGTCCACCCCTTACTACCTGAACCAGGCTGACCTGGACTAACAAGTCAGCATTAACCTGGGCTAAACAGCCGGCAATATTCTAGACTAAACTGAACTAACCAGCCCCAACTAACCTGAAGTAACCAGCCAGGATTAAGCTGGACAACCCCCTGGCTGAGTCTAATCAACCTGGACTACACTATAGTAACCTAACCTGGACTAAATTGAATTAACCTGCCCCTACAAACCTAGACTAACAAACCTGGATGAACCTGGACTAACCCCCGGCCTGGACTAATTTTAACCTGATTTAACCAGCCAGGACTAACCTGGACAAACCCCTGACCAAAACTGATCTGGACTAACCAACCTGGATTACTCTATAGTAACCTACATGGACTAAACTGAACTAACCTGCACCAACAAACCTAGACGAACTTGGACTAACCCCCTGGCCAAATCTGGACCAGCCAGTCTAGACTAATCTGAACTAACCTGTCCCGACTGACCTGGATTAACCATCCTGGATGAACCTGTCTAACCAGCCTTGACTAACTGGGCTAGCCTGACTAATCACCCTGGAGTAACTAGACTAACTGGACCTACCAGCAGTATGCTCGGGGCGGATCTGAGCTTTGCTCTGGGGACGTTTTTGGAGCAGCAGCTGGGTTTGCGTCTGCGATCGAGCGGAGGCTTTGGCTGCTGGGAGCGGCAGAGGGCAAGCGTATCGCAGGCTGATCCCGCTGGGGTCTTACCTTGCACTGGCACAGCCTCTGGCCTGCCCTTCACTGCCCCGTCCACAGCCAACCCTCTGTCTCTCTCCCTCTCTCTGTCTCCGTACAGTTTGGGCCTAAACGGAGAATCTTTCTCTTTACCTTTCGATCCCTTCGGACGCCCCGCTGTCTTCTTCTTCGACTTGCTGTCGCCCTTCACGCCCAGCAGAGGGTGCACTTCTGCAAGAGAGAGACAGACAGAGACACAGAGAGAGAGAGAGAGAGAGAGAGAGAGAGAGAGAGAGAGAGAGAGATAGAGAGAGAGAGACAGAGAGAGACATATGAGGTTTTGTTGGTGAGAAAATGATGGCGCCCTTCTCTTCCTCAATGCGGTATCAGCTGTAAAGGCATTAACTGTGCAGTTAGTACATCACTACACTAGGTGGCACTGTTACTCTCTGTACAAAGAGTCTGGGTGCTCGCTTACAAAAGCAGAGCTGAAGTGTTAATATTGTACAAGTGTAACAGGTTTTGAAGCTGATGCATGTCTAAATCTGAATGTACTGAATGTTCAGTCTCTACTCTGTACCTGCTTCCTGTGTGTCCTGATAGTAAGCGGCTGGAACAGGGAAGTGAACGCCGGCCTCTGTAACTGACCAACAGGCCTAACTAAACAAGCATGACCCAGTAAAAGCATTTTATACACCCAGAAATAGGGTACAGGGTTTATTAGGGTTGAACGGCCATCACTCTTCCTCTACCTGATCCATAGGTACAGGCCAGTACTGATACGTGGTCTACCACTTCGTGGCTGAGCTGCTGTCGTTCCCAGTCGCTTCCACTTTGTTATAGAAAGAGAGCGACCCATTCTCTCACTAGTGTCTGTAGGAGCAGTCTGCATGTCTAGGTACTTGGTTTTATACACCTGTGACCATGGAAGAGATTTGAACACCTGAATTCAATGATTTGGATGGGGGAGTGAATACTGTATCACAAATAACAGGCTCAGGTTGACTGAATGGCATTTCTGTGTTGGATCATATGTAAGTTAAGGGAACCGGACATTCCAAGCAGGTTTGGGCCATTTCTGTTGGTCCATACATCATGATTTGCTATGGACAGTGATGATATAATATTTGCTATTAGATAATTAGTAAGATGAATCATGTTTAACAAGTGAAGTACATGTGAAATATCCTTACTGTTTAAATCAGAACCGAGATGTTTCAAGCCAGCGTAACGTTAGTTTACCTCCAAAAACATGCTAACAAGTAAATGATTTGGCTAATATCAGATCACCGCTCGCTCTGGATGAACTGTAGTGCCAAAACTCTGGCCGTTTCTTCTGCTCCCTCCAAACCAATCTGGACTAACATTAACTCAGACTCTAAGTGACTGCACAGTGGAAAACTTCAAATAGCTTGGAGCTAAAGCTCTTTACATGTACTTACAATCACAGTCAGGACTGATTCTGTCCTCTCCTGTAAAGAGGTCATTATGGAGATTCTTGTTTTTTGCAGTATGGCCTAATCAGAGGAAGACTAGAGCTCATATGCAGAAATGACATACAGGCTTTTACGGTTATCAAGCGTCTAAGGCCTCATTCAGACCATTCGCCCAAATCTGATTTCTGGCATATCCAGATTTTACCCAGATTGACTTTTGATAGTCTGGAGGGCAAAACCCCACAAGAACATCAAGGTAGTTTTGAGGCAATTATGTCTTGGCTGGTTGATCTATTTTGGGGTGGGGAAGGTTGGTGGTCTGTGGCAAAGTTGCTGGGCAACTTTAATTATAAAATTTAATGTTTTTAATGTCTTTGTAAGACCTCAGAATAACCAAGTAATATTTTTTTCCAAGGCATCTACTTGTATTTACCACATCTGAAGGTGGTTTAAAAAGTGGCGGTAATTGGATTTTCAAATGCATGATAGATAAATGTTGACAAATGCTTCAACTTGCTTGAATTTCAGTTTGTTAACTACAAAAAATAAACTTTCTGATTGAAAGTATTGATCGAACATGAGTTCATGGTCCACATCCTACTCAGTCCTGTACCACAGCCGCTCTGTAATGAGCTACTACAGCAGAAGGAAAGCCGTGCTGACCGTCACTGGGGACGCCCTGCAGTTCGATGGTGGTGGTGCGGGCCTTTTTCTTCGGCGGCGCTCCATCGGCGGACGGCTGTCTCTGCTTCTTGTCTCCGCTGCCGGCATGGGCGGAGCCGTCCTCGGACAGGTTCTGACCCCCGCCGTCAGGCGGTGGCCCAAACGGGTTCTCCTCTGGGTCCTCCACTTCAGGGGCGATGGGCAGATACAGTAAAGCCTTATAGTCCTCCAGCTCTTCATCACTGAAACACAAACGGCATCACAGTGACATTCTAAATCAAACATCCAGGAAATGGAAAGATGAGTCCAAAAAAAAAAAAATAAAATAAAAAAAAAGAGGCAGAACCAAAAGCTTTCAGGTGTTCCTTTTTTTGTAGAAGGTCAGTATCTGCTGATCTAAGGTCATTTAGAGCTTTAAACACTAGCAGCAGAACTTTAAAAACTATCCTAAAAGTTCCAGGCCGTCAGTGCGGGTTCTCAGCGGGGGTGATATGGGTCTCTGGTTTGGGGTTGTTGGGATTCATGCAGCTGTGTCTAGCAAGAAGACCAGTACAGTGATCAACTCCACTGTAACAAACAGATCAACTTTCTCTGAGTTGGTCATTTTTGTTCACAAACAGAAGTATTTTGAGGCAAGTATGTCTTGGCTGGTTGATCTAGGAGGGGGGACGGGATGGTGGCAAAGTTGCTGGGCGATTTTAATGATATAATTTAAAGCTTTTTAATACCTTTCTAAGACCCCAGCATAAAGTAATACAGTATCCAATGCATAAAAAAAGCTTACTGTCAAAAACAGAGCATCTACTTAATATTTTTGGGGGGGAACCTCAAACATACGTTGGGATTGCACAAACCCTTATACAGTCTTTGAGTGTTTCAGTGAAAACTGGATTCGATATTAAAGAATTCAGGTCCATTAATGCTGAGTATGAGCCAGTAAACACTAAAACAGTTCATTTTAGTTTGAGCTTAATCCGACAGTCATGACGTGTATGATTTGTTTTGTTTGTTTACTCTTTCAGAAATGACGGCAATGTTTAATATTGACTATAATTACATTTATTTGACTGATCTGATCATTTCGCTGCCAGTCAAATTAATATGCCACGAAATGGCTTCATCTTCATCTGTACGGTCTCAATTTAGTTTTACTGAACTTCTTATAACCAGCCTATAGGGCTGTGGAGATGCTGAGATCTTATTCTGCTCAAATATGCAGTGCAGTAGTTTCTCTTTTTCTCTTAGCTCAAACTAATGGCTATTTTAGCCCTGATCCATTAAAACACACCAAAATGACATTTTATGGCCTGAAATCAAAAAAAAAAAAAAAAGAAAAAGAAAAAAAAAAAACCTTCCACGTTTTATAAGGTATTTTTAATGGTATGCAGGAACCATGTGTGAACACTGACCTGCTGCAGAAAGCCGGAATGGGGTCAACAGACGTCACGTCCACCTCCTCGTCCTCAGCAGCATTCGCCCCTGAATACACACATAGATACGATCACATCACGATTCCTTCCTCGAAAGATTAGCATTGCTAAAAACACCACCGGCTACAATTAGAACATTGTGTGAACAGCAACCCGGAGCTTAGTCAGTGGAAGTGTTTGGTTGTGTTATGATTCAGAAGATGTTAGAAGATGTTTCAACTAGAAACTTGTTCACTTTTATTTTCACTTCTTAGCCTATTAAACTTGTTACTGGGGTCCACAATGAGATCGGAGTGATATCAGAATTGGAAGATCACCATCCACCACACGTTCAGATGATACTGATATTAACGTTTACTGAACTGCAGAAGAGCAGAACGTTCAGGTGACGCTCCACTACTGCACTAAAAATTAGGGGGTGCTGGAGCCTATCCCAGCGCTCGTTGTGCAGGAAACACCCTGGACAGGGCAGACGCACCAACGCACACCTTCACTCACACCCAGAGGGGCAATCTAGCATCTCCAGTTCACCTCACTGCATGTGTTTGGACTGTGGGAGGAAACTGGAGGCCCTGGGGGAGGAAACCCACACAGACACGGGGAGAACGTGCACACAGAAAGGACCCCAGACACCTCAGCCGGGGATCGAACCCAGGCCTTCATGCTGTGAGGTGACAGCGCTGCCCGCCATGCCATATGAAGATGTTCATTCTTATTTATTTTGCAGCATGTGTGACTATATATGAATAAAACCCTGTAATGCTAAAACAGCATCACATTTCTACATGTTAATGTATCAGCTTTGCCAGGTATGTACATCAAATACATCAGATATCGGCATCTGCACACGATTCCCCCATCAGTGCTTCCTTACCTGTTATTATACTGTACTGGACTGCACATTATACTGCAATTCAATTATAGGGATGCACCAATCCGACATTAGGATCGGACATTGGCTCCGATATGAATTTAGCTAATTTAGCTGGATTGGGTATCGGATAATTAGGCCGATCCCCAGCCTAATCCGTTTGTGATGTGTCATGCCGTCAATAGCATGTTTGCGGGGTGCCTGTAGATGAACTGTCACAGCAAGGCTTGAACCGTGGTGGTCGCTGTGATCACAGACCAGTGCTACGAGGTGAGCTAACAGCTCCCCAGCAGAGTGGACTCAAAAACTTACAAACAGGGAACAAACAAAGACTGCCAGGAGGAAAAACTGGCTTAACGGAGCAAAACAAAACGATTACCTCAAACGAAAAGGAGCCTCACAATGAAACCCTCCTAACACCCAACCCGAAAATAGTTTTGTTTGTTTTCTCTGTACTTCAGCGGCGCGAGTGCACTCTGACGAGGGGGAGAAGCAACCTGCCTCGAGAGGCTCGAAACCTTCTACAGGCTAGACACGAGAGACATGTGCACGTGACAACGTGAACTCAAGACGGAGCCTCTAAGGTGTTAGCGTCCGCCGCTTGATTGCTCATTGGTTGCCCTTTGTCTCCCCCGAGTGGCCGGAGGTGGATCTGTATGAGTGAGCTTAGTAAAGTAGTGTTTATGTGCCCTACGTCGCTCCAACATGGTGAAGTATACGGTTTATTCATTCTAAAATGGTACTGGATCCATATCGGGTATCAACAGATAGGCAAAGTTTATGCACCGGTTCTGGTATCAGAACTGGAAAAGCTGGATCGGTGCATCCCTATTAAATCCTATTATAAATTAAACTATACGTAACTTTCGGCACTCATTGTAATACACTCTTGGTAGGTTTATAGTATGTGTACTGCATGAAATCCAGAGTTCGGTTAAGCTCCCCTGAGGTTACAATCTACATCGGTCTATTTAACGTGTGTGCTACAACACGAAAACCAACATCTGAATGTGACGTGTGTGGATGCGCATGTGTGTGGATGGGAGACCTGTTTGCTCAGGTTCACTCTTGTCCTCATCTTCTATGTCGAATTCTGACTCTCTCTCTTCGTACTCCACGTTCTCGTCCAGCTCTTTAAAGTCTGGGGCAAAGGCGCTCCAGTTCTCCTACGGGACCCGAAAGAGAGCAGTTTACATTAGGGGTGTAAATCTCTGGATTCTGAATTGAGAGGTCGATCGCTGTAGTGAAGTTTACCCACCACTTGATTCTGGGCCCAAATGGAGACGACTCCGCTGGAGATTGAGGCGATGATGGGCCGCACTGGATGCCACTAAGGAGTCATACAGAAACCATATGAGTATACTGGGAATGAAAACCCAATATAATCCACTGGAATACGTCCTCGACTAACAGCGGAGATTTAGAGCTTTAATTTACTGTTTGTGTAAGCTGCTTTATGATGTAAACAAAGTCATTCAGAGTGGTTTGGAGTGAGACCCCCATTCTAGAGAAACATACTGAGTCAGATCTGTTAACAGTGGTGGTGAAGGTAACCAGACGTCCCCCTCTAAAAGCTCCCTCACAGAAAGTTCCTACATGAGGTGGTTCTGAATACGCTGCCTGATGTCTGAGACGCTGTTTATGATAGTGTGGAGAAGATCTCAGCCTTAAACTCCATTCATGGTGGAGGGATACATGCTGCAGGCGCTATGAGGTAAAATAGTCCCCCAAAGAAACTTAGTATTTCCAGGTTTTCCAGATTTTCCATCATCAACATTCCATATACACTCAGAAGACTCGTGTAGGTTCACTGGTGGATTAGAATGTCTATATTTGTGTTGTACTGTACTTGTGTTAAACCATTTCACACCAAACAACACCAAATGACTCGCGTTCCTCACCGCCACGTCCAGAAGCAGTTCTCCTCTCGTTCCATGCAGGATCTTCACCAGGTTCCCAATGCTCTTTTCCCAGATGTAGAGTGCGTGCTGGCGTGCAGAACCTGCCACAATATACTCTCCATCTCCGGAGAAACAGCACCGCTTCCACGGGGTCCTGCAGGTGGGAGTTGAAGTGTTAATGTATGAAGAGACACACAAACAGTGTCCTAACCATTCGGTACCAAAGCAGTACGGGTCGTTTACCACTGGCATGAATTCAGTTCACAAAATCATCCACACTTTTAATAAAGTCACAAAAACAATTACATATTTACATATATCTGAATATTCAGCCTACAGAAGTTTAGCCCCGCCCATTCAGCCTACAGCTGTTTAGCCCCACCCATTCAGCCTACAGCAGTTTAGCCCCACCCATTCAGCCTACAGCAGTCTAGCCCCACCCATTCAGCCTACAGCACTTAAGCCTGACCTATTCAGCCTACAGCAGTTTAGCCCCACCCATTCAGCCTACAGCACTTTAGCCCCACCCATTCAGTCTACAGCAGTTAACCGTGTCCATTAAGGGTGCAGTAATTGAGTCCTGCACCTTAAGCCTACAGCAGTTTAGCCCCACCCATGTAGCCTACAGCAGTTTAGCTTCAACCCTTCATCTTACACTAGTTTAGGTCCACTCATTCAGCCTACAGCAGATTAACCCCACCCAATCAGCCTACATGAGTTTAGCTTTACCAATTCAGTGTACAGCAGTCTAGCCCCACACCATCCACAGAGTGCTATTTGGGGTGAGGGTGTGTTTACCTGTTGACGAGGTCCTGAAGCTTCTGCATTGGCTCTGGCTCACCGTCTCGTCCACAGGTGAGAATCTCTCTGCCATCGTAGACTCTAATGATGCGATCCGCCGTGTTAATGAGGAAACAGCTGAGGCACGAAAGAGTGGAGAGGAGCACAGGAGCGACGTTAGCGCATGTTTCAGTAATTTACAATACGCTACCTGAGCACAGGAACCAGGCCGTGGTGCCAAACCCTGTTTGCGACCCATTCAGTATCAAGGATTAATGCGTCTGCATAACTAACAAGTCAGTCTCACCTGCCCTTGCGTGCAAACTCGATTGATTTGATGGCTGTGGAGTTGCTGGTCCCGGTCGTCACCCGAAATGATGCAACCAGATCTTGCGTGTCTGTGTTCAACACCAAAATCTGTGGACGACAAAATGAATGCTTTTAGCAGTGCAGCTAGACTGCTTCAGAGCTCAGAATTTAAAATATGATATGATATATGACACGGTGCCAGGATCACAGGGCTGTCCCAATCAGGAGCGTAATAAACTGCCATCAGTGAATAACTGCATGGTGGTCTCCTGACCTTGCCCTTGGCGTTCCCCGTGTAGATGTACTCCCCCCTCCTGTCAAACGCAGCCACCACATTCAGGTCCGAGTCATCGTCCACTGGGAGGACCACGTGTTTGGAGTCTGAGAGTGTGAGCAGAACCGGTGCGGACTTCATTGGACAAACCAGGACTTTATCTCTGAGACACAGACACGCAAACACACAATCAGCATTTTAGCTAATACGCAACTTAGGACTGAATCTCAGCTCCATACAAACACACAAATGTGATGGTCGGCTGTCCACATACTTTTGGCCATGTCTACATATTGATATTGATCAGTTTTTGGCCGTAACACTCACTGCTTCAGCTAAATACTACAAACTGCTATTCACAGAAAGATCGACAGTTTTAACGATAGCACTAAGAATGCAGCAATGATGGTGGACGGAGGTGGACGGCAGGGGTAGTTTCCCCTCCTTACGCGTCTCTGGGGTGGTACTGCAGTTTGAGGATCGGCGAAGGGAACCGGAATCTCTGATCACAGTCCCCGGACAAAACGTCCCACTGAGACACGATGTTATCTGTGGACGCGCTGACCAGCTTGTGTCCGTCTCGACTCCAACTGCAAAAATAAATAAATAAATAAATAATCCAATGAATATCAGGCCATGTTTAAAACAGCCTGGGCAAAACTGAACCTCCTTAACAAGCTGGAGGAGTCACAACACGGCAACTGATATTTCTGCATACATAAGCTATTTCAGAAAATCAGGAGGATAATTAAAACAGCCAATCAGCTGCTTGCTATTAGAGCTGGCCAACATAATTTCTATCATTATCAAGAATGTCTAGAACCCTGTCTAGAACCCTGAACCACTGCATGTTTTATTACAGGTAAAGCATAATTAGTCTGTTTGAAGGGGCCAACCCAAGTGAGAAACACAAACAGCAGCTTTTCACCAGAGTGAGCAGACGGGGTGAATGTGTGCACTGATGATTTTGGCGATGCCCCGCGTGAGGAAGTCCCAGATGACGATTCGGCCATCGTTACAGCCGACAGCCAGCAACGTCCCCCAGCGATTAAAGGTGCAGGTCAGAGCCATGCTGATGCAGTCCAGAGTGCCATCGGCCTCCTGTCAGCGAGACCACAAAGAACAAACATGAACAACAGCAGCAGCAACACGCAACTTCACTTCACTGAGAGGTGCTTAACGTTTTCAAACAAACTGAAGTCCTCACCTCTGGATAGTTCTGCCCGAACGACTCTGTAAGAAAGCAGACACCAAGATATGAGTGGACCACAGATGCCTCAATTTCAGAGATCTATTTAAAAGACCCTAACAGAGGTAGACTCTGTGGAATGATGAGCTGCTTAAAACACAATTTAATAGGGAGAGTAATACCTTGATACTTATATTAATTAGACCGTGGGCGAATTAAATGGTGTAATTAGTAAATTAGAAGTCTGATTTCTAACCTCATGTTTACAAAGACCATTTAACACAGACATTAATGTCTCACTGGCAGATCTAGAAACATCTGAAGACATGAGGCTGAACTCAGCTTCTTATTTGCCAGCATCTTGTTGGAATTATCTGGTTCCACCTTAAATCTTGCAGCAGTTGCATTCTGACAGTCATTCAGCGCCTACATTCTGAATGTAGCTGCTGCAACATTTAAGGTGGAACGGAAACACTCGAACGAGAAGCTGGTGAATAAGAAGCAGTGGTGCAGCGCTGGCGTTACTGCAGTAAATCGATCGATACATTTACGAAAATACAACAAGTTATACGTGTCGATGATAAACAATAAGATAAACAAATAAGTAAAAAGTTTATGGTCAATGTTCTTATATGAACTGCAATACAGTCTCGCTGTTAGCATTGCTAGCATACACAACCAAACCGCATTTGTTTAGGAGTCAGCCGGCAACTTACCGAGCAACTCGAGGTTCATCTCTGATTTTATTTAAAAAACAACCCAAATAATAAACGCCTTCGAGGGCAAAAACGCCGTAAATATGTAGAAATCTCGAGATAAAAATCCCACAAAACCCGGAGCCGAGAGCGCCAAGGCAAAGGACCCCAAAACAAAGCGTGCCTGAGGGCGCCTGAACCAAAAGCGGACAGTTCGCACACAAAATTACATAAAGCTGTTAAAAAAAGTGCGATATGTACATAAAACATTTGACGATTAACACAGAATATTCTAGAATTATCTAACAGATTGCACACGCTACCCCCTTAATCCCATAAAACACAATTTATGTACAGGCGGATGACGGACAATCTTACACCCACCACTGAAGTAACAGTAATACAGCAAAAACGAGATACTTTAATTAGCGTTACTGTATAAAAACCTTACACAGGATTCGAAATAATTATGGCAAAATAATAAAATAAGTGCTTTTATTGAGGCTATTCATAAAAAGTAACACACATGATAAAATAATGTCATTTAAAAAATATTTAAACACAACGATTAATATAAAACCGTTTTTCTACAGTACATCAGGATATGCAGTTGGACGATTTCGGAAGAAACACTGTAGCATGATATATATAATAATATAAGCACAATATATAATCATAAAAAAATGATCACTAGATAATGGAACCTTAAAAAGTACCAAATATAACACTGTTAGTGATGGTGTATCTCTCAGGACCGATGACTAATCAAGGATAGTTGGTTTTAATTCTGCATAATAAAATCTTTGAGGTGTAAACAAAATCATTCGGGCGGTTTGGGGTGAAATTCTCCCTTCTAGAGAAATTAAGTGGGTCACAGTAGGAACCAGACGTCTGAAGAACTGAATCCCTCTCCAAGCTCCCTCACATAAAGTTATTACCTGAAATCCTTATTAATGTGCTGCCTAATGCCTGAGGCATAGGTTTGAGATCCCAAATCTCAAAATGTAAATCTATATTCAGGTTAAAGAGGTATATGCAAGGTGGTGTAAGGCAAAATAGTACCTCAGATTTACCACTAATTGGATTTTATCTCAAAACTATCATAAACAGCGTCTCAGACATCAGGCAGCGTATTCATAACCATCTCGTGTAATCGCTTTCTGTGAGGGAGCTTTTAAAGGTGGACGTTTGGTTCCATTCACCACCACTGTGAATAGTTCTGACGCAGTAGGTTTCTCTAGAACGGAGCGCTTCACATCAGATCACTCTGAATGACTTTGTGTACATTTTAACCATAAATTATTGGAAAGTAGTAAGATGCCCCTTTATGCTACATCTCTTTCAAAAGGATTTATAGTAACACTACAATAAACTATACGACTGTTGAATAATAACCCACAATATTTATATTAATATCCCTGCTGTCTTGTTAGTATTCTGAAGTAAACAATAGTAGCTGTATGAATGTATTATGATATCTTATATATAATGATAATATCTTATATATAATATTATAATAATATAATAATAAAAAAAGTGTTAAAAATCCGTCTTTCGTTCAGCGAGTGCCACATTCCATTATTATGTATTCCGACAAAGTGTCACGGATAATATAACACGCGAACTGAATGGCTCTGAAGAGGTTTAAACTCTCATTAACACAGTTTCCGAAAATCGCCGCATTTCAACTGCAACGAAAAGACTCAGATCCAAAATGGCGCCCTGATGGCGTTCCCTCACAGACCCCCGTGATCATCCGGGTCTCCGGAGCAGCGGCCAATGAGATGCGCGACGAGAAAATAAGGCGTGGCCAGTGACTGCAGAAATGTTCCTCTAGCAGATTGAATACCGCACCTATGTTAACGGTTAAAACGTTTTATTGGTCCTGAAAAACCAACAAATCAATGTTGGTGTTTAAAGTGAACTAAAATAGCTTCTAAAGCGCTCTGCATCCACGCCACATAAACGTGAGTCCGGCCTGTCCGCGTCACAGCGACAGGAGCCAATCAGGTGTAGTGTTACTTGAACATGACGTCCCCGGCCAGAACACAGCCGGTATAGATGTAGAATTCTAGCATTGTGGTCTTATTTTGAAAAATGCGCATTTTAAGGACTTTTTGTCGTCTCACACTCACTTATTCATTATACACACATAACTTAAGTCTTTCTTCACGGTACAATATGTATAAAGCCGCGGAAAGACGCCATAAACGGACTTATTCGTGAGATCTAGTAAATGTAGATCTGGAACGCCTGTTCTCGGAGCATGCGCAGACGCGCAGACTGTTATGAAACAGGCTGGCGGTGGCCCGGTTAAGTTAAACGCAGGAGCTGTCAATAAACCGACAAACTGAGATTCACTGAACACGAAAACCACTCTGAAATGATTTTATCATCGGGACCCACATAAAGACGTCTTTCCTCCAGTAACTACGCTTCAGGTGAGTTACTTTACTAACCGCGTCGCCTCTTATTTCCCACACAGGTGGAATGTAACCCATCACAACCCCAGCCTTATGTAAGTGGAGGGCAAGTGACCCAGTTTTCAGTGACTTTAATTCATTAATAAAGTTTCTTATTACAGTTTTGCATGCCTTATCTTAACAAGACTCATCTATTGTCATATATACACCATATATATATTTGATTTTTGACCTAATATGAGGATTTAGTGTTGACCCCATATGGGAATGAACTAGGTCTAGGAGCAGTTGTACTGGTAATGCAGATCTGTTATGTTGACGTGATGAGGTTATGGGACACTAACTAAAATTAGACTAAATGAAGCCGCAGTTTAAAGTATTGTAAGTCAGAATGGCTTATAAATGCATAATGCATTAAGGATAACAATAATAAACTTGACTGACCCTTTTTGACCTCTGTACAAGAAAAGAAGCATCAAAGCGTAACCCTGCAGAGTAATTATGACCGCATTAAATATCATTCGTGTCCTATGTTATCCTTCTTATGCTTATAGTTTTCAGTTTGTTTGTTGGAACTCATTAATTGTGTTGACTTTGATTGCAGTCTTGTTGTACAGTGTCCTTGGGTGCTTGAAAGGCACTAAAATGTGTTATTATATAAATTAAATGAAAAGTGTTATTATTTATTATATTGTACAGTTTTTTTTTTTTATCTTGGTTTGATTTATTAACTCAGCTTTTATTTATAAACTCTATGTAAATTTGGTTTAATCTACCAGCCAACTAGGTTAAAAAGGTGCTATATAAAATGTCTTCTTTTTCTTCATATTATTATTGTTATTATTATGATTATAATGATGATGGTGATGATGAAGTGACTGGAAGATATAAATTAGATTAGACTAGAACTGGAACAGTATGTATCATATATATCTCTCACAGCAACATACTTTCCAGCTCTAGTCTAATTTATAGCTTCCACAACATATGTATAAATATATATGTGTATTGTGTATGTGATGTTTCTGAAGGCTCCTCTGCTGCAAGATCATGGCCGTAAATTCCATCCACTGGTTCCGGAAAGGTCTCCGGCTGCACGATAACCCCGCACTGTTGGAGGCTGTGCGAGGAGCGAACACCCTGCGCTGCGTCTACTTCCTGGATCCCTGGTTTGCTGGTTCGTCCAACCTGGGCGTAAATAGGTGGAGGTAAGTGACTCTGTGCTCATAGCACATACTGAATACTTCATAGCACATACTGAATACTTAATAATAAATGCTGAATACTTCATAGTTCGTACTGAATACTTCATAGTACATACTGAATACTTCATAGTTCGTACTGAATACTTCATAGTTCGTACTGAATACTTCATAGTACGTACTGAATACTTCATAGTACATACTGAATACTTCATAGTTCATACTGAATACTTCATAGTACATACTGAATACTTCATTGTGGATGCTGAATAATTTATAGTGAATGCTGAATAATTCATATTAGTTACTGAATAATTCATAGTAAGCACTGAGTAATTCATAGTAGTTACTGAATAATTCCTAATTAGAATAATTATAGTGTATGTAATCTTGTAGCCCTATCAGTATTCAACATGAGTCCATATATGGAGCTGTAGATGACTGCCACTCAATAATCGCTCAGTGATTTTCCGACTTGCAGTTATTCACCGCAGCACTGCTCCCACACGTCCACGCACCAGAGCAGTGTGATCTTCTATGTGCGTTCTGCTCCGACACACATGACGCACACACACATCCCTCACTCGGCTGGAGGAAAAGAACAGAACAAAACTAGAAAAACATGTTGAACTTTAATTTCTGGAGTGTTTTAGTGTTGGGTAATCTGATACACTAGACAGACATCGGCACTAGAACTGACATCACTGAGGCTGATTTCACTCCTCGTAAAGTCCGCTCCCGTCTTTGTTTGTTTGTTTGGTTTTTGTTCTGTAGCTTGTTCTTCATTCTTCTTACCTATGTATTTATATAAGACACTCCTGATTTTAGTTTTCCCTCTAAGGTTCACTTATAATGACACAGCCTCTCCTTATCCCATAGAACAAACCAGGCTGTTTATGCTCCTCTGCCTGTAAGACTGATATATGTAAATTAGCTACATACTAGAACAAAAGCAATGAATTCAAATTGCAGTTTAGTATATGGACTGTATGGACTGTTTTACATAGTATACAGAAAGTTAATGAGCTAAAGCTAACCAGCATAACCAAAAGCTAGCAAGCTAGACCTCCTGTCTGTAGCTGCCCATCACCCCTTCATTCCTTTATCCATCACCAACATGTTCCTTCATCCCTTCATTCCTCTATCCATCACAAACACTGTTCCTTCATCCCTTCATTCCTTTATCCGTACACCAACATCGTTCCTACATCCGTTCATTCCTTTATCCATCACCAACATTGTTCCTTCCTCTGTTCATTTCTTTATCCATCATCAACATCGTTCCTTCATCCCATCATTCCTTTATCCGTACGCCAACATCATTCCTTTATCCGTACGCCAACATCATTCCTTCATCCATCCATTCCTTTATCCGTACGCGAACCTTCCTTTGCATGCTCATTCCTTTATACATTTGCCAACATTGTTCTTTCATCCATTCATTCCTTCACCCATACACCAACACTGTTCCTTCATCCATTCATTCCTTCATGCATTGCTTTGTTAGTCTATTTGTTGGTCCATACGTCCGCATGTCTGCCTGTCCAGTTGTCACATAAAAAGCTAGATAATGGTGTTAGGTCTATATGAGGGGCGGAGCAGAGCTAGGGGTGTCTGACAATAGCTGTCAATCATTCTGCTTATTAGCCACGCCCACACAGTACAATGAATATCACACTCAAGTTTAGTGTCATACAAACGTTGTTTCGTGTTTTGCTGTGTGTTCCCTAGAGATGCTTAAAGACACACTGCTTTACATGTATATCACTGCTGATTTATTAGCTGTAGCTGAAACTGCTGGAACAATAATATCTGCTTTATTGTTATTTTTTCAGACTTTTACAAAATAATATGGTTAAAAAGGAAAAACTAGAAATCCTTAATTACCAGCATGTGGTAAAATGGATCTACTGTAACATGTTTTCAAATGAACTGTTCAAAATGAGACAGCATGCTTTATGAGGTACACAGGTTTCAAACAAGGAGAGGAATGTCTGATCCCCAGATCTAGCTTAAAGAGTCTCTGTAAAGCCCTGATTAGCCATGATGTAAACATATTCGCTTATTCAGTCTTGACTCGGGTCCATTCATTAGTCCCCGTTTCACTCACAGACACATTCACAGACGGCTGCGAGTCTGAGCTTCATTCAGCAGCCGCAGGTCAGACTGTGAATGGGCCGGCCTTAATCTGAAAGTCTCTCACTCCTGATTGATTAACAGGATAAAGGCAGGGGACTGGCTGCACAGCAGACAGGTGTGCATCTGTCTCCAACACCTGGGTTTTTAAAGATTAAAGGCACGACTAGACAACAAAAGCCCTACAGACTGATCCAGTTAAATACAAAGCTAATAAAATTCATTCAGAAGAAACACACACGGGAATATCAGCTTCCGTTTTCAACCAAGTACACTTCCTTCAGTGCATGTGTTCTCTGAGTTTGCCTGAGTACAAGCTAAAACCAGACAGATCCAACCACATGGCTAAAAAGTGAGCTTTTATTTATCCCTGGTCGTCTTCTTGTCATATGTCAGAATTCCAGTGATTCAGAATTCCAGATGTCTGCCTTTAAAAGCTCCCTCACATAAAGTTATTACATGAAATTATTATGAATGTCTAAGACACTGTTTATGACAGTGTCAGCCTTAAAAAAACATTTAAGGTGGACAGATACATGTACGCTGTGAGGTAAAAAAAAATATAGACCCCCAAATAAAACATGTTGTTCTTCGATTTGTTAAATATTTTCCCATCATTAACCTTCCATATAACATTCAGAAGACACATGTAGTTTCACTGGAGGTTTTGATAAATACATTTCTAATAAAATTAGTAAATAAAATGTCTATATTTATGTTGTAGACATGGAGACCCCTGGTTCCCATCACCACCACTGTTAAGAACATCGTATGAATAGATAACTGCTATTCCCCTTTAAGAAGAGAGAAAGACAAATTTCATTACTGTTTCATAGAATTAAAAAAAAATTCTAATGTTATGTTCTTAAGAGATATAAAAGCGACATTTCATCATTTTGGACCAGTTAGAAGGCTTTTTTTCCCTCAGCATGCTAAAATTAGCTGTGCTGTTGTGCATGACTAGATTTAGCTGTAAATGGTGGTTTACTTTGAAAACCGTGTGCTTTTTTCATGTCTATAAGACATATAGCGAACAAAACCATGAGCTAATATTAATAAAGATGCTTTTTTATAGATATATTTAATATTAGAACCGAATAATTCTGTTGTTTTCCTGTGTGAACAGCGCTAATGCTCAGTGCGCTTTGATGCTAACACGATCGTGGGTCAGTGTGTCAGCGCGCGTGCACGCTGAACTGCGTCACTGTCTCCACGGAGATGACCTAGTTTTAGCGGGAACAGCTAAATCCAGCGGCGCACACTCTGAGGGGAAACGAGCAGCTCCAACTCACAGAACTCGCTTTATTTCCATTATTTATTTATTATTAATAATCCGTTTTGGTCGGTTGTCAGCATCCAGATCTATACTGTCCGTCAGTGAGAGTGAGAGAAGTCTGTTTAGTGCGCTGGATGTTGGATTCTGCTGCCCTCTTTCTACGTTCCTGTTTCTGTCTGTTTTTTCTCATTACCTCATGCAATTACAGGAAAACTCCACCCATCTTTCAAAATTTCCCCATGATTCAGTGTTTGAGCTGTAAACAGAGTGGTTTGAGAGGTTGAGAGGTTCGGTGTGAGGTGGTTCAGATGTTCTTTCCAGTGGAGGTGATGGGAACCAGGGTTCTCCATGTCTGCAACACAAATACAGATATTTTATGGACTATCTAAACCACCAGTGAACCTACACGTGTCTTCTGAGTGTATATGGAATGTTGATGATGGAAAATCTGGAAAACCTGGAAAGAATAAGTTTTGTTTGGGGGACTATTTTATCTCACAGTGCCCTGCAGCATGTATCCCTCCACCATGAATGGAGTTTAAGGCCAAAGTCTCAGACTATCATAAACAGCGTCTCAGACATCAGGCATCTGTGAGGGAGCTTTTAGAGGTGGACGTCTGGTTACCTTCACCACCACTGTGAACAAGTCTCGGCAAGTTCCTCTAGAACAGAGTGTTTCACACCAAACCACTCTCTATGGCTTTGTTATCTTAAAAAATAATAATTTTGTTGATTATTTTTGACATTTTTGGAAATGCTAGTTGCTCTACTGTGCATTGCCAATAGCACTGGGTCAATAGAAGTGCTCCGAATATATTTGGATTAAGGAATTTTGTACTTTAGAGAACATACTTTTAGATTTTGTTAGAAGAATGGCAGTACATCAGTTATATCTTGCAGGAGCCTATATAGTTTGAATAGTAATGGGCCCATACTTGAGCCTTGGAGGACTCCACAAAATGTTTCATGAGCGTTTGAAGTACAAATACTCAATAATAAGTAGGATGTAAACCAAAACTGAGCCAAATGATGACGCAGATTTGCAGATGCTCAGATATAATATTGTGACCAGTAACCCCATAATAGTTTGGAAACTCCTACTATAAAGCTCCAGCATGAGCCGAGGGGTTTACCCTGGAACTCTGTGGTGAAGCTTTCTTTAGATAAAACCATTTTATCAGATTTTTAAAGGTCATGTTACAGGTTCACACAGTTGTATATTAATACCTTACATTATAGTTTTGAATACAAAGGTGCTACAAATGTTTTATTTCTGGATAGAAGAACCGTTCTTAAGGAACCCTTCGGTCAACTAACTTAAATTGAAAGAACAGTGTTTGGCACATGTATTTTTATGAGAGTGTAGAACAAACCTGAATGTTAGAACTGTTTGACCTATATTTTTGTATACATGATTTCTAACATAAATATTCATGTTTTTATATATATATCCATATAAGCCTCAAAGAATCTGTCTTTTATTTCTAAGTAGATTAATGTTGTTCTTGTTGACACGCAGTATGCATGTACAAAGTATATCTTGTGAATAACTTTGCAGTGTCTAGCAAAAAATTACTGTGAGGTAAAATTGGCTGTTACCATGCGAAAAGCTAACCACTAAGCGAAAACCTAAGCACAGGGTGACAGGCCAACAACCAAGTAAAAAGCTAACCAGCAAGCGAAAACCTAACCACCACGCAATAAGCAAAAATCTAATCGACCAGCGAAAAGCTAATCGTCAAGTGAAAGCTAGTCACCAAGAGGAAAGCTAATCAAATCAGTGAGGCCAATCATTCTCTGAGTAGAGAGTTCTTGAGCCATTTTGTGCCATTTGTGATTTTCACACAGAGGAATTTGTATTCCGCATTTAACCCATCCGTGAAGTGAAACCCACACACACACACAAGCGAATACACACTAGGGGACTGTGAGCACACTTGCCCGGAGCGGTGGGCAGCCCTATCCACGGCGCCCAGGGAGCAGCTGGGGGTTAGGTGCCTTGCTCAAGGGCACCTCAGTCGTTACTATCGGTTCAGGGAATCGAACCGGCAACCCTCCGGTCACAAGGCTGGTTCCCTAACCTCCAGCCCACAACTGCCAAGTGAAGTGCTAACCAGCAAGTGAAAAACCTAACCACCAAAGCCAGCCACCAAACAAAAAGCTAATCGGCAAGCGAAAAGCTAGTCACCAAGCGAAAAGCTAATTGCCAAGCAAAAAGCTAATTGCCAAGCAAAAACCTAATCATCAAGCAAAAAGCTAACCACAGAAGGAAAATGTAACCACCGAGCGACAAGCCAGCCACTAAGCAAAAACCTAATCAACAATCTTTTTTCATTTAAACTTTGATATTTATAATATCAAGTTAATCCTCAATGCGACTATCACACATACGTTTCTAAGTATTTTGCACAGTATTTCCTGAGATGATGATAAATAGAAGTATAATACACATATACAGACACTCTGAAAGACGCACATATACTGGATACGGTTTATGTAGGCCACTCTCTCTCTCTCTCTCTCTCTCTCTCTCTCTCTCTGACGGTGTGGGTGGATGTAGGACGGGACTGGTGTTGTATAACTGCTGAAGTGGGTGCAGATTCGTCACCTGCTCTGTGCTTGTGGGTTATTCGTGACCATGTGAATGAATAAGGCTGACAGACGGTGACAGTAGGAAGGAGGGTCGGCTCACAAACACTGACAGTTGCTGCACCGAAAGGAGCCTAATAAACCCGATCGTGAGCAGATGTCCGCTCCAGATGACCGCTCTGTCCTGTTTGTGGATTTGAAGCAGGAATTTCTTGCCCGGTTTTACAGTGTTTGTTATTTATATTTATGTTTTTATTGTGTACGTACATGGTTTTCTTCTTACATACATAAACACATATTTCATATTTCATCGGCTGGTCTCTTTAACTTTTTTTTTTTTTTAACAAAGTGGTTCATGCGTCATGCGCCAGCTGTTAGTCTTTCCAAGCCTCTTTTATATCAATATACAGTGCACACTGCAGTTTTCCACGCCACAGCCCCCTCTGGTGTCTGAGTGCAGCACTGCAGGTTGTCCCAATGACCTGTATTTATTTGAGGTGATGTAAGAGAGGCTTCAGTGGGATTCACAGAGCTGTGTTGACTATGTTTGTGAAGTTATTTGTTTTCATTGATAATAGCAGTACTTTTATCAGTTACAGAGACTTGAGAAGTTTTATGACATGTATTTGTATTGTCATAATTAGCAGCAAGGTGGGGTACCGGCAGAATCCCTTTTTTCAAGACCCCAGGTAGCTGACGCAGCGGTCTTTGTCCTTCTTCTTGCCAAGAGAAGGATTCTTCTCGGTTGGAAGTCTCCTACCCCACCTTCACACGCTGTGTGGTTGACAGATGTCATGTTTTATCTGAATTTGGAGAAGAGTAAATTTAATCTAAGAGGAATTGTGGACATGTTTGATCGGGTTTGGCAACCGTTAGTCTCCTATTTCAGACATTTATCCCACTTAGTGAATAGAGTGGATTAGAGGGCAGATTTTCTTTTTTCATGTAT